>CAUOFW020003636.1:0-84359 GCA_963454935.2 Ilex paraguariensis | reverse complement strand
ATATATATATATATATATATATATATAAATAAAAATACTCCCAATTAAACCCTATCTTACTCTCGTCAGTCCTCTACCCGCCTCTATCCTCACTGCTCCTTAGTCCTCACTCCTCATAGCCTCAGGTCAGTCATCTCTCTCTCGCTCTCTCTATCTCTCTCTCAGACACACACACACAGTGACACAACAACTCAATCAAAGGCTTAATAGCTCTCTCTCTTTCACAATACCCAACCCAAAACATTGAGTGATTTATGAATTCTTGGTCGTCGGAGTCAATCCAAAGACCATCGTGTACTATTTACTACTTCTTTCTTCTACTACTCTCTCCTTTTTCGCTTAATACCCAGAAAAGAAAAAAAAAACCCACCACTAATTTTCAAAGTAATGTTTTTTTGCAACAAACAAAATCACTTTTGTTTCAAACCCAGCTTCTTGTTCAACCCATTTCTGTTCATTTCCTAATCTCTCACAAACTGAGTTCTTTCGGAGGTAATTCTTGTGTGCTCTCTCTCTCTCTCTCTCTCTTTCCCATGTTGTACAAATCAATGTGGGTACATGACTTATGATACTTTATTCTTATCTAACTGATCATATCACAGGTTTGTTTTTTGTTTTCTTTGTTTTTTATTCTACTTTTTTTTGAATGCTTTTGGGCTGTGTTTATTCCCTGATTTGGGATTTTCAAGGTTGGAATTATAATTGCTTTTATATGCTGAAACTCAAACATGAACAAAGCAAAAAAGAAATCAACAACTCAAAGCAAAAATAATTTCAAATCTCAAAACAAATTCGAGAACAAATCTAAAATTGCACTCTGCCCAGATTTATCTATCAAAACTCAACTCCTAGAAATGGCCATTTTCTTCTTGAGAGACGCTTGAGTCTCCGCCGGAACAATGAAACCCTCTTCCGCCATTATTAAGAAACTAAACTCACCTCCCTAATGATGAAACAACAGTCTCCCTCTGCATTTATAGAAAGAAAAAAAACAGAGAATATATCCCCAAAAAGTTTGTGATTCATGGTGTTATGGGAATAGCCACTGTTTTAGATCTACGGTATAAGTTGAGAATTTTGAAGTATTACTATGAGAAAATGTATGGAGGTGTGGAAGCTTTAAATGAAGTGAAGAGGATTAAGGAGCTTTGCTTGGAATTGGTAGGCGAATATGAAGCGAGGCAAGGAAGTGATTATGAACTGCAACCTTCTCCTACCATTCTTCAATCAGATATTGATTCCAAACGTCCATTAATTGATGATCTCTCTGATTTTGATAAGTTTATATAAACAAGAAACATAACAAAAACACGTGTGAGATATGAGTTAGATTGTTACTTAGAAGATGGTATGATGCCAAGAACTTCAGATTTTGATATACTATATTTTTGGAAGACAAGTGGTCCCAAGTATCCCTTACTTCACATGATTGCTAAAGATCTTTTTGATATTCCTATTTCTACCGTTATCTCAGAATCTGCTTTTAACACAAGTGAAAGGGTGATCAGTCCACATTGCAATAGACTTCTTCCAACTACAATAGAGGTTTTAATATACTCTCAAAGTTGGTTATGTGTTGAAGAACGAGATAATTAAATATTATTTGTATGTGCATCATATTTTTTTTTTGTGGGGAGGTAACGTATGACTAATGCATTATTTTTTTTGTTAGATTCATCTACTTCGACGGGCCTGAAGAGCTACACATTATTGGAGGATCTTGATATTGATGATGAGATATATCGTTTTAGTTGAAAATTTCTCTTTGAAAAAATCTAATTTTTTTTTCTTTTAATAGGAAAATGATGTTGAAGAAGTAGATTCTACCACCACCGATGGTGTTAAGAGATGATTAAGTTGGTAATTTTTTAATTTCAACCAATCATTTTTATTAGTAAATACAAAATATTTTTTATGCAATTATTATAGTTTTTTGTGTTTTATTTTCTTTATTAAATTACAAGTGTGAAGCTATATGGCAGAAAAGTTTTTCCATTACGTTATTTGTGTTATGTTGAATTATATCAAATTCAAGTAGTATTTTGGACATTTGTTGTTTATGTTATGTTAGAATGTTATGCAACATTATGTTGTGTTAGATTATTTAGAATGTTGTTAGATTATTTAAAATGTTAAATTTATTTAGAATTTTCGATTATGTTGGCTTGAACTTGGGCTTGGACTTAGACTTAGGCTTAGGCTTGGACTTGGGCTTGGGCTTTGGTTTTGGCTTGGGCAGGTACGGGGGAAGCGAGTATGGGGGCGGGGATTATAAATTTATCCGCAGATGGGGATGGAGATGAAAATTATACCCGTTAACAAAGGTGGACCGGGGATGAATGAAATTTTTTTAAGCGGGTACGGGAATGAAAACTATACCCCCCGCCCCCGCTTCGGTCCATTGACATCCCTAGGCATGTATGTGTCCATCCATGTGATCAACAAGTCCCAATCCCGTAACAGTATCCATACATCATAGGACCACCAACAATTTTTCATAATTTTATGTGGATTTTGATTTTATTATTTTATTATTAGATTGGCATTAGATCTATCATATTATTAATTAAGACATATTATTAATTAAATTTAATAAATATGAATATGACTCATCATGTAATCAAATAAGATAACTAAATTAGATACAAATAATATTTTTTTCGTCTTTGTATAAATGAACAATATTTCATTCATGATTTTTAAATAAGCAAACAGAGGCACATACGTACATTGTAATGCAAGCATATCTATACCTATATTAATAGACAACCACGACCTGCCTGAAATTAATTTATACCACTTGTTCAACCTCCTTGAGCCACTTCCACCTGAACAATTAATACAAAAATTGTTTCCGCCATTACGTCAAGCAAGCATGGAACCCAAATGGTTGTACGTATCTCTCTTTTCAACTTTGATAGCTCTGGTGTACAAGTTGTTGTTTCACACAAGAACAAGATCAAGATCAGCAGCAGGATCATCAAAACTCCCACCTAGTCCACCTGCAGCTCGTCCATTCTTTGGCCACCTCCATCTCCTGGAAAATCCCTTACATAGAATCCTTCACAAGATCTCGCTCAAACATGGTCCAATCTTCTCCCTCCGCCTCGGTTCCCGCCTTGCTGTTGTAGCATCATCCCCAGCCGCGGTCGAGGAATGCTTCACCAAGAACGATGCCATTTTTGCTAAACGTCCTCATTCCACCCTGCACAAGCCCTTGGGCTACAATTATACTGCCATTGTTTCAGCCTCCTACTCTGATCACTGGCACAATCTTCGTCGCTTGTGTTCAGTTGAAATTTTCTCCCCTGCTTGCCTCAACAGGTGTCTTCCCATTCGAGAAGAAGTCAAGCGTTTACTGTCTAGTCTCTATAAGATGTCGTCATCCTGTTGCGGCGGCTTTACTTTTACCAAAGTTCAATTAAGATCCAAAGTCCATGAGCTGACTTTTAATAACATAACCAGAATGGTGGCAGCAAAAAGGTACTATGGCAAAGTAGGCATCCCTAAACCCTTTTTTTTTTTTTTTCTGTTGAAATAGTGAAAAATTTTATTTAATAAAAGCAGAAATTACAAGAAGCAAAAAAGTCACTATTTTAAGCTAAAAACAGTGACTTTTGAACATATAACAGCAAAAATAATACAAGGGTAAAATGGTAATTCAATCATAATCCCTCTGTAATGTCTTCTTTCCATCCAGCTGAAACATTCCTGAGAAGATACCTTAATCAGCCAACTGAACCACAGAAGTGTCAAAACAGCAACAATATGCAGCCCAGGGAGAAAACCAAGACAGTCCTACATTAGCATTTACAGCATTTGTATTTATTTTCCAGCTGAGAGCAAAGCAGTCAGAATCCAAACAGTCGGATGCTTCTGCCAGAGTAAAATTCCAGATACAGCTCCCAAACATGCATTTACTCATTAATAACCAGAACCTCTGAATACCAGATGCAGAGAATAAAGAAATCCAAACGCCAATACATCCCCTATAAAACTGAACAGGAGAAGAATCCTCCTTACCATTTGTTGGAGTATAGATAGTCTAGTTTATTAGGATTTCTTTTCCCTTTTTTACCCTTACTATGATTTTTATATTTTGCCTAAACTACAAGGATGTTTAAGTCACTCTGTATTATTTTTGGATATATATACGGGGCTCTACTCTTAATTTGAGTATCCCTTTTCACTTACGTTTATTCCAAGTTGGTATCAGAGCCATACACTAACCCTACCTCAAACCCTAACCTTCTCCCTAACCTAGCCTCCACCGAGATTGCCTCACCGGCAAACTGCCTTCAAGCAAACCCAGCAACCCACTGCCTGCCCACCAACCCCATGCGTGACTGTCCATCCACCGACTGAAACCAAATCCACCGACTGAAATCAAAACCAGAAACATCCACCGACTCCATACCAGCGAACCAAAACCAGCGAAATAGAAAAACGCTGAACCAAAACCAGCGAAACCACACCGACAACCTGCTGCCCAGCGAAAACACAAGCCCCATACAGCTAAGCCTCCCAGCCTTCCAGCCCCTAGCCGCAACACTCCAACAAAATCACACCGACATCCACAAACCCACTTGTCTCACCCACTGCACCGACTGCCTCCATAAAGCACCGACTGCCTACACAGCAAAACCAGCAACCACAAACCAACTGACCAGCCTGTCTACACCGACTGCCTCCATCAAACCAACCCACAATCAAACCCAAAAACCAATACAGCTAAGCACCCGTGACAGCCAACAAACCCACAAACCAATATTATTAGCCGTCACAAACCAACAAACCAAGTAAGATTGGGTCACTGTTCATCAGCCCACTGCTGGGTTGCTTTTTTGTTGTAGCTTGGTCCTTCGCACACTTCGTCATAGTGCTGCCAGATTGCAGTATCTAGGTCTTTTTTAGGAGGGAGCGGATCCTCTTCTCCTTTTATCTGTTTTTGATGCAGTAGATCATTTATATTTATTGGATTTCTGGGCACCGTGACTTGATTATTTGGGAGCTTTTTGGACCTTCCTTATTTGTCGCTACTGTTCGACTGAAGGTATATTGTTCTCCCTTATTTTATTCCTCTATTTATCTTAGAGTTATTTTTCTGTCACGGGTGCCCTAGTATTGTTGTTGATATGGCTACTACTGAGGGACTTGAGAACCCTACTGTTGACACCTCTACCGTTGAGACATCTATGGGTACTTCCACTTTTATGTTTGACCAGTATACAGTGCCTACTAGCACAGTTGCATTACCAGCATTACCGGGCATGATCTCTCAAAAAGTTACGGCACAATTGTTGAATGGTCGTAACTTCGCTGAGTGGTCACGCTCATTCCAGCTTTTCTTAGGCCGTGTAGGGAAGCTTGGTTGGCTGACGGGATCTCACCCAAAGCCAGCTGATGCCGACCCTGGATATTCTGCGTGGTTCTCTGAAAACTGTGCCATTCTTGGATGGTTATTTGGCTCAATGGAGCCCTCTGTTTGCAGGATCCACCAGTTTCATAGCTCTGTTCCGAAGCTATGGAGCGCATTATCAGAGATGTATTCTCAGTCAGGACGGGGAGTTCGTGTTTATGAGCTTTCTCAGGAGCTCTCATATGCTCGGCAGGGAGATATGACCGTTCAGGATTATTATGGCTATTTGACCCAGCGCTGGCTTGAGTATGAGTCTCTACGTCCTCTTGCTGCTATTCCGAAGATAGAGCCCGAGGGAGCAGCATTCTTGCATACTCGAGAGCAGGAGGATAGGATTCACAAGTTCCTTATGGGGCTTCGTGATGAGTTTGAGGGACCTCGTTCTCAGATCTTGTCGATGTTGACACTTCCTTCTCTTTATGAGGTGTATGGGATGATTGAGCAGCATGAGCGTCGAGTCCGTATTGCATCACTTCCAGTTGCAGCTTTGACTCCTTCAATTGACCAGATGGCCCTTGCAGCTGCTGTAGGGTCCCGTTCAGGATCCTTAGTCAGGGATGGGCAACGCTCAGACCAGCGCCGTCAGGGCGCCCCAGATCAGCGCAGACGGGGGGATTCCCGTCGATGTGATTATTGTGGCCTACCAGGACATCTCAGGGCTACTTGCTGGAAGCTTCATCCAGAGCTTAAGCCACCTTCTCGCAGCCGTACTGTTGCTATTGCTGAGGTACCACCGCCCACTACCGCCACTCCTGCTACTGCTCCTCCTTGGCAAAGTGATATGGATGCTATCACTTCCCGATTAGATATACTTATGTCTGCTCTGACTTCTCAGAGTCTGACTACTGCTGCTGTCACCACTACAGGTATATCTCGTGCCTTTCACGCTTGTGCCAGTTCATCTCCCCTTTGGATGTTGGACTCGGGTGCGAATGGTCACATGACAGGTGAGGCCCATCACTTCACCACTTTTGACGAGCCGTTACATACACAGGTTCAGTTAGCAGATGGAACACATGCCCCTATTGTTAGTAGGGGTACAGTCCGTCTCCCAGATGGCCTTACATTACATTCGGTTTTTCATGCGCCAAAGTTGGCCATGAATCTATTATCTGTACATCAGTTAGCCAGAGATTTTCACTGTGCGGTTGTATTCTTATCTGATTCGTGTTATTTGCAGGACCTGAGTACCAGGAGGATTATTATCAAGGGACATGAGAAAGATGGACTGTATTATCTTGGCAATCCATCTCCAGTTTCACCAATTCCTTCACCTGCACCTGCTTTGTCTTTTTCTGTTCCTAGCTTGCATGCTAGTATTTTACCTAGTAGTTGTCGTTATGATTTTTCGTCACAAACTGTTCAATTGTGGCATGACCGTTTTGGACATACAAATTTTAAATATTTATGTATGTTGTTTCCTGCTTTGAGTAATGCTTGTGTTGGTGGTAAACTTGATTGCGTTATCTGTTCCCTATCAAAACATGTTAGGGCCAATTATATTCCTCGCATGCACCAGTCACCCAAGCCATTTGACCTAATACACTCTGATATTTGGGGACCCTCTCCCGTTACTGCTCTGTCAGGTGCCAGATATTATGTGACATTTATAGATGATCATACCCGTTGTACTTGGGTCTACCTTTTGCATAGGAAGTCTGATGTGCTCCCTATAATCACTCAGTTTTTACAGATGATTAAGACACAATTCGATGTCATTGTTCGTGCTCTTCGTTCGGATAATGCCAAAGAATATGTGTCTGATGCTTTAGTGTCTCACCTTTCTTCTCAGGGTATCCTTCAGCAACTCACTTGTCCATATACTCCTGAGCAAAATGGTGTTGCTGAGAGGAAAAATAGGAGTTTGATAGGGATGGTACGTTGTCTGCTTAGAGGCATGAGGGTACCAAAATCTTATTGGCATTTTGCTGTTTTGACTTCTACCTTTCTGTGCAATCGTACGCCGAGTCGTGTTCTTCAGCATAAGGCTCCCTTACAGGTCTTATTTCCTGAGCGGACACTTTTTCCGGTCCCCCCTCGTGTTTTTGGATGCACATGTTTTGTTCAGGATCGGTCTCCTACTCGTCATAAACTTGATGATAAAGCGATTCGTTGTATCTTTGTGGGCTATTGTCATCAATCTAAGGGGTATCGATGTTATGATCCTATTAGGCGTCGTATGTATCACAGTCTAGATGTTACCTTTCTTGAGCATATTCCTTATTTTCCTTTCAGTCCTTTGTCTGCCCCTCCAGTTGATGATACTCCCTTTGATTTTCCATTACCACAAGAGTCAGAGTCATTGATCACTATCCCTACAGGGTCATCCGTTTTTCCTCCCAAGGAGTCACTCATCCCTGTCAGTACAGAGTTACCAGTCTCTCTTCCTTTGCAGGTGTATGCTCGTTGTCCTCGCTCTCATCACCCTGCTGATATCCCCTCTACCTCAGGCGATGCAGGTAATACTTCTCAGTTTGTTGAGCATATTGATGCACCTGTTGTTAGTACTGATGAGATTACAGGTGCTGAGCCAGTTACTTTACCTGATAAGATATTATCAGTAGAGGATGGTGATTTAGGGCGTCGTTATCCAAGGCGTGATCGCCGTCCAGTTGATCGATATGGTTGGACCGCCAAGATTTTATATCCGATCTCTGCTTATGTTTCTTATGGTAATCTGTCTCCCACATTTCGAGCTTATACTATGGCCTTATCAGATACGCTGGTTCCTCGCTCTATTTCGGAAGCTATGCGGGAGCCCCAGTGGGTTCTTGCCATGCAGACAGAGATGGACGCTCTTCAGCGTAATCATACATGGGATCTTGTCTCCTTACCTTCAGGGGTGAAGCCTGTTGGCTGTCGCTGGGTTTACACCCTGAAGTTTCTTGCAGATGGTACTATTGATCGTTACAAGGCTAGACTTGTGGCGAAGGGCTTTACTCAGGTACCAGGTCGTGACTTTGGTGCTACATTTGCCCCCGTGGCAAAATTGACTACTGTTCGGTTGATTATTTCTCTGGCTGCGGAGTACTCTTGGCCTCTTCATCAATTAGATGTGAAGAATGCGTTTCTTCACGGTGATCTGGACGAGATTATTTATATGGATGCACCACCGGGCTTTCGTGGTGAGGGGGAGTATGCTGGAAAGGTATGTCGACTGCGTAAGTCTCTTTATGGACTGAAACAGTCGCCACGAGCCTGGTTCTCTCGCTTCAGTGATGTAGTCATACGATTGGGGTTCACCAGGTGTCATTCTGATCATACCTGCTTTATTCGACGGAATACTTCTGGACAGTGTGTCATCCTTCTGGTATATGTTGATGATATTATTATTACTGGTGATGATGTTTCTGGGACTGCGCAGGTCAAGATAGACCTTGGGAAGGCCTTCGATGTGAAGGATCTTGGATTTCTGCGATACTTTCTTGGGATTGAGGTTGCCCGTAGAAGCAGAGGTATTGTTCTTTCTCAGAGAAAGTATGTTTTGGATCTTCTTTCAGACACTGGGATGTTGGGGTGCAAACCGGCATCATCACCCATGATTCCAAACCTGAAGCTTACTGCTGAAGGTGAGGAGTTGAAAGATCCGACAGTTTATCAAAGATTGGTAGGTAGACTTATCTACTTAGCCAATACTAGGCCGGACATTTCATTCGCAGTCAGCCGAGTTAGTCAGTTCATGCATAGGCCATGTCAGCCTCATCTTGATGCAGTTTATCATATTCTTCGGTACCTCAAGTCTTGTCCTGGACTTGGGTTGTTTTATGCATCAGGATCTCAGACAGTTCTCTAGCCTGTTATTCAGATTCAGATTTATGGGGGAGCATGTGATGGTCGATTTACTACGGGTTTCTGTGCTTTTCGAGGGACTCATCTTATCTCTTGGAAGAGCAAGAAGCAGGCAGTTGTCTCCCGCTCGTCCGCAGAGGCAGAGTATCGGGCATTGGCACTTGGCACATGTGAGATTATCTGGCTACGATCGATTCTTGACGAGTTGGGTTTTTCAGTGACCTCTCCATCCACATTATATTGTGATAATCAATCTGCTATTCAGCTCGCTTCTGACTCTGTACTACATGAGAGAACGAAGCATATAGAGATCGATGTTCACTTTCTTCGGGAGAAGGTCAGCAGTGGTCTTGTTACTCCATCGTTTGTGGGGACCAGTGATCAAGTTGCGGATGTTTTTACCAAACCTGTCACTCTGTCTATTCTTCGGGACTCCGTTGTCAAGCTTGGCTTAGTTGACATTTTTGCGCCTAGCTTGAGGGGGAGTGTTGGAGTATAGATAGTCTAGTTTATTAGGATTTCTTTTCCCTTTTTTACCCTTACTATGATTTTTATATTTTGCCTAAACTACAAGGATGTTTAAGTCACTCTGTATTATTTTTGGATATATATACGGGGCTCTACTCTTAATTTGAGTATCCCTTTTTCACACACATTCATTCCAAGTCCATTCCAAGATGAAACGCAAAAAGGAACAAGAAGAAATAAGGAAACCTGATCCTCATCATTCAAAAGTTCACAAAAGAAATCCAGAAGATAGCCCAAGAAGACTAGCAAACCTGAGAAATGAGAATATAGAGCTATCACCAGAGACTGTTGAAGAATTGGTCCTGCTTCTAATACAGCATCTCAGAGGACTGCTTGACTCAGCTGATCAGTGCCATCCTACAGAAGAATCAAAGTAATAGCCCTTTGTCTGTGTGTATTCCATGATTCCCAATATATGCAATTTGTTCCTTTATCACAAATCTGATATCCAAAATTACTGTACCTTCTACCCCTGTCAACTGCTTTAAGCAGTCCTTATTTTCAACAGATAACCAATCAACCAATCCCCTTTCTGTGGTCACAAATTAATTTCTTCAATCTGGCAATAGGTAAACCATTTTGATCTTGTTGCAGTATAACTTTCCCAGTAATTAGTAGAGCATTATTTCCAGAAAATTCAGTGTACTTCTCTGTTTTAACAGCAAAGGAAGCTAAGAAGTCAGCCAGACCATTAGCTTCCCTATAGATGTGCTTGATTTGCAAATTCCACAAGCTGAAACACAATTTAATCCTTTCCACCAAATCTTGCAACTTCCATGGAATAGCAGCTACTCCACTCAACATTTGAACTAATATTTGAGAATCAGATTCTACCATAATCTGGGGTTCTGATAAGTCATGATGCAGAATCAATATTAATCCATCAAGCAATGCCTTGCATTCAGCTAACATATTTGAACCAATACCATAAAAGCAAGAGGCTGCAACAATTACTCTGCCTTCATGATCCCTCAACACCACCCCACCACCTGACAAGCCAGTCTTACTTTTATAAGCACCATCAACATTAAGCTTCAACACATTTGGAGGAGGAAATTCCCATTTAATCCATTTGACCTTTGTGATTAAGGAAAAAGGATTTTTAATATTCAAATCTCTTAAGAGCTCATTTCCCTTACAATCATCATTAGATCCAGGCCTGATAAGAAAAGCCTGCCATCTCAAAGAACTCACTACTTGATGGAAAATTGCATGTGCATTTAAAAACACTCCCTCATACTTCCTCCTACACCTTTCCTTCCACAGAGCCCAAAAGATTAACATAGATACACCCCTTATTAGATTATGACTGAGAGAAGAAGCTTTAAGCCTTCTTATCAATCTTAGAAATCTGCATAAAGGAGAATCTCCTGATAAAACTTCAAACCCCATAACTGCAGCAACTTTCCTCCAAACTGCTTGAGCTAAAGAACAATCAACAAATACATGAGCAACATTTTCCTCTGCTACACCACACATTAAACATTTGCTAGCCATAGCTACACCCACTTTTTGTATTCTATCATCAGAGGTCAAAGCATTTCTGAATATTTTCCAAGTGCATAGTTGAGCACTAGGAAAAATTTTCTGTTTCCAAATGCCTTTAGCAATATCATTCTGGATGCCCTCTTTCCTAATCTGATTCCAATCAGATTTAATAGTAANCTTCAGTGGTCAAAGCATTTCTGAATATTTTCCAAGTGCATAGTTGAGAACTAGGAAAAATTTTCTGTTTCCAAATGCCTTTAGCAATATCATTCTGGATGCCCTCTCTCCTACTCTGATTCCAAGCAGATTTAACAGTAAACTCACCTGAATTAGTATGTTTCCAAATAAGTTTATCAGCTTTGTCAGACCTCACAAAAGTCACACTTTCAATCTCAGTACATAACTGAGGATTAAGCCATTCAGCTACCTCATTGAGCTGCCATTCCACACCATTCCATAAGTCATTGATTTTAGGAAAGATCAATGGAGGGTTCTCCACTCTAAGAATCAAGGGGCCATTTTCCATCCTTGGATCACACCAAAAATCAGTTTCTTGACCATTTCCAACAATTTTCAAGGAATTCTCTATTGTAAATTTGAACCAAGGCCTCAATACATTAAAGGACAGACCAGCCCCAGAATTACCACATCTAATCATGTGCTTCCCATGAAAAAACTTCTCTCTGAAGACTTTAGCCGACAAAGAAGATCCTTTTAAAATACCCCACACCTGTTTGATTCTAAATGCAATTTGAACTTCATCAAAACTTCTAATCCCCAAACCTCCTTCTATTCTGGGTTTAGAAGTAGCATTCAATGAGACCCAATGTTGTCTCCTAGAACCATTCTGATTAGACCAAATAAAATCAACAATCAAAGAATTCAGCTTACTTAATATTCCTTTTGGAATGTTTAAACAAGCCAAGATATGAATGGGGATTGAACAAAGTATTGATTTCACCATTACAATCCTCCCCATTCCAGATAATAGTCTAGCATACCAACCCTCCAGTCTTTTCCTGAAGCTGTTCACCACCTCTTCAAAATAGCATTTCTTGACCCTTCCTCTGATAATAGGACAGCCCAAATAAGTGAAAGGATAATTTTTAAAAGGAATTCCCACCATAGAAGCCAGTCTATTCCTTCTGGGTAAAGAAATCAGCTTAGAACAATACACAACACTTTTCAATTTGTTAATCTTCTGACCAGAACATGATTCATACAACTCAACAAATTTCAGAACATTCAATACAGAAGTTTTGTTGCCTCTTAAAAAAACCAAGGTATCATCAGCAAATAACAAGTGGCTAACAATTGTTGTTCCTCTCCCAATATGGAAATGTTTTACCAAATTCTGGTTATAAATCTGTCTCAGCCCTCTACTCAACACTTCCTCATCCAAGATGAACAAAGTGGGAGAAAGAGGATCTCCCTGCCTTAGCCCTCTTGAATTAGCAAAATAACCATATCTTTGTCCATTTAAACATATATTGAAGAATTGACTGCTCAAACAATTCAAAATTATTTGGTTGAACAAATCAGAAAAACCAAATCTAGCAAGGACCTTCAACAAAAAATCCCATTCAATCCTGTCATATGCTTTCATCATATCCAGCTTCATAACCATATTTCCACCTTCTACCTTTCTGTCTAACTCACCAACAAGCAGCTGTCCCAAGGCCACACACTCTCCAATTCCTCTCCCTTGAACAAAGCCATGTTGCTCTTCAGAAATTATGGCAGGAAGCAAAGAAGACAATCTAGTATTAAGAAGCTTTGTAAAAATCTTATATAAGAAATTACATAAGCTTATAGGTCTGAAGTCAGCAAATGAACTAGGATTGTCCTTCTTAGGAATCAATACTAATAAAGTGGAATTCACAGACTTAGGCATTGGTCCTCCTGGAAGCAGAAAGTTCACAGCTCTGCCCACATCTACTTTAATAATATCCCAGGCAAATTGAAAAAACATACCAGACATACCATCTGGCCCAGGGGCGCTTTCAATTGGAATTGAAAAAACAACATCTTTCAATTCCTCCAGAGTGGCTACAGCAGTAAGCCTCTTATTATCCTCTTGACTGATAAGCTTAGGAATAACTTCAGCAAGAATGTGTTCATTGATGATATGCTTTTCAGTCTTATAAAGGTCATTATAAAATTCCTCAGCAACCTCAACCACTTGCTTATCTCCATACACCCATACCCCTTCTTTACTTTTAATTCTTGAAACTTTATTTCTAACAACTCTACTTTTAGCAGTAGAGTGATAGAATCTAGTATTTCTCTCCTCCTGTATAGCCCATCTTATATTTGACTTTTGGTTCCAATAAGCTTCCTCTCTTCTTAACCAATCATCCAACTCTTCTTTAGCAACTTTTAACTCCATGGCTTTTGAATCAGAAAAATTCTGATCTAACTCCTGCTCTCCCAAACTTATCTTTTGTTCAAGGTTTTTCAATTTTTCAAAAAGATTGCCAAACACATTTTTATTCCAAATCTTCATATGAGCCTTCAAATATTTCATCTTGATAAACAAATTTGACATTGGATTATCTGAATAGGTCCCATTCCAGTTAGCTTTGATCAGATCCAGAAATCCATCATGATCACACCACATATCTTGAAATCTAAAATAGGAGATTCTGTTCTGTACAGGAGCATCCATAATTTTCAATAATAAAGGACTATGATCAGATGAACCCCTTGCTAAATGAACCACTTCCACACTGTCAAACTCCAAATTCCATTTAGCATTAATCAGAGCTCTGTCCAACCTCTGCTTCATACTGATACCCCCATTCCTATTATCACACCAAGTAAATTTATTTCCAACAAAACCAGCATCCAACAAACCCCTTTGATTCAAAAAATCACCAAAATCCTCCATAGATAGCAAGGAAGGAGAAGCTCCCCCCAATCTTTCATCAGAAGAAAGAATGGAGTTAAAATCTCCAACTACCATCCAAGGAACATCAGAAGGAACATTAATTTCCAACAAATGTTCCCATAAAAGTCTTCTTGTAAAAAGATCATAGCTAGCATATACAATTGAGAGCCAGAAAACAATTGAATTCATAAATGTTATTTCCATAGTCAAAACTTGATCATGTTCAAATAAAATCTTCAACTTGATTTTCTCATCCCATAAAATCCAAATTTTCCTTTCTGCTAGAGCATTAGAACAGAAATTTTCTAGTCCAATACTCCTAGCAAAAGGAACCAATTTAGAAATCAACAATTTAAGTTCCTGAACTGCAACAAGACAGACATCATGCAATTTAATAAGCTTCTTTAATCTACTCCTCTTGGAATCATTACCTGCCCCTCTCATATTCCATAATAGGATATTAATCATCAGTTCATAGGAGAAGGAATATCTCTGGAACTAAGTCCATTTGCATCATCATCTTCATCAAAGGAACTCCCAGAGTTATTAGACTCAACATTTACAATTCTCTGAAATCTAGAACTGGCCTGGTCAGAATAATAACCCTTATCTGGTGGTTCTCTCATCCTAACCAATCCAGATTGGTCATCTAAAGAAAATTGACTTCCTTTCCTAACATCAAATTCATGTTCCACTAGAAAAGAAGATCCCAAGGATTGAGCATAAAGGGTCCTACATTCCCCCATCACCTCCATATTATCCTTGACCACTATATTTCCATTATTTATATCCTCAATAATAGGAACTATATTTTCCACATCAATTAACAGATTCCCTCCACTGATTTCATCATTAATCTCCTTATTAATCATAGGAGCTAATAAAGTAGGGGAGGTAAAAGAAAGTACCTCCAAAGTAGCATCCACAGAAGATATATTCACTGGAATTTGATTCCCAGATTTAGGAGTTTTTCCTGGACTATTTTCGTGTTGAATTCCCTCCAATATGATAACATCAATAACAGCATTATCAACTCCTTGAGTTCCACAATCAGAAATTAATTGAGGATTATCAAGATTTACAACATCATTTCTAGCAGCATCTCCCTGTAGTTCAGCAACACTAGCATCCTTCTCCTTAACAGAGGAAGATCCTCCATTATCAGGAACCCTGTCAGGTAATATTTCCTGACCATTCATATTCAATTCTTTTCCAATCTCCAGTTCTTCTATAACTATCTCTTCATTCAACACAGAAAAACTATTCCCCACAACAGTATTTTGAGGAATAGATTTCTGTCTATATTCCTTTCTAGATTGTGCCTCTATTGCAACAGCTTTACTCTTTCTCTTCCTCCATTCCTCATCATGAGTTAATTCAGTTCCTTTTTCCTGCTACTTATCAGAAGTATCACTTTCCACTTTTTTCTTTCTTCTACACAGCATTTCATCATGCCCCTGCTTAAGACAAGTAGGACAATACCTATATTCTTTTTCATATACTATCCTCTGCCATCGACCACTAACTCCCCCCATATCTAACCAAAATCTCTTAGGATTGCTGGCTAAAAGATTCATTTCAACACAGGCTCTGGCTACACCAGGCCTAGAAAGGCTCAGAGTGGCATTATCTATCACCAAAATCCTTCCAATTGGACTTAAAATATCTCTCAAACTTTCTCTATTAAATAAATGGACTGGAAGACCAGGCAAGGATACCCATACTGGTACAACAGGTGGTTCAATTCCAGAGTAAAACTCTAGGAACCACTTGAAAAACCTGAACAGATAACCCTCAATGTAGGTGGTATCCTTCAGCCACACTTTAACATAATCCTCATAGAGAGAAAATCTGATCAGTACATGTCTCTGATCTAACACTCCTACAGAAAAATCCCCTTTCAAAAGCCATCTAGATTTGATAATTCTTTCACCACACCCAGTGAAGGCTTACCATAAGCACATTTACCAATAAGTGTCTGACAAAAACCTTTAGAAAGTTCCATGGTTTCAACAGGGGACCAATACATCCCAGGCTCGCCTTTATTAAAGACTACCCTCTTAGCAGTCTTAAGAGGATTCACAGAATTTAAAGAACCAAAGACAATTTTAGCAGAAGGAATTTGAATATCAGATGGATTCTGAGTATTCAAAATAACAACTGGAATCTGAATTTCTTTCTCAGGATTAGAAATCTGAGAATTTGGCAGAATTCGATCCATCGAGGGGCCTTGAGTTTCCGAAATAGATTGGGATTTCATAGAAGGATGAGGATTATCAGGAACTCTCTGCATGTTTCGAATAACAGACGACTCAGGAGGAAATTGAAATCCTAACTCAGCAGAAGAAATTTGATTGTTCGTAGCAGTAGACACATTCGCAGGAAGAACAGAGGACAGTTGAAACGTCGGCTTATTTCGATTAACATGAGAGATAAGAGGCATAGAAATAGTGTTATTCCCTCCCAAAGGATCAACAATTGTCAAGGAGTTGATCTCTGAAGTAATAGGAAGAGTCAGAAAGTTGTCTTGCGGAAGAGATTTTTTGAATAATGAGGCAAAGTTTTTGGTGATGTCTGGAGGTTTTGGGGGAATTGGGTGATGTTCTTGGCCTAGATTCATGGTAGATCAATCAAAACCACTAAGATTTACAAAGAATTCCAGTAAAATAGTGAAGAAACAGATAGAAATAAAGAAGATCTGAAAAAATCTGAAAAGTTTTTAGAGAGAAGTCATACCTTCTCTCTCTAGAATGAAATAACTGCCTCCTCTAAAAACCCTAAACCCTAAACCCTAAAACCCTAAATCCTAAACCCTAAACCCTAAACCCTTTTTTTTTTTTTTAAAAAACCGGCGCACTTTTATTCCATCACCAAAATTTTACAAACCAAGAAAAAACAGACATTCCTGTTTTTTTACAGATTGAATATACCAAGCTATACAATGAGATTTAAGAAAATACATTTTTCTTTCTTAAAGTTTTATGCATTTGCTTGTCAAGCAGCAACAGCCTTCTAGCAGTATGAGGAATGTCCAAAGCAGCAGAAAACTCCAAGGAAGATCCACATTGCACTGCCCAGTTTGCAAAGAAGTCGGCTGTCGAATTTCCTTCTCTATAGACATGTATCAATTGAAAATTTAATCTCCCCAAAATTTCCTTTATTTGCTGCAGAAGTGCCCTATATTTCCAAGCACGTAAATGCCCCTTCAATATCATGTTAACCATCATTTTAGAATCAGCTTCCACTTGAATTCTGTAACCCTGCAAATCATATTTCTCAACAAGACATATACCATCTTTCAATGCCCTTAACTCTGCCTCCATATTAGAACAATTTCCATAAAAGAAAGACCCTGCAACTACCAAATCACCCTACTGATTTCGAATCACAGCACCTCCTCCAGCACGTCCCGGATTCCCTTTCGAGGCTCCATCCACATTTAACTTCAAACACCCCTCCATTGGACAGGATCAATTAACCCACATTGTTTTTATTTGAATTTTTCCACCACTGATAACCCCCAATTCCTGCAAAAATTTTCCCCCATGTATGCTGTCAGGAACTTTCGGCCGAATACTGAAAGCTTGTAGCTTGATAACAGTGCAAGTTTTTTGAAAAATAGAAAGGGCAGACTGACTGCCTTCCCCATAAACCCTTTTACATCTCTCCCTCCATAATAACCAAAGAACAACCAAAGCCACACTCCTGATTAGGATATGGCTAAGTGACTGTTTTTTAAAGATTCTTATTAATCTCATTAATCTTCCCATAGGACCTTCATTCTCAATCAAAGTGAATCCAAAAAAACCAGCCAGATAATTCCATACCTTCACAGCAAAGTCACAGCGTATAAACATATGAGGATTCCATTGCTTTATAACATAGCGAACATCTACTCGCTAATTTCACCCCCATCCTCTGAAAACGAACATCCAAAGCCACTGCACCTTTTCTAATTTTCCAGCAAAACAACTTAGCACTAGGAGGAGCAGCCTGATCCCATATTGATATAGCCACTACATCTTCATTCACAACATGCCTTACCACCTGCCAAGCTGATTTAACCGAAAATTTCCCAGAATCATTCAATTTCCATACCAGAAAATCAGGCCTATCAGACAGAACAATTCTCGAATTTAGTATCTCCTCTTTCATATTATCATCCACCAGACCTCCCAACTTCTGCCACTGCCAAACTCCTTCTGAGTAGACCTCTGCAACTCGCGGAAAATGCTAAGGCATAGTGCCCAATCTATTTAACAACGGCCCAGTATTAAGCCAATTAGAACACCAAAAATCCACTAGTTCCCCATTTCCAACAATAAAACAAGAATGAGAAACCACAGATGAAAACCATGGTTTCAACATTCTAAGAATTTTCGCTTTTCCTTGCCCCAAATGCCTCAACACATGCTGATTCTTCAAAAATCTTGCACAGAAAACCTTAGCCCACAAGGATTTTCCCTGCAAAATACTCCAGACCTGCTTCATTCGAAATGCAGCTTGAACATCTTCAAATCTTCGAATTCCCAAGCCACCCTCCTGCTTTGGTCTTGTTATATCATTCCAAGAAACCAAATGTCTCTTTCTAACTCCCTCTTTACCCGACCAAACAAAAGATGCCATCAAGGAATTTATTCTAGTTAAGATACCTTTGGGCAAATTTAAACAAGACAACAGATGCACTGGTACCGCATTTAAAACATTCTGTACCAAAACCACTCTTCCCATATTAGACAGCAATTTCGCATACCATCCTTCCAGCTTTGCTTTAAATTTAAGAACAAGATCTTCATAATCTCTAATTCTGCTCCTTCCCTTAATCATAGGACAACCCAAGTATGTAAAAGGGCATTCTTTTATAGGAATCTGAGCAACTCTTGATAAAACATAGAACTTTTTGGCCTGGGAAATCTTTGCAGAACAAAACATAGAACTTTTTGGCCTGCTAATCCTCTGCCCCGAACAACCTTCATACTTGCTCAAGAAAGAAAACAAAATCTCCATCGAAGTTTTATTTCCTTTCAAGAATAGCAGCATATCATCAGCAAATAGCAAATGCGAAACCATTAAAGCTCCTCTTCCTGTGTGAAAAGACTTAATCTTCCTTTCAATAAACAACTTCGACAACCCCCTACTTAATACCTCCTCTGCCAGAATAAAAAGCAACGGGGATAATGGATCCCCTTGCCTCAATCCCCGTGATGTGGGAAAAAAACCTTTTCTCTGACCATTTAGACACACTGAGATGAATTGATTATTCAAACAATTTCCAATAATGGACACAAACATATCAGAAAAACCAAAATGCCTTAAGGTTTGTTTCAGAAAATCCCACTCAATACGATCGTAGGCCTTCATCATGTCCAATTTAACAATTACATTCCCTGCCTCTACTTTTCTATCCAATTCAGAAACCATGTACTGCGCCAGTGAAATACATTCCCCTATACTTCACCCTTTCACAAAACCATGCTGAGCATCCGATACCAAAGAAGGCAAAAGAACAACTAGTCTATTAGTAAGCAATTTTGTAAATATTTTATACAAAAAATTGCATAAACTAATAGGTCTGAACTCTGCAAAGCTTGTTGGATTTAATTTCTATGGAATCAATGCCAACAAAGTGGCATTCACCGACCTTGGCACTACTCCACCTTTTAGAAAAAAATTTGCAGCTGTTAACAAATCTACCTTAATCACTTCCCAAGCAGCCTGAAAAAACTTCCCAGAGAAACCATCAGCACCTGGTGCACTTTCCACTGCCATTGAAAACACCACACCCTTCAATTCTTCCATAGAAGCAAGACTAGTAAGCGACTCATTATCTGCATCACTTACAAGATTCGGAATTACCTCAAACAGAACATCATCCAGGACATGAACCTCAGCTTTGTATAAAGACGTAAAGTAAGACACTGCTTGATCAGCAATTTCATCCTCAGAGCAAGCCCAGCTCCCATCCTCACATTTAATTCTTTTTATTCTGTTTCTGACAGCCTTCCCTTTCGCTATAGCATGATAAAACTTCGTATTTCTTTCTCCTTCTAAGGCCCATTTTACATTTGCTTTTTGCCTCCAAAATATTTCTTCCAACCGCAAAGTATCATCCAAACTCTTTCTTGCTTTTTCCAGTTTCAAAAGACTGTCCTCTGAATAGTCAGATTCCAGTGTTCTTTCAGCATTACACACTTCCAACTCCTGCAACTTAATTTTTTCAAAAATATTCCCAAAAACTTCTTTATTCCAACTCCTCAAACGAACTTTAAGAAATTTTAGCTTTAGAAAAAAAATCCTCAATAGGATTGCTAGAGAAACATCCACGCCACGCATCCACAACTAGAGGCAAAAAGGAGGCTTCCTCAGTCCACATATCCAAAAATTTAAAATAATAAATTCTATGATGCCCTTCTTTTTCCATGATCTTTACCAATAAAGGACAATGATCTAAGCTTCCTCTTGCTAAATGTACCACATGAGAGTTATCAAACCTGGCAGACCAAACAGGATTTAAAAAAACCCTATCCAAACGCTGCCACATTTTTGTTCCCCCATGATGATTGTTACACCAAGTGTAGCTACTACCCTCAAAACCACAATCCACCAGCCCAGCCGATTGTATACATTCACCAAACTCCTCCATCGCAACAACAGAAGGATAAGCACCCCCCAATCTCTCCGCAGAATTCAATACCGTGTTAAAATCTCCCATTAGTAACCAAGGCAAAGAAAAGGAAGAAGAAATCACTTGTATGTGTTGCCATAAAGGCCTCCTCAACAAATAATCGCAACAAGCATACACAACTGTCAAAATAAATGGGTCTGAATCCAAGAACCTAACAGAAACAGTAAGAGCCTGCTCATGCTCCAAAATCACCTGTACATCCACACCCTTCTTCCAAAACAACCATATATTCTTCTCAGCTTGAGTATTTGCAACAAAGAAATGCAAACCCACTGAAACAGAAAAAGATCTCATCCTTACTAACAACATCTTAGGTTCTAGCACAGCCAAAAGACCAACATTATTCATCAACACAAGCTTTTTTAGTCTGGTTCTCATACTTTCATTTCCTGCCCCTCTCACATTCCACATTATAAAATTCATAACAAAGACGTGTGTTCGGGATTAACCTCAGGACTCTGCCTTATTTCCAAATCATGGACCTCATCATCATCAGAAAATCTTTTCGATAAATCCGCCCAAGTCTTTGAACTATCTTGATCAGATAAAAATCCTTTCTCAAGTAGCTCTTTACCTTTTACCAAACCATCATTATCATCCTGAGATACTTGCAACAACTGTCTAACATCATAATGTCTATCCACAAAAAAAGAAGAATCTGAGGATATAGATACTTGCTTGTTTAAACAACATACAATCTCACCTATTCCCTCCCCTATCTCCTTTTCTTTCATCTTCCCACTTTTTCCTCCCTCATTTCCAGTAAAAGAAGAAGACTTCTCGTTTACATGAAAAGAAACTTCTCTTTCAACTAACAATACACAATCATCCCTACTCCCTTTCCCCATTAACGTAACTGATACCTCTCCTTCTACCCCTGACTTTCAGGTAAATCTGACTCTCTAATCTCCTCACAAGAGTCAGACTCTTGCACCCCCCTCACAACTAAAGAAACATTTACAGTATCTCCCCCTGATTTTGACATTCTCATCTGCATTTTAGAACCCTGATCAACTTCAATAGCAACATTCATTGCTGTAATCCGATCATTTATTTTATCCACCCCTTCAATTTCCACATTTCCTCTACTAGAAACATCTGAGGTTTCCTCTTCTACTTCATGCGAACAATTTTTTCCCCAATTCGTACAGCTGGCTCAATCAAATGTTCTCCACTTTCCACAACATGACTCTGTTCATCCAAAGCCAGAGCACTAAATCTATTTCCAATCTCTGGCTTATGAACAACCTCCTTTCTTTTAAAAACTTGTTTTTGATTTCCTCCTGGCATAATCTGTACAATTCCTTTCCCTTTATCAGCAATATTAGTCACCACATGATCCACTCCATTCTGAATATTGACCTCTTTTTGCAGGTTTACCTCCACATTCTGCCCACTTCCTTTCTCCTCATCCCCTTTTACAATCCTCTTCTTCCTACAAGTATCTCCATCATGCCCCTATTTTAGACAAGCAGCACAATACCTACAATCCTTCTCATATACTATTCTTTGCCATCTACCACTATTCCCCCCATCTCAAGCTAGAATCTTCTAGGATTAGACTCCAACAAGTTAACTTCAACACATACCCTCGCCACTTCTGGCCTAGTCAGCTGCAAAGTCGAATTATCAAATACCAATATTTTCCCAATTGGACTCAAAATATCTCGAAGACTCTCTCTATTAAAGAGATGAACAGGAAGCCCAGGCAGCGATACCCACATTGGAACAATTGGAGGTTCAATTCCTGGAAGAAATTCCGGAAACCATTTAAAAAATCTGAACAAAAAACCATCTATATATGTAGCATCTTTCAGCCATGTCTTCACATAATCCTCCAGAAGACTAAAACGAATGAGTATGTGTCTAGGATCTAAAATACCTATTGAGAATTCACCCTTGGGAAGCCACTTTGTAGCAATAAACTCTCTAATTACCCTCAGTGAAGGTTTGCCATATGCGCATTTCCCAATTAGAGTTTGATTGAAACCCTTCAACAACTCTAAGGTTTCTTCAGAAGTCCAATACATTTCGGGTTCACCATTGTTGTAAACAACCCTCTTCGCTGGTTTGGGAATCCCAGCCGAAGTTAACAAACCATTCCCCAGAGAAGAGTTACCCGAATCAGCCGAAGGAACATTCGCGATTGAAGATTGTCGTGGAACAGAGAGATGNGATTTTGATAAGTCATGATGCAGAATCAATATTAATCCATCAAGCAATGCCTTACATTCAGCTAACATATTTGAACCAATACCATAAAAGCAAGAGGCTGCAACAATTACNAAGAGTTACCCGAATCAGCCGAAGGAACATTCGCGATTGAAGATTGTCGTGGAACAGAGAGATGAGGATCTAAAGAAGTTTGAGGAACCAGAGAGCTCTGAATCGAGAAAGTATACTGAATCCCTGATGAATCTTGGCCGAAAAAGTTTATTTGAGGAAGAGAAGAAGATCGAGAAATCGGCGGGTTTGAAGATCTGTGAGAAACACCGGGTTCTTGAGAAATTTGGGGAAAAAGAATCNCTTGACAAGCCAGACTTACTTTTATAAGCACCATCAACATTAAGCTTCAGCACATTTGTAGGAGGAAATTCCCATTTAATCCATTTGACCTTTGTGATTAAGGAAAAAGGATTTTTAATATTCAAATCTCTTAANAGAGGTAAAGTCAGAGGTACAGAAGACCGATTACCCACGCAACATGCTGAAGACAAAAGGTTTTTTCTAGAATTTTTATCAAAACGAGAAGACTCCATGTTCCCAATGTTCGCGGAGACCGAGGGTTTCTTGAAAAGAGAAGCAAAGTTTTTCTTGATATCCGGGGGTTTTGGGGGAATTGGATGCTGGATTGTACCCGATTCCATGTAGAAAAAACCAAAGAATGATCAAAAAAATCTAGATTAGACACAAGAACCAAGAAAGTGAATTAAAATCAGAAAATCAATGGAAAAATTTTAGAAAGAAGGGAGAGTTTCTCTCTCTAGAATTGAAACTAAACCTCCTATCCTCCTAAACCCTAAACCCTAAACCCTAAAACCCTAAACCCTAAACCCTAAACCCTTTTTTTTTTTTTTGAAAAGGAAAATTTTATTAAATAAAAGCAGGAATTACAAGAAGCAAAAAAGTCACTATTTTTAAGCTAAAAACAGTGACTTTTGAACATATAACAGCAAAAACAATACAAGGGTAAAATGGTAATTCAATNCATCAGTGGTCAAAGCATTTCTGAATATTTTCCAAGTGCATAGTTGAGCACTAGGAAAAATTTTCTGTTTCCAAATGCCTTTAGCAATATCATTCTGGATGCCCTCTTTCCTAATCTGATTCCAATCAGATTTAATAGTAAACTCACCTGAATTTGTATGTCTCCAAATAAGTTTATTAGCTTTGTCAGACCTCACAAAAGTCACACTTTCAATCTCAGTACATAACTGAGGATNATCATAATCCCTCTGTAATGTCTTCTTTCCATCCAGTTGAAACATTCCTGAGAAGATGCCTTAATCAGCCAGCTGAACCACAGAAGAGTCAGAACAACAACAATATACAGCTCAGGGAGAGAACCAAGACAGTCCTACATTAGCATTACATCATTTGTATTTATTTTCCAGCTGAGAGTAAAGCAGTCAGAATCCAAATAGCAAAATGCATCTGCCAGAGTTAAATATTCCAGATACAGCTCCCCAACATGCACTTGCTCATTAATAACTAGAACCTCTAAATACCAGATGCAGAGAATAAAGAAATCCAAACGCCAATACATCCCCTATAAAACTGAACAGGAGAAGAATCCTCCTTACCATTCCAAGATGAAATGCAAAAGGGAACAAGAAGAAATAAGGAAACCTGATCCTCATCATTCAAAAGTCCACAAAAGAAATCCAGAAGATAGCCCAGGAAGACTAGCAAACCTGAGAAATGAGAATATAGAGCTATCATCAGAGACTGTTGAAGAATTGGTCCTGCTTCTAATACAGCATCTCAGAGGACTACTTGACTCAGCTGATCAGTGCCATCCTACAGAAGAATCAAAGTAATAGCCCTTTGTCTGTGTGTGATCCATGATTCCCAATATATGCAATTTGTTCCTTTATCATAAATCAAATATGATATCCAAAATTACTGTACCTTCTACCCCTGTCAACTGCTTTAAGCAGTCCTTATTTTCAACAAATAACCAATCAACCAATCCCCTTTCTGTGGTCACAAATTAATTTCTTCAATCTGGCAATAGGTAACCCATTTTGATCTTGCTGCAGTATAACTTTCCCAGTAATTAGTAGAGCATTATTTCCAGAAAATTCAGTGTACTTCTCTGTTTTAACAGCAAAGGAAGCTAAGAAGTCAGCCAGACCATTAGCTTCCCTATAGATGTGCTTGATTTGCAAATTCCACAAGCTGAAACACAATTTAATCCTTTCCACCAAATCTTGCAACTTCCATGGAATAGCAGCTACTCCACTCAACATTTGAACTAATATTTGAGAATCAGATTCTACCATAATCTGGGGTTCTGATAAGTCATGATGCAGAATCAATATTAATCCATCAAGCAATGCCTTGCATTCAGCTAACATATTTGAACCAATACCATAAAAGCAAGAGGCTGCAACAATTACTCTGCCTTCATGATCCCTCAACACCACCCCACCACCTGACAAGCCAGTCTTACTTTTATAAGCACCATCAACATTAAGCTTCAACACATTTGGAGGAGGAAATTCCCATTTAATCCATTTGACCTTTGTGATTAAGGAAAAAGGATTTTTAATATTCAAATCTCTTAAGAGCTCATTTCCCTTACAATCATCATTAGATCCAGGCCTGATAAGAAAAGCCTGCCATCTCAAAGAACTCACTACTTGATGGAAAATTGCATGTGCATTTAAAAACACTCCCTCATACTTCCTCCTACACCTTTCCTTCCACAGAGCCCAAAAGATTAACATAGATACACCCCTTATTAGATTATGACTGAGAGAAGAAGCTTTAAACCTTCTTATCAATCTTAGAAATCTGCATAAAGGAGAATCTCCTGATAATACATCAAACCCCATAACTGCAGCAACTTTCCTCCAAACTGCTTGAGCTAAAGAACAATCAACAAATACATGAGCAACATTTTCCTCTGCTACACCACACATTAAGCATTTGCTAACCATAGCTACACCCACTTTTTGTATTCTATCATCAGAGGTCAAAGCATTTCTGAAGATTTTCCAAGTGCATAGTTGAGCACTAGGAAAAATTTTCTGTTTCCAAATGCCTTTAGCAATATCATTCTAGATTCCTTCTTTCCTACTTTGATTCCAAGCAGATTTAATAGTAAACTCACCTAAATTTGTATGTCTCCAAATAAGTTTATCAGATTTTTCAGACCTCACAAAAGTCACACTTTCAATCTCAGTACATAACTGAGGATTAAGCCATTCAACTACCTCATTGAGCTGCCACTCCACACCATTCCATAAGTCATTGATTTTAGGAAAGATCAATGGAGGGTTCTCCACTCTAAGAATCAAGGGGCCATTTTCCATCCATGGATCACACCAAAAATCAGTTTCTTGACAATTTCCAACAATTTTCAAGGAATTCTGTATTGTGAATTTGAACCAAGGCCTCAATACATTAAAGGAGAGACCAGCCCCAGAATTACCACATCTAATCATGTGCTTCCCATGAAAAAATTTCTCTCTGAAGACTTTAGCCCACAAAGAAGATCCTTTTAAAATACCCCACACCTGTTTGATTCTAAATGCAATTTGANTCCAAGATGAAATGCAAAAGGGAACAAGAAGAAATAAGGAAACCTGATCCTCATCATTCAAAAGTCCACAAAAGAAATCCAGAAGATAGCCCAGGAAGACTAGCAAACCTGAGAAATGAGAATATAGAGCTATCATCAGAGACTGTTGAAGAATTGGTCCTGCTTCTAATACAGCATCTCAGAGGACTACTTGACTCAGCTGATCAGTGCCATCCTACAGAAGAATCAAAGTAATAGCCCTTTGTCTGTGTGTGATCCATGATTCCCAATATATGCAATTTGTTCCTTTATCATAAATCAAATATGATATCCAAAATTACTGTACCTTCTACCCCTGTCAACTGCTTTAAGCAGTCCTTATTTTCAACAAATAACCAATCAACCAATCCCCTTTCTGTGATCACAAATTAATTTCTTCAATCTGGCAATAGGTAACCCATTTTGATCTTGCTGCAGTATAACTTTCCCAGTAATTGGCAGAGCATTATTTCCAGAAAATTCAATGTACTTCTCTGTTTTAACAGCAAAGGAAGCTAAGAAGTCAGCCAGGCCATTAGCTTCCCTATAGATGTGCTTGATTTGCAAATTCCACAAGCTGAAACACAATTTAATCCTTTCCACCAAATCTTGCAACTTCCATGGAATAGCAGCTACTCCACTCAACATTTGAACTAATATTTGAGAATCAGATTCTACCATAATCTGGGATTTTGATAAGTCATGATGCAGAATCAATATTAATCCATCAAGCAATGCCTTACATTCAGCTAACATATTTGAACCAATACCATAAAAGCAAGAGGCTGCAACAATTACTCTGCCTTCATGATCCCTCAACACCACCCCACCACTTGACAAGCCAGACTTACTTTTATAAGCACCATCAACATTAAGCTTCAGCACATTTGTAGGAGGAAATTCCCATTTAATCCATTTGACCTTTGTGATTAAGGAAAAAGGATTTTTAATATTCAAATCTCTTAAGAGCTCATTTCCCTTACAATCATCATTAGATCCAGGCCTGATAAGAAAAGCCTGCCATCTCAAAGAACTCACTACTTGATGGAAAATTGCATGTGCATTTAAAAACACTCCCTCATACTTCCTCCTACACCTTTCCTTCCACAGAGCCCAAAAGATTAACATAGATACACCCCTTATTAGATTATGACTGAGAGAAGAAGCTTTAAACCTTCTTATCAATCTTAGAAATCTGCATAAAGGAGAATCTCCTGATAATACATCAAACCCCATAACTGCAGCAACTTTCCTCCAAACTGCTTGAGCTAAAGAACAATCAACAAATACATGAGCAACATTTTCCTCTGCTACACCACACATTAAACATTTGCTAGCCATAGCTACACCCACTTTTTGTATTCTATCATCAGAGGTCAAAGCATTTCTGAATATTTTCCAAGTGCATAGTTGAGCACTAGGAAAAATTTTCTGTTTCCAAATGCCTTTAGCAATATCATTCTGGATGCCCTCTTTCCTAATCTGATTCCAATCAGATTTAATAGTAAACTCACCTGAATTTGTATGTCTCCAAATAAGTTTATTAGCTTTGTCAGACCTCACAAAAGTCACACTTTCAATCTCAGTACATAACTGAGGATTAAGCCATTCAGCTACCTCATTGAGCTGCCATTCCACACCATTCCATAAGTCATTGATTTTAGGAAAGATCAATGGAGGGTTCTCCACTCTAAGAATCAAGGGGCCATTTTCCATCCATGGATCACACCAAAAATCAGTTTCTTGACAATTTCCAACAATTTTCAAGGAATTCTGTATTGTGAATTTGAACCAAGGCCTCAATACATTAAAGGAGAGACCAGCCCCAGAATTACCACATCTAATCATGTGCTTCCCATGAAAAAATTTCTCTCTGAAGACTTTAGCCCACAAAGAAGATCCTTTTAAAATACCCCACACCTGTTTGATTCTAAATGCAATTTGAACTTCATCAAAACTTCTAATCCCCAATCCTCCTTCTATTTTGGGTTTAGAAGTAGCATTCAATGAGACCCAATGTCGTCTCCTAGAACCATTCTGATTAGACCAAATAAAATCAGCAATCAAAGAATTCAGCTTACTTAATATTCCTTTTGGAATATTTAAACAAGCCAATATATGAATGAGAATTGAACAAAGTACTGATTTCACCATTACAATCCTCCCCATTCCAGATAATAGTCTAGCATACCAACCCTCCAGTCTTTTCCTGAAGCGGTTCACCACCTCTTCAAAATAGCATTTCTTGACCCTTCCTCTGATAATAGGACAGCCCAAATAACTGAAAGGACAATTTTTAAAAGGAATTCCCACCACAGAAGCCAATCTATTCCTTTTGGACAAAGAAATTAGCTTAGAACAATACACAACACTTTTCAATTTGTTAATCTTCTGACCAGAACATGATTCATACAACTCAACAAATTTCAGAACATTCAATACAGAAGTTTTGTTGCCTCTTAAAAAAACCAAGGTATCATCAGCAAATAACAAGTGGCTAACAATTGTTGTTCCTCTCCCAATATGGAAATGTTTTACCAAATTCTGGTTATAAATCTGTCTTAGCCCTATACTCAACACTTCCTCAGCCAAGATGAACAAAGTGGGAGAAAGAGGATCTCCCTGCCTTAGCCCTCTTGAATTAGCAAAATAACCATATCTTTGTCCATTTAAACATATAGTGAAGAATTGACTACTCAAACAATTAAAAATTATTTGGTTGAACAAATCAGAAAAACCAAATCTTGCAAGGACCTTCAACAAAAAATCCCATTCAATCCTGTCATATGCTTTCATCATATCCAGCTTNTTAGAAGGAACATTAATTTCCAACAAATGTTCCCATAAAAGTCTTCTTGTAAAAAGATCACAGCTAGCATATACAATTGAGAGCCAGAAAACAATTGAATTCATAAATGTTATTTCCACAGTCAAAACTTGATCATGTTCAAATAAAATCTTCAACTTGATTCTCTCATCCCATAAAATCCAAATTTTCCTTTCTGCAAGAGCATTAGAACAGAAATGTTCTAGTCCAATACTCCTAGCAAAAGGAACCAATTTAGAAATCAACAATTTAGGTTCCTGAACTGCAACAAGACAGACATTATGCAATTTAATAAGCTTCTTTAATCTACTCCTCTTGGAATCATTACCTGCCCCTCTCATATTCCATGATAGGATATTAATCATAAGTTCATAGGAGAAGGAATATCTCTGGAACTAAGTCCATTTGCATCATCATCTTCATCAAAGGAACTCCCAGAATTATCAGATTCAACATTTACAATTCTCTGAAATCTAGAACTGGCCTGGTCAGAATAATAACCCTTATCTGGTGGTTCTCTCATCCTAACCAATCCGGATTGGTCATCTAAAGAAAATTGACTTCCTTTCCTAACATCAAATTCATGTTCCACTAGAAAAGAAGATCCCAAGGATTGAGCATAAAGGGTCCTACATTCCCCCATAACCTCCATATTATCCTTGACCACTATATTTCCATTATTTATATCCTCAATAATAGGAACTATATTTTCCACATCAGTTAAAAGATTCCCTCCACTGATTTCATCATTAATCTCCTCATTAATCACAGGAGCTAATAAAGTAGTGGAGGTAAAAGAAAGTACCTCCAAAGTAGCATCCACAGAAGATATATTCACTGGAATTTGATTCCCAGATTTAGGAGTTTTTCCTGGACTATTTTCGTGTTGAATTCCCTCCAATCTGATAACAGCAATAGCAACATTATCAACTCCTTGAGTTCCACAATCAGAAATTAATTGAGGATTATCAAGATTTACAACATCATTTCTAGCAGCATCTCCCTGTAGTTCANGACAAATTGAAAAAACATACCAGACATACCATCTGGCCCAAGGGCGCTTTCAATTGGCATTGAAAAAACAACATCTTTCAATTCCTCCAAAGTGGCTGCAGCAGTAAGCCTGTTATTATCCTCTTGACTGATAAGCTTAGGAATAACTTCAGCAAGAATGTGTTCACTGATGATATGCTTTTCTGTCTTATAAAGGTCATTATAAAATTCCTCAGCAACCTCAGCCACTTGCTTATCTCCATACACCCAGACCCCTTCTTTATTTTTAATTCTTGAAACTTTATTTCTAACAACTCATACTTTTAGCAATAGAGTGATAGAATCTAGTATTTCTCTCCCCATGTATAGCCCATCTTATATTTTACTTTTGCTTCCAATAAGCTTCCTTTCTTCTTAACCAATCATCAATCTCTTCTTTAACAGCTTTTAACTCCATGGCTTTTGAATCAGAAAAATTCTGATCTAACTTCTGCTCTACCAAACTTATCTTTTGTTCAAGTTTTTTCAATTTTTCAAAAAGATTGCCAAACACATTTTTATTCCAAATCTTCATATGAGCCTTCGAATATTTCATCTTGATAAACAAATTTAACATGGATTATCTGAATAGGTCCCATTCCAGTTAGCTTTGATCAGGTCCAGAAATCCCTCATGATCACACCACATATCTTGAAATCTAAAATAGGAGATTCTGTTCTATACAAGAGCATCCATAATTTTCAATAATAAAGGACTATGATCAGATGAACCCCTTTCTAAATGAACCACTTCCACACTGTCAAACTCTAGATTCCATTTAGCATTAATTAGAGCTCTGTCCAACCTCTACTTCATACTGATACCCCCATTCCTATTATCACACCAAGTAAATTTATTTCCAACAAAACCAGCATCCAACAAACCCCTTTGATTCAAAAAATCACCAAAATCCTCCATAGATAGCAAGGAAGGAGAAGCTCCCCCCAATCTTTCATCAGAAGAAAGAATGGAGTTAAAATCTCCAACTACCATCCAAGGAACATTAGAAGGAACATTAATTTCCAACAAATGTTCCCATAAAAGTCTTCTTGTAAAAAGATCACAGCTAGCATATACAATTGAGAGCCAGAAAACAATTGAATTCATAAATGTTATTTCCATAGTCAAAACTTGATCATGTTCAAATAAAATCTTCAACTTGATTTTCTCATCCCATAAAATCCAAATTTTCCTTTCTGCTAGAGCATTAGAACAGAAATGTTCTAGTCCAATACTCCTAGCAAAAGGAACCAATTTAGAAATCAACAATTTAGGTTCCTGAACTGCAACAAGACAGACATTATGCAATTTAATAAGCTTCTTTAATCTACTCCTCTTGGAATCATTACCTGCCCCTCTCATATTCCATGATAGGATATTAATCATCAGTTCATAGGAGAAGGAATATCTCTGGAACTAAGTCCATTTGCATCATCATCTTCATCAAAGGAACTCCCAGAGTTATTAGACTCAACATTTACAATTCTCTGAAATCTAGAACTGGCCTGGTCAGAATAATAACCCTTATCTGGTGGTTCTCTCATCCTAACCAATCCGGATTGGTCATCTAAAGAAAATTGACTTCCTTTCCTAACATCAAATTCATGTTCCACTAGAAAAGAAGATCCCAAGGATTGAGCATAAAGGGTCCTACATTCCCCCATCACCTCCATATTATCCTTGACCACTATATTTCCATTATTTATATCCTCAATAATAGGAACTATATTTTCCACATCAATTAACAGATTCCCTCCACTGATTTCATCATTAATCTCCTCATTAATCACAGGAGCTAATAAAGTAGTGGAGGTAAAAGAAAGTACCTCCAAAGTAGCATCCACAGAAGATATATTCACTGGAATTTGATTCCCAGATTTAGGAGTTTTTCCTGGACTATTTTCGTGTTGAATTCCCTCCAATATGATAACATCAATAACAGCATTATCAACTCCTTGAGTTCCACAATCAGAAATTAATTGAGGATTATCAAGATTTACAACATCATTTCTAGCAGCATCTCCCTGTAGTTCAGCAACACTAGCATCCTTCTCCTTAACAGAGGAAGATCCTCCATTATCAGGAACCCTGTCAGGTAATATTTCCTGACCATTCAGATTCAATTCCTTCCCAATCTCCAGTTTTTCTATAACTATCTCTTCATTCAACACAGAAAAACTATTCCCCACAACAGTAGTTTGAGGAATAGATTTCTGTCTATATTCCTTTCTAGATTGCCCTCTCAGCCCCTCTACTGCAACAGCTTTACCCTTTCTCTTCCTCCATTCCTCATCATGAGTTAATTCAGTTCCTTTTTCCTGCTGCTTATCAGAAGTATCACTTTCCACTTTTTTCTTTCTTCTACACAACATTTCATCATGCCCCTGCTTAAGACAAGTAGGACAATACCTATATTCTTTTTCATATACTATCCTCTGCCATCGACCACTAACTCCCCCCATATCTAACCAAAATCTCTTAGGATTGTTGGCTAAAAGATTCATTTCAACACAGGCTCTGGCTACACCAGGCCTAGAAAGGTTCAGAGTGGCATTATCTATCACCAAAATCCTTCCAATTGGACTTAAAATATCTCTCAAACTTTCTCTATTAAATAAATGGATTGGAAGACCAGGCAGGGATACCCATACTGGGACAACAGGTGGTTCAATTCCAGAGTAAAACTCTGGGAACCACTTGAAAAACCTGAACAGATAACCCTCAATGTAGGTGGTATCCTTCAGCCACACTTTAACATAGTCCTCATAGAGAGAAAATCTGATCAATACATGTCTCTGATCTAACACTCCTACAGAAAAATCCCCTTTCAAAAGCCATCTAGATTTGATAAAAACACATTTACCAATAAGTGTCTGAAAAAAACCTTTAGAAAGTTCCATGGTTTCAACAGGGGACCAATACATCCCAGGCTCACCTTTATTAAAGACTACCCTCTTAGCAGTATTAAGAGGATTCACAGAATTTAAAGAACCAAAGACAATTTTAGCAGAAGGAATTTGAATATCAGATGGATTCTAAGTATTCGAAATAACAACTGGAATCTGAATTTCTTTCTCAGGATTAGAAATCTGAGAGTTTGGCAGAACTCGATCCATCGAGGGGCCTTGAGTTTCCGAAATAGATTGGGATTTCATAGAAGGTTGAGGATTATCAGTAACTCTCTGCATGTTTCGATTAACAGACGACTAAGGAGGAAATTGAATTCCTAACTCAGTAGAAGAAATTTGATTGTTCGTAGCAGTAGACACATTCGCAGGAAGAACAGAGGCCAGTTGAACATTCGCAGGAAGAACAGAGGACAGTTGAACTGTCGGCTTGTTTCGATTAACATGAGAGATAAGAGGCATAGAAATAGTGTTATTCCCTCCCAAAGGATCAACAGTTGTCAAGGAGTTGTTCTCTGAAGTAATAGGAAGAGTGAGAAAGTTGTCTTGCGGAAGAGGTTTTTTGAACAATGAGGCAAAGTTTTTGGTGATGTCTGGAGGTTTTGGGGGAATTGGATGATGTTCTTGGCCCAGATTCATGCTAGATTAATCAAAACCACTAAGATTTACAAAGAATTCCAGTAAAATAGTGAAGAAACATATAGAAATTAAGAAGATCTGAAAAGTTTTTAGAGAGAAGTCAGACCTTCTCTCTCTAGAATGAAATAACTGCCCCCTCTCCTAAACCCTAAACCCAAAATCCTAAACCTTAAACCCTAAACTCTTTTTTTTTTTTTTTGAAAATAGAAATTTTATTCCATAAAATGCAGAAATTACAAGAAGCAAAGCAGTACTGTTAAAATATAAAAAACAGTAACTGTAAAAGAAATTACAAAGGAAAACTATGTAAGGGTAAAAAAGTAATTCTGTAGCTTGATCCCTATATGTAGTCTCCTTTTTCTGGCAATTATCCTCTCTAAAACCAGCATATAGAACTTCATACTCCAGACCATGCTATGAGCAGAAAGAAAAGGCAGGTATAGGACTAAGCTAGAAGTAATCCCATGTGGAAGCCCAACAGTCTGCCAAAAACATTAATAAGAACCATCCCCTCAAAAATCCAGATCTGCAATAAAACATTCATTGGCAACAGAATGCCAAGCAGTCAGAAGGCTGTCCAGACCCTTCTACCAGAGCTAGTCCAGATACAGCTCTCATAAATGCACTATTCATTAATAACCAACTTTTCTGAATGACCAGATGCAGAGGAGACCAAACATCAAATATCACCTATAAAACTGTACTGAAGCAGCATCCTTCTTAACATTTCAAGATAAAACGCAAAAGGGAACATGATGACATCAGAAAACCTGATCATCCACACTCAAAAGCTCACAAAAGAAGTCCAGAAGATAGCTCAGGCAGAATGGAAAAGGAGCAACCAACAGATACTGAAGAACTGCTCTTGATTCTAATAAATCATCTCAGAGGACTGCTAGAATCAGCACAGATCCGACCAGCAGAAGAACCAAAATAGAAGCCCTTTTAGAATGAAGCAAATTGAATACAGATTTCCTAGAGTTGCTGCAACTTTCCAGCTTCTAGGCAGTTCATACTGTATACACAGAAGCTTAACCAATACCTTCTCTTTGTTCACATATCAATCTCTTCAATCTGGCAAAGGGAAATCCATATAAATCTTGTTGCATTATAACCCTCCCAATAGATGGCAGAATATTATTTGCAGAAAATTCAGTGCACTGTTCTGATTTAACAGCAAAGGAAGCTAAGAAGTCAGCCAGACCATTAGCTTCCCTATAAATGTGCTTGATTTGCAAATTCAGAAATTTAAACAACAGCTTAATCCTTTCTAATAGATATTGCATCTTCCATGGAACAGCAGCTAATCCTCTCACCATTTGAAATAAAGTATAAGAATCAGTTTCCACCATAATCTGAGATGTTGTCAGGCTATATTGCATAATCAGAAGTAAACCATCAAATAATGCCATACATTCAACTAACATATTTGAACCAATACCATAAAAACAGGAAGCTGCAACAATTACTTTACCTTCATGATCTCTCAATACCATCCCACCACCTGACAATCCAGTCTTACCCTTAGAAGCACCATCAACATTAAGCTTTAGCACATTTGCAGGAGGAAGTTCCCATTTAATCCATTTAACCTTGGTGATTAAGGAAAAAGGATTTTTAATACTCAAATCTCTCAACAACTCCTTTCCCTTACCATCATCATTTGATCTAGGTCTGATAAGAAAAGCCTGCCATCTTAAAGAACTCACTATTTGTTGGAAAATGGCATTGGCATTTAAAAATACTCCCTCATATTTCCTCCTACATCTCTCCTTCCACAAAGCCCAAAAAATTAACATAGTTACCCCTCTTATTAGATTATGACTGAGAGAAGCAGCTTTAAACCTTCTTAACAATCTCAAGAATCTGCATAAAGGAGCCTCTCCTGAAAAAACATCAAATTCCATAATTGTAGCAACTTTACTCCAGACAGCTTGAGCTAAAGAGCAATCAATAAATACATGAGCTGCACTTTCCCCAGCCACACCACACATGACACACTTACTGGCCATTGCAACACCCACATTTTGAATTCTATCATCAGAGGTCAATGCTTTTCTGAAAATTTTCCAAGTGCATAGTTGAGCACTAGGGAAAATTTTCTGTTTCCAAATGCCTTTAGCAATATCATTATGGTTCCCCACTTTCCTGATCTGATTCCAAGTAGATTTAACAGTAAAATCTCCTGAAGTTGTATGCTTCCAAATAAGTTTATCAGATTCCTCAGATCTCCCAAAAACCACACTTTCAATTTCAGAACATAACTGAGGATTAAGCCATTCAGCAACCTCATTGAGCTGCCATGCCACACCATTCCATAACTCATTTATCTTGGGAAAGATCAATGGAGGATTCTCCACTCTAAGGATCAAGGGACCAGTTTCCATCCATGAATCACACCAAAAATCAGTTCTATGACCATTTCTAACAACTATCAATGAGTTCTGTACTGTGAAACTGAACCAGGGTCTCAATACATTAAAGGATAGTCCTGCACCTTTGACACCACATCTTAGCATATGCTTCCCCTGAAAGAACTTCTCTTTGAATACTTTGGCCCACAAAGAAGAACCCTTTAGGATACCCCACACTTGTTTGATTCTGAATGCCATTTGAACTTCATCAAAACTTCTAATCCCCAAACCACCTTCTATTCTGGGTTTAGAAATATCATTAAGTGACACCCAATGTCTCCTTCTGGAACCAATTTGATTAGACCAAATAAAATCAGCAATAAGAGAATTCAGCTTACTTAAAATACCTTTTGGAATATTCAAGCAAGCCAATATATGAATGGGGATTGAGCTGAGTACTGACTGTACCAATACCACTCTTCCCATTCCAGATAGAAGTCTGGCATACCAACCCTCAAGTCTTTTTCTAAAGCTGTTCACCACCTCTTCAAAGTAGCATTTCTTAACTCTTCCTCTGATAATAGGACAACCTAAATAGGTAAAAGGACAATCCTTAAAAGGAATCCCCACCACAGAAGCCAACCTATTTCTTCTGGATAAAGAGATCAGCTTGGAACAATACACAACACTTTTCATTTTGTTAACCTTCTGACCAGAGCATGATTCATACAACTCAATAAATTGCAAAACATTCACAACAGAGGATTTATTACCTCTTAGAAAAATCAGAGTATCATCAGCAAATAACAAGTGGCTAACAATTGTTGTTCCTCTCCCAATATGGAAATGTTTCACCAAATTCTGGTTATAAATTCTTCTCAACCCTCTACTCAGCACTTCCTCAGCCAGGATGAATAAGGAGGGAGAGAGAGGATCTCCCTGCCTTAGCCCCCTTGAATTAGCAAAATAACCATATCTTTGTCCATTTAAACATATGGTAAAGAATTGGCTACTCAAACAATTCAAAATAATTTGATTGAACAAATCAGAAAAACCAGAGCCAGCCAGGACCCTCAACAAAAAATCCCATTCCATCCTGTCATATGCTTTCATCATATCCAACTTCATAACCATGTTCCCACCTTCCACCTTTCTGTCTAATTCTCCAACAAGCAACTGTCCCAAGGCCACACAATCTCCAATGCCTCTCCCTTGGACAAAGCCATGTTGTTCTTCAGAAATTAAAGCAGGAAGCAGAGAAGACAGTCTAGTATTAAGAAGCTTTGTAAAGATCTTATATAAGAAATTACATAAGCTTATAGGTCTGAAATCAGCAAATGAACATGTATTTTCCTTCTTAGGAATCAATACTAATAAAGTGGAATTCATAGATTTAGGCATTGAACCTCTTGCTAGCAAAAAATTAAAAGCTCTGCCCACATCCACTTTAACAATATCCCAGGCAAATCGAAAAAACATACCAGACATACCATCAGGCCCAGGGGCACTTTCAACTGCCATTGAAAAGACCACATCTTTCAATTCCTCCAATGTGGCTTTAGCTGTAAGCCACTCATTATCCTCTTGACTAATGAGCTTAGGAATAACATCAACAAGAATTTGTTCATTGATGATATGCCTTTCAGTCTTATAGAGATCAACATAAAATTCCTCCGCAACCTCAGCCACTTGCTTATCCCCATACACCCAGACCCCTTCTTTATTCTTAATTCTTGAGACTTTATTCCTAATCATTCTACTTTTAGCAATAGAATGATAAAATATGGTATTCCTTTTCCCCCTGTATAGCCCATTTTATATTTGACTTTTGCTTCCAATAAGTTTCTTCTCTTCTTAACCAATCATCCATCTCATTTTTAGCAGCTTTTAACTCCATGTCTTTTGAATCAGAAAAATTCTGATCTAACTCCTGTTCCACCAAACTTATTTTTTGCTCAAGATTTTTCAATTTGTCAAAGAGATTGCCAAACACATTTTTATTCCACATCTTCATATGAGCCTTCAAATATTTCATCTTGATGAACAAATTTGACATTGGATTATCTGAATAGATCCCCCCCCCAATTTGCTTTAATCAGATCAAGAAATCCCTCATGATCACACCACATGTCTTGAAATCTAAAATAAGAAATTCTTTTTTGTATAGGAGCATCCATAATTTTCAACAATAAAGGGCTATGATCAGAAGAGCCCCTTGCTAAATGAAACACTTCCATACTATCAAATTTCAGATTCCAGCAAGCATTAATCAGAACTCTGTCCAACCTCTGCTTCATTCTGATACCCCCATTCCTGTTATCACACCAGGTAAATTTATTTCCCACAAAACTAGCATCCACCAAACCCCTATGATTTAAAAAGTCACAAAAATCTTCTATAGACAGCAAAGAAGGAGGAACTCCTCCCAATCTTTCATCAAAAGATAGGATTGAATTGAAGTTACCAACCACCATCCAAGGAACATCAGAAGGAACATTAATTCCCAACAAATGATCCCATAAAAGCCTTCTTGTAAAAAGATCACAACTAGCATACACAATTGAGATCCAAAAAATAATTGAATTCAGAAAAGTTATTTCCACAGTCAATACTTGATCATGCTCAAATAAGATCCTCAACTTGATTCTCTCATCCCATAAAATCCAAATGTTCCTTTATGCAAGAGCATTAGAACAGAAGTGTTCTAGACCAATACTCCTAGCAAAAGGAACCAATTTAGAAATCAGCAATTTAGGTTCTTGAACTGCAACAAGACAAACATCATGCAATTTAATAAGCTTCTTTAATCTCCTCCTCTTGGAATCCTTCCCTGCCCCTCTCATATTCCATGATAGAAGATTAATCATAGATTCATAGGAGATGGAACTTCACTGGAACTAAGTCCATTACCCTCATCCTTTTCATCAAAAGAACTCCCAGAATTATCAGATTCAACATTTACAATTCTTTGAGATCTAGAACTAGCCTGATCAGAATAATATCCCTTATCTGGAGGTTCTTTCATCCTTACCAAACCAGAATGGTCATCTAAAGAATATTGGCTTCCTTGCCTAACAGCAAAGCCATGTTCCACAAGAAAGGATGAATCCATTGATGGAGCATAAAGGTTCCTACATTCTCCCAATACCTCCATATTTTCATTAACCACCATATTGTCATTGTTAATACCATTAATAGGAGAAACTATATTTTCCACATCAAATATTAGAATTCCTCCAATACTTCCAACATTAACCACCTCATTAACAGGGGGTAATAAATTAGGGAGGAAAAGGAAATTACCTCCACAGTATCACCCACAGAAGATGTAATCATAGGAATTTGATTCCTAGATTTAGAAACATTAGTTACTACTGGGCTATTCTCTTGTTGAATTCCCTCCAATCTGATATCAGCAGTAATAGCATTACTAACTCCTTGATTACCACATTCAGAGCGTACCTGAGGATTATCAAGAATTACAGTATCCATTCTAATAGCCTCCCCTTGTATTTCAATAGATCCAGTACCCACCTCCTTATTAGAGGGAGATCCTTCATTATCAGTTACCCTGTCAGGTAATATTTCCCGACTTTTCAGAGCCCTTTCCTTCCCAATCTCCTGCTCTTCTACCACAATCTCCTCATTTAAAACAGAAAAACTATTCCCCACAGCAGTAGTTTGAGGAACAGATTTCTGTCTATATTCCTTTCTAGACTGTCCTCTCATTCCTTCTATAGCAACATCTTTGCCCTTTCTCTTCTTCCACTCCTCATCCTGAGGAAGATTATTTCCAGCCTCCTGCTTCTTCTCAAAAATATCATCTTCCACTTTCTTCTTCCTTCTGCATTGCACTTCATCATGCCCCTGCTTAAGACAAGCAGGACAGTACCTGTATTTTTTTTCATACACTATCTTCTGCCATCTGCCACTAACATCCCTCATATCTAACCAGAATCTCTTTGGATTGTTAATTAAGAGATTCATTTCAACACAGGCCCTGGCTACACCAGGCCTAGAAAGGTTCAGAGTGGCATTATCTATCACCAGAATTCTGCCTATTGGACTTAAAATATCTCTCAGACTCTCTCTGTTAAACAAATGGATTGGAAGACCAGGTAAGGACACCCATACAGGTACAATAGGTGGCTCAATCCCAGAATAAAACTCTGGAAACCACTTGAAAAACCTGAAGAGGTAACCCTCAATGTAGGTGGTATCCTTCAGCCACACTTTAACATAGTCCTCATAGAGAGAAAATCTGATCAGTACATGCCTCTGATCTAATACTCCTACAGAGAAATCTCCTTTCAGAAGCCACCGAGACTTGATAAATTCTTTCACTACACCAAGAGACGGTTTACCATAGGCACATTTACCAATAAGTGTTTGACAAAAACCTTTGGAAAGTTCGAAGGTTTCAATGGGGGACCAGTACATCCCAGGCTCTCCTTTATTAAAGACTACCCTCTTAGCAGGTTTAGGAGTATTCACAGAATTTAAAGAACCAAAGACAATATTAGAAGTAGGAGCTTGAATACCAGAAGGATTATGAGAATTCAAAATAACTACTGGAATCTGAATTTCTTTCTCAGGAGCAAGAAACAACGATTTATGCAGATTTTGATCCATCGAGGATTCATGAGTTTTCAAATTGGATTGGGGAATTAAAGAAGGTTGAGGATTCATAAACACTCTCTGTGTGTTTCGATCAATGACAGAATCAATAGGAACATGACTTCCTATCCCAGAAGAAGAACTCTGATTATTTGTAACAGTCGATATAGTCGCAGGAAGAACAGAGGCCAGACGAACAGTCGGCTTAGTTTGATTCGCTTGGGAAATAAGAGGCATAGAGATGGTATTATTCCTTCCCAAAGGATCTACAATTGTTAAAGAATTAAATTCTGAAGTAATAGGAATTGTTAGAACATTCTCTTCCGGAGCAGATTTCTTAAACAAAGAGGCAAAGTTTTTGGTAATGTCTGGAGGTTTTGGGGGAATTTGACGATGTTCTTGGGCTAATTCCATGCTAAATCAATCAAGACCATAGGAGATTTAATGATTTTGCAGCAAAATAATGAAAAATTAGATAGGCAATAAGTAGATCTGAGAAAAAAATTTCTAGAGAGAAGTCAGACCTTCTCTCTCTAGAATGAAATAACTGCCTCCTAAAAAAAACCCTAAACCCTAAACCCTAAACCCTAAACCCTAAACCCTAAACTCTAAACCCTAAATCCTAAACCCTAAACCCTAAACCCTAAACCCTAAACCCTAAGATGATTTATAAGAATCAAGAGCAGTTCTTCAGTATCTGTTGGTTGCTCCTTTTCCATTCTGCCTGGGCTATCTTCTGGCCTTCTTTTGTGAGCTTTTGAGTGTGGATGATCATGTTTTATGATGTCATCCTGTTCCTTTTTGCGTTTCATCTTGAAATGTTAAGAAGGATGCTGCTTCAATACAGTTTTATAGGTGATATTTGATGTTTGGTCTCCTCTGCATCTGGCCATTCAGAAAAGCTGGTTATTAATGAATAGTGCATGTATGAGAGCTATATCTGGACTAGCTCTGGTAGAAGGGTCTGGACAGCCTTCTGACTGCTTGGCATTCTATTGCCAATGAATGTTTTATTGCAGATCTGGATTTCTGAGGGGATGGTTCTTATTAATGTTTTTGGCAGACTGTTGGGCTTCAAGATGGGATTACTCTTCCAGCTTAGTCCTATACCTGCCTTTTCTTTCTGCTCATAGCATGGTCTGGAGTATGAAGTTCTGTATACTGGTTTTGGAGAGGATAATTGCCAGAAAAAGGAGACTACATATAGGGATCAAGTTACAAAATTACTTTTTTACCCTTACATAGTTTTCCTTTGTAATTTGTTTTACAGTTACTGTTTTTTTTATCTTTTAACAGTACTGCTTTGCTTCTTGTAATTTCTGCATTTTCTGGAATAAAATTTATGTTTCCTTAAAAAAAAAAAAAAAAAAAAAGGNCATGCTTCTGTTATTCTGTGATGGTGCTGGTTGGACAGTTTGGCTATTTTTTTGTCTGCTTCATTTACTTTTCATTTTAAGGGACATTCTCATCCTTACAATTACATTCAAAGTGCTTTGGTGTAATTGTGAGGGTGTTTTGTGTTCTTCTAGAATGAGGTAGGGGGCTTTGTTCTATGGCTGGGCTGCGACTCTAATGCGGGTTTAGGGTTTAGGGTTTAGAAAGACAGTTATTTCATTCTAGAGAGAGAAGGTCTGACTTCTCTCTAGAAATTGCTCATTCCTTTTCAGATCTTCTCCATTTCTACCTCAATTTTCATTATTTCTTGTGATTTCGTTGAAAATCCTACTGGTTTGATTGTCATAGCATGAAATCTGGCCATGAAACTCATCATATTCCCCCAAAACCGCTTGACATTACCAAAAATTTTGCCTCCTTGTTCAAGAAAACTTCATCGGTGGAAAACTTTCTGACAATTCTTACGGCTTCAGAGATCAATTCCTTTACACTTGTTGACTCTTTGGGATGTAATAACACCGTTTCTATGCCTCTGATTTCTCGTCTGAATCGAAACACACCGACTGTTCAGTTTGCCTCTGTTCTTCCTTCGGTTGTGTCAACTTCAGCAAATAATCAATGTTCGTCTTCTAGATTAGAAATGCAGATTCCTGTTGATGCTTCAAATGTTCGAAACACTCAGGGAATTAATCTACATTCCCAATCTTCCTTGATTTCCCCGTCTATTTTGCTTTCTCAAAATCCTTCGATGGATCGAATTTTGCCAAAATCTCAGATCTCGATTTCTGAAAAAGAAACTCAGGTTCCTGTTGTTATATCGAATGCTCAGAATCCTCCTAGCAATCATATTCCTTCTTCTCCAATTCTATTTGGTTCCTTGAATTCTGTAAATCCTCTGAAGCCTACTAAGAGAGTTATTTTTAATAAAGGGGAACCTGGGATGTATTGGTCCCCTGTTGAAACTATGGAGCTTTCCAAAGGTTTTAATCAGACTCTTATTGGCAAATGTGCCTATGGTAAACCTTCACTGGGTGTGGTAAAGGAGTTTATTAATTCTAGATGGTTATTGAAAGGGGAATTCTCTGTAGGAGTGCTTGATCCGAGGCATGTACTGATTAGGTTCTCTCTGTGTGAGGATTATGTAAAAGTATGGCTAAAGGATACTACATACATTGAGGGTTACCTCTTTAGATTCTTCAAGTGGTTTCCAGAATTCTATCCTGGGATTGAACCTCCTGTTGTACCAGTATGGATATCTTTGCCAGGTCTTCCAATCCATCTGTTTAATAGAGAGAATCTGAGGGACATATTGAGTCTAGTTGGTAGATTTTTGGTGATAGACAATGCTACTCTAAATCTCTCTAGGCCTGGTGTAGCCAGGGCTTGTGTGGAAATGAATCTTCTGGCCAGTAATCCTAAAAGATTCTGGTTAGACATGGGGGGAGTCATTGGTCGTTGGCAGAGGATAGTATATGAAAAGGAATATAAATATTGTCCTGCTTGTCTTAAGCAAGGGCATGATGAAATGTTGTGCAGAAGGAAGAAGAAAGTGGAAGGAGATGCCTCTGAGAATAAGCAAACAACTGGGAATGTTTTAAGTCATGATAAGGAATGGAGGAAGAAGAAAGGAAAAGCTGTGGTTATAGATGGATTGAGTGTGAATCCCAGAAAGGAATATAGACAGAAATCCATGAATCAAACTACTGCTGTGGAGAATAGTTTTGCTGTACTGAATGAGGAGGTTGTAATGGAGGAAATGGATAATGATAGGAATCTACCTGTACAATTCCAGCAAATTTTACCTGAAAAGGTTATTGAAAATGGTGTATCTTCTGTTGTTATGGTGAGTATTAATGATTCTGCAAATCCAAATGATACAACTGTTGCTTTTGACTTGGGAAATGCAAGGGAGATTGGAATGGAGGATATGAAAAATGGTAGAGATATGCCTTTATTGGGACAGACAATCTTTTCTGATAAGATTACTGATATTGGAGCATTTGCTGCTGATGAGTTGATTACTGAACTAGTTCCACAGGATATGAACAATGTTTGTGATATTGTTAATGCTGTAGTAAGGGATATTGGATTTCACAAAGGGGATTCTGTGAGAGTTGATGTTGGGACTCTTGATAATTCCCCAATGGCTTTTGATTGTGGAAATCAAGATGGTGATGGCACTGATATTGTTGATATCAGATTGGAGGATCCTATTCTGCCAGATCATGAAGGTACTAATTTTGAGATTTCTTCCCCTTCCTCCCCTATCTTTTTGCCTTCTGCTAATGAGGTGGTTAATGTGGGAGACATTGAAGGAAACAAGGTTACTATAGAGGAAAATTTAGCTCCTCTTAGTAATGATATGAATGATCTCAACCTTGTGGAAGTCCTTGGAGAGTGTAGAACTCTTTATGCTCAATCCTTGGGTTCTTCCTTTTTAGTTGAAAATGAATTTACAGTCAGGAAAGGAAGTCAAAATTCTTTAGATGATCAAAATGGCTTGATTAGAGTGAGAGAACCTCCAGACAAAGGTTACTATTCTGACCAAGCCAGCTCTAGAACCCAGAAGATTGTAAATGTTGATTTTGATAATTCTGGGAGTTCTTTTGATGAGAATGAGGATGGTAATGGATTTAGTTCCAGTAATGTTCCTTCTCCTATGAACTTATGATTAATGTTCTATCATGGAATATGAGAGGGGCAAGTAAAGATGCCAAGAGAAGGAGATTAAAGAAGCTTATTAAAATGCATGATGTTTGTCTTGTTGCAATTCAAGAGCCTAAATTGTTGGTGTCTAAATTGGTTCCTTTTGCTAGGAGTATTGGTCTAGAACATTTCTGTTTCAATGCTCTAGCAGAAAGGAATATTTGGATATTATGGGATGAGAGAATTAAGCTAAGGGTCTTATTTAAACATGCTCAAGTATTGACTGTGGAAATTACATTTATGAATTCACTTATTCTTTGGGTTTCTGTAGTATATGCTAGTTGAGATCTTTTTACGAGAAGGTCCTTATGGTCACATTTGTTGAATATTGATGTTCCTCCTAAGGTTCCTTGGATGGTAGTTGGTGATTTCAATACCATTTTATCTTCTGCTGAAAGATTGGGAGGAGCTTTTCCTTCTTTGTTATCTATGGAGGAGTTTGGTGATTTCTTGGATCACAGGGGGTTGTTGGATGCTGGTTTTGTTGGAAATAAATTTACTTGGTGTGATAATAGAACTGGGGTTACAAGAATGAAGCAGAGGCTGGATAGAGCTCTGATTAATGCTTATTGGAATCTGGAATTTGACAGTATGGAAGTGGTTCATTTGGCAAGAGGTTCCTCTGATCATAGTCCTTTATTATTGAAAATTATGGACAGTCCTATACAGAAAAGAATCTCCTATTTTAGATTTCAAGATATGTGGTGTGATCATGAAGATTTTCTGGCTCTAATTAAATCTAAGTGGACTGGACAGTATTCAGATAACCCAGTGTCAAATGTGTTCATCAAAATGAAATATCTGAAGACTCACATGAAGTTGTGGAATAAAGAGGTTTTTGGTAATCTTTTTGAAAAGTTGAAAAAGCTTGAACAAAAGACTAGTGCAATTGAACTGGAATTAGATCAGAACTTTTCTGATTCCAAAGCTTTGGAGTTAGAAATGGTTAAAGGTGAGATGGATGATTGGTTGAGAAGAGAGGAAACCTACTGGAAGCAAAAGTCAAATGTGAAATGGGCTATTCAGGGGTAGAGGAATACCAGATTTTATCATTCTATTGCTAAAAGTAGAGTTAGCAGGAATAAAGTTTCAAGAATCAAGAATAAAGAAGGAGTATGGGTATATGGTGATAAGCAGGTGGCTGATGTTGCTGAGGAATTCTATGCTGATCTTTATAAGTCTGAGGAACATATCATCAAAGATCATATTTTTGATGTCATTCCAAAGCTTATCAGTAAAGAGGATAATGAGAGGCTTACTACTGAAGCTACTTTGGAGGAAGTGAAAGATGTTGTTTTTTCTATGGCTATAGAGAGTGCTCCTGGACCGGATGGTATGTCTAGTAAATTCTTCCAATTTGCCTGGGATATTATTAAAGTTGATGTGGTCATAGCTATTAACTTTTTGCTTAAAGGAGGTTTTATGCCCAAATCTGTGAATTCCACTTTATTAGTCTTGATTCCTAAGAAGGAGGGGCCTAGTTCTTTTTCAGATTTCAGACCTATAAGCCTATGTAATTTCTTGTATATGATTTTTACAAAGCTTCTCAACACTAGACTGTCTCCTTTGCTTCCTGCTTTAATATCTGAGGAACAACATGGTTTTGTTAAAGGAAGAGAGATTAGTGACTGTGTGGCTTTGGGACAACTGCTTGTTGGTGAATTGAACAGGAAGGTTGAGGGTGGAAATATGGTTATGAAATTGGATATGATGAAAGCATATGACAGGATGGAATGAGATTTCTTGCTGAAGGCTCTGGTTAGTTTTGGTTTTTCTGATTTGTTCAACCAAATTATTTTGAACTGTCTGAAGAGCCAATTCTTTACTATATGTTTAAATGGACAAAGATATGGCTATTTTGCTAATTCAAGAGGGCTAAGGCAGGGAGATCCTATCTCTCCCACTTTATTCATCTTGGCTGAGGAAGTATTGAGTAGAGGGCTGAGGAACATTTATAATCAGAATTTGGTACAACATTTTCATATTGGGAGAGGAACAATTATTGTGAGTCACCTATTGTTTGCTGATGATACTCTGATTTTTCTATGGGGTAACAAAAAGTCTGTGTTGAATGTCCTGCAGTTTATTGATCTATATGAATCAAGCTCTGGTCAAAAGGTTAACAAATTGAAGAGTGCAATATTTTGTTCTAAGCTAATTACCTTGTCTAGAAGGAATAGACTGGCTGCTCAGGTGGGAATTCCTTTTAAAGACTGTCCTTTTATTTATCTGGGCTGTCCTATTATAAGAGGAAGGATTAAGAAATGCTATTTTGAAGAAGTGGTGAACAGCTTCAGGAAAAGAATTGAGGGCTGGTATGCCAAACTGTTATCTGGTATGGGAAGAATTGTGCTGATACAATCAGTACTTAGTTCAATCCCTATTCATATATTGGCTTCTCTTAATATTCCAAAAGGTGTTTTGAGTAAGCTGAATTCTTTGATTGCTGACTTCATTTGGTCAAATCAGATTGGTTCTAAAAGAAGACATTGGGTTTCATTGAATGATGTTTCTAAACCCAATATAGAAGGTGGTTTGGGGATTAGAAGTTTTGATGAAATTCAAACAACATTTAGAATCAAGCAGGTATGGGGAGTTTTGAATGGCTCTTCTTTGTGGGCCAAAGTTTTTAAAGAAAAGTTTTTTCAGGGGAAACATATGATTAGATGTGAATATACTGCTGCTGGTCATTCTTTTAAAATACTAAAACCTTGGTTCAATTTCACAATACAGAATTCCTTGAAAATTGTTGGAAATGGACAGGATACTGATTTTTGGTGTGATTCATGGTTGGAGTCTGGTCCCTTAATTTTTAGAGTGGAGAATCATCCATTTTTTTCCCCAAGATTAATGAATTATGGAATGGTGTGGAATGGCAGCTGGATAAGGTAGCTGAATGGCTTAATCCTCAGCTTTGTTCTGAGATTGAAAGTGTGGTTCTGGTGAGGTCTGATACAACTGATAAACTTATATGGAGGCATACCAACTCAGGTTGCTTTACTGTTAACTCTGCTTGGAATCAAATTAGGAAGAAGGGGATTCATAATGATATAGTTAAAGGTATTTGGCAGCAGAAAATTTTTCCTAGTGCTCAATTATGCACTTGGAAAATTTTTAAAAAAGCCTTGACTTCTGATGATAGAATTCAGAAGGCGGGAGTAGCTTTGGCTAGTAAATGTGTAATGTGTGGTAAAGCTGGGGAAACTATAGCTCATCTATTTATTGACTACTCTTTAGCTATATCTGTTTGGAGGAAAATTGCTGCAATTATGGGATTTGATATTTTATCAGGTGACTCTCCTTTATGCAGATTTTTGAGATTGCTCAGAAGATTTAAAATTCCTTCTCTCAGTCACAATTTGATTAGGGGGGTATCTATGTAAATTTTTTGGGCTCTGTGGAAGGAAAGATGCAGAAGGAAGTATGAGGGAGTGTTTTTAAATGCACATGCAATATTCCTACAAGTTGTTAGTACTTTGAAATGATAGGCTTTCATTATTAAGCCTGGAGCTAATGATGATTGTAAGGGTCAGGATCTTTTGACAGAGTTGAACATTAAAAATCCTTATTCCTTAATTACTAAGGTTAAATGGATTAATTGGGAATTTCCTCCTACAAATGTCTTAAAGCTTAATGTTGATGGTGCCTCTAAAGGAAAGACTGGATTGTCAGGAGGAGGAGTGGTGTTAAGGAACCATGCAGGGATAGTGATTACAGCTGCTGCTTGTTTTTATGGGGTTGGTTCAAATATGTTAGCTGAATGCATGGCATTGTTTGATGGTTTATTGTTGATCCTGCAGCATGGTTTATCAGATTCCCTGATTTTGGTGGAGTCTGATTCTCAAACTTTAGTTCAAATGGTGAAAGGCCTAGCTGCTATTCCATGGAAATTGCAAGATTTGTTAAAGAGGATTAAGCAGTTGTTTGGAATGATGAATTTGCAGATTTCACACATTTACAGAGAAGCTAATGGATTGGCTGATTTTTTAGCTTCTTTTGCTGTTTATTCAAAAAAATGTACTGAATTCTCTGGCAGTAATGTATTGCCAGTGGCTGGAAGGCTAATTCAGCAGCAAGACCAGACTGGTTTACCTAATGTCAAATTGAAAAGACTACTTTGCAGTCAAAAACAGGGAATTGGTTGATTAAATTAATGCTTATCTGAGTCTGAGTAAGGCTGTGAAGAAAGTTGCCTAACAGATTCAGAACTTCCATCAGAATTTGCAAATTCTTTTTAATTCAATCTAATGAAATTAAATAATGCAGAAGTTCTGGAGGTCAGTGGGTCTTCTTTCACTTTGCTTCTTTGGTTTGTTGGCCCTGCCTTTCTGTTTCCAACAAACGTTTGAGATGCTCTATCAGTAGTATAATCAAAACTTCCATTTCTGGAGTTTCCTGACTATCCCTTCTTCCTCTTGGACTATCTTCTGGATTTCTCTTGTTGGCCTTGGAGGGTGGTTGATCAGTCTTCCTTCTATCATCCTGCTTTCTTTTACGCTTCATTTTGGATTGATAAGGAGGACTGTATTCCCCTTCTCTTTTATAGGAGATGTATTGATGATTGAGCTTCCCTATAATGCATCTGGTATTCAGAGGGGATGTTTCTGAGTTATCAAGATCTGTGAATGTATCTGGACTGATCTTGGTAGACTGTTTGGATTCTTTGATTAGTAATGGACTGTAATTGATTGCTCTCAGCTGAAGATTGGTTTTGAGGATTTTCAGCTGCTGGATTACATTTTGCTGCTGTGATTGTTGAGTGCTTCAGCTGGTTGAATTTTTTAGTTGGATGAAGGAAGGCATATAAAAGGAGTTTTTGGCAGACTTTTGGACTTCAAGATGGGAACTCTTCCAGCTTAGTTCTATACCTGCAGTTTCTTCCTGCTCAAAGCTTGGACTGGAGCATGTAGTTCTTTAATGCTGGTTTGGGAGAGGATACTTACTAGAAAAAGGAGACTGCATATAGGGACCATGTTACAAAATTACTTTTTTACCCTTATATGGTTTTTTCCTTTGTAATTGTTTTACAGTTACTATTTTTTATCTTTAAACAGTACTGCTTTGCTTCTTGTAATTTCTTGCATTTTTCTTGAATAAAATTTCTCTCTTTTATTAAAAAAAAAAAAAAGGGTTTAGGGTTTAGGGTTTTAGGGTTTTGGATGTTGGGTTTAGGGTTTAGGGTTTAGGGTTTAGGGTTTAGGAGGAGAGGCAGTTATTTCATTCTAGAGAGAGAAGGGCTGACTTCTCTCTAGAAATTGCTCATTCTTTTTCAGATCTTCTCCATTTCTATCTCAATTTTCGTTATTTCTTGTGTTTTTGTTGAAATTCCTACTGTTTTGATTGTCATAACATGAAATCTGGCCATGAAATTCATCAGATTCCTCCAAAACCGCCTAACATTACCAAAAATTTTGCCTCCTTGTTCAAGAAAACTACATCTGTGGGAAATTTTCTGACAATTCCTACTGCTTTAGAGATCAATTCCTTAACACTTGTTGATCCTTTGGGATGTAATAACACCGTTTCTATGCCTCTGGTTTCTCAGCTGAATCGAAATGCACCGACTGTTCAGATCGCCTCTGTTCTTCCTTCGACTGTGTCATCTTCAACAAATAATCAATGTTCTTCATCTGGATTAGGAATTCAAATTCTTGTTGATTCTTCGAATGTTCGAAACGCTCAGGGAGTTAACCTGCATTCCCATTCTGTATTGATTCCTCCATCTATTTCGTCTTCTCAAGATCTTTCGATAGACCGAATTCTGCCAAAAACTCAGATCCCGATTCCTGGAAGAGATTCTCAGGTTCCTGTTGTTATATCGAATGCTCAGCATCCTTCTGCTATTCAGGTTCCTTCTTCTCCAATTCTATTTGGTTCCTTGAATTCTGTAAATCCTCTGAAGCCTATTAAGAGAGTTGTGTTTAATAAAGGGGAACCTGGAATGTATTGGTCCCCTGTTGAAACTATGGAGCTTTCCAAAGGTTTTAATCAGACTCTTATTGGCAAATGTGCCTATGGTAGACCTTCACTTGGTGTGGTAAAGGAGTTTATTAATTCTAGATGGTTATTGAAAGGGGAATTCTCTGTAGGAGTGCTTGATCCGAGGCATGTACTGATTAGGTTCTCTCTGTGTGAGGATTATGTAAAAGTATGGCTAAAGGATACTACATACATTGAGGGTTACCTCTTTAGATTCTTCAAGTGGTTTCCAGAATTCTATCCTGGGATTGAACCTCCTGTTGTACCAGTATGGATATCTTTGCCAGGTCTTCCAATCCATCTGTTTAATAGAGAGAATTTGAGGGAAATATTGAGTCTAGTTGGTAGATTTTTGGTGATAGACAATGCTACTCTAAATCTCTCTAGGCCTGGTGTAGCCAGGGCTTGTGTGGAAATGAATCTNAATCTGAGGGACATATTGAGTCTAGTTGGTAGATTTTTGGTGATAGACAATGCTACTCTAAATCTCTCTAGGCCTGGTGTAGCCAGGGCTTGTGTGGAAATGAATCTTCTGGCCAGTAATCCTAAAAGATTCTGGTTAGACATGGGGGGAGTCATTGGTCGTTGGCAGAGGATAGTATATGAAAAGGAATATAAATATTGTCCTGCTTGTCTTAAGCAAGGGCATGATGAAATGTTGTGCAGAAGGAAGAAGAAAGTGGAAGGAGATGCCTCTGAGAATAAGCAAACAACTGGGAATGTTTTAAGTCATGATAAGGAATGGAGGAAGAAGAAAGGAAAAGCTGTGGTTATAGATGGATTGAGTGTGAATCCCAGAAAGGAATATAGACAGAAATCCATGAATCAAACTACTGCTGTGGAGAATAGTTTTGCTGTACTGAATGAGGAGGTTGTAATGGAGGAAATGGATAATGATAGGAATCTACCTGTACAATTCCAGCAAATTTTACCTGAAAAGGTTATTGAAAATGGTGTATCTTCTGCTGTTATGGTGAGTATTAATGATTCTGCAAATCCAAATGATACAACTGTTGCTTTTGACTTGGGAAATGCAAGGGAGATTGGAATGGAGGATATGAAAAATGGTAGAGATATGCCTTTATTGGGACAGACAATCTTTTCTGATAAGATTACTGATATTGGAGCATTTGCTGCTGATGAATTGATTACTGAACCAGTTCCACAGGATATGAACAATGTTTGTGATATTGTTAATGCTGTAGTAAGGGATATTGGATTTCACAAAGGGGATACTGTGACAGTTGATGTTGGGACTCTTGATAATTCCCCAATGGCTTTTGATTGTGGAATTCAAGATGGTGATGGCACTGATATTGTTGATATCAGATTGGAGGATCCTATTCTGCCAGATCATGAAGGTACTAATTTTGAGATTTCTTCCCCTTCCTCCCCTATCTTTTTGCCTTCTGCTAATGAGGTGGTTAATGTGGGAGACATTGAAGGAAACAAGGTTACTATAGAGGAAAATTTAGCTCCTCTTAGTAATGATATGAATGATCTCAACCTTGTGGAAGTCCTTGGAGAGTGTAGAACTCTTTATGCTCAATCCTTGGGTTCTTCCTTTTTAGTTGGAAATGAATTTACAGTTAGGAAAGGAAGTCAAAATTCTTTAGATGATCAAAATGGCTTGATTAGAGTGAGAGAACCTCCAGACAAAGGTTACTATTCTGACCAAGCCAGCTCTAGAACCCAGAAGATTGTAAATGTTGATTCTGATAATTCTGAGAGTTCTTTTGATGAGAATGAGGATGGTAATGGATTTAGTTCCAGTAATGTTCGTTCTCCTATGAACTTATGATTAATGTTCTATCATGGAATATGAGAGGGGCAAGTAAAGATGCCAAGATAAGGAGATTAAAGAAGCTTATTAAAATGCATGATATTTGTCTTGTTGCAATTCAAGAGCCTAAATTGTTGGTGTCTAAATTGGTTCCTTTTGCTAGGAGTATTGGTCTAGAACATTTCTGTTTCAATGCTCTAGCAGAAAGGAATATTTGGATATTATGGGATGAGAGAATTAAGCTAAGGGTCTTATTTAAACATGCTCAAGTATTGACTGTGGAAATTACACTTATGAATTCACTTATTCTTTGGGTTTCTGTAGTATATGCTAGTTGTGATCTTTTTACGAGAAGGTCCTTATGGTCACATTTGTTGACTATAGATGTTCCTCCTAAGGTTCCTTGGATGGTAGTTGGTGATTTCAATACCATTTTATCTTCTGCTGAAAGATTGGGAGGAGCTTTTCCTTCTTTGTTATCTATGGAGGAGTTTGGTGATTTCTTGGATCACAGGGGGTTGTTGGATGCTGGTTTTGTTGGAAATAAATTTACTTGGTGTGATAATAGAACTGGGGTTACAAGAATGAAGCAGAGGTTGGATAGAGCTCTGATTAATGCTTATTGGAATCTAGAATTTGATAGTATGGAAGTGGTTCATTTGGCAAGAGGTTCCTCTGATCATAGTCCTTTATTATTGAAAATTATGGACAGTCCTAGACAGAAAAGAATCTCTTATTTTAGATTTCAAGATATGTGGTGTGATCAAGAAGATTTTCTGGCTCTAATTAAATCTAAGTGGACTGGACAGTATTCAGATAACCTAGTGTCAAATGTGTTCTTCAAAATGAAATATCTGAAGAGTCACATGAAGTTGTGGAATAAAGAGGTTTTTGGTAATCTTTTTGAAAAGTTGAAAGAGCTTGAACAAAAGACTAGTGAAATTGAACTGGAATTAGATCAGGACTTTTCTGATTCCAAAGCTTTGGATTTAGAAATGGTTAAAGGTGAGATGGATGATTGGTTGAGAAGAGAGGAAACCTACTGGAAGCAAAAGTCAAATGTGAAATGGGCTATTCAAGGGGAGAGGAATACCAGATTTTATCATTCTATTGCTAAAAGTAGAGTTAGCAGGAATAAAGTTTCAAGAATCAAGAATAAAGAAGGAGTATGGGTATATGGTGATAAGCAGGTGGCTGATGTTGCTGAGGAATTCTATGCTGATCTTTATAAGTCTGAGGAACATATCATCAAAGATCATATTTTTGATGTCATTCCAAAGCTTATAAGTCTGAGGAACATATCATCAAAGATCATATTTTTGATGTCATTCCAAAGCTTATCCAAAGCCCAAATCTGTGAATTCCACTTTATTAGTCTTGATTCCTAAGAAGGAGGGGCCTAGTTCTTTTTCAGATTTCAGACCTATAAGCCTATGTAATTTCTTGTATATGATTTTTACAAAGCTTCTCAACACTAGACTGTCTCCTTTGCTTCCTGCTTTAATATCTGAGGAACAACATGGTTTTGTTAAAGGAAGAGAGATTAGTGACTGTGTGGCTTTGGGACAATTGCTTGTTGGTGAATTGAACAGGAAGGTTGAGGGTGGAAATATGGTTATGAAATTGGATATGATGAAAGCATATGACAGGATGGAATGAGATTTCTTGCTGAAGGCTCTGGTTAGTTTTGGTTTTTCTGATTTGTTCAACCAAATTATTTTGAACTGTCTGAAGAGCCAATTCTTTACTATATGTTTAAATGGACAAAGATATGGCTATTTTGCTAATTCAAGAGGGCTAAGGCAGGGAGATCCTATCTCTCCCACTTTATTCATCTTGGCTGAGGAAGTATTGAGTAGAGGGCTGAGGAACATTTATAATCAGAATTTGGTACAACATTTTCATATTGGGAGAGGAACAATTATTGTGAGTCACCTATTGTTTGCTGATGATACTCTGATTTTTCTAAGGGGTAACAAAAAGTCTGTGTTGAATGTCCTGCAGTTTATTGATCTATATGAATCAAGCTCTGGTCAAAAGGTTAACAAATTGAAGAGTGCAATATTTTGTTCTAAGCTAATTACCTTGTCTAGAAGGAATAGACTGGCTGCTCAGGTGGGAATTCCTTTTAAAGACTGTCCTTTTATTTATCTGGGCTGTCCTATTATAAGAGGAAGGATTAAGAAATGCTATTTTGAAGAAGTGGTGAACAGCTTCAGGAAAAGAATTGAGGGCTGGTATGCCAAACTGTTATCTGGTATGGGAAGAATTGTGTTGATACAATCAGTACTTACTTCAATCCCTATTCATATATTGGCTTGTCTGAATATTCCAAAAGGTGTTTTGAGTAAGCTGAATTCTCTGATTGCTGACTTCATTTGGTCAAATCAGATTGGTTTTAAAAGAAGACATTGGGTTTCATTGAATGATGTTTCTAAACCCAATATAGAAGGTGGTTTGGGGATTAGAAGTTTTGATGACATTCAAACATCATTTAGAATCAAGCAGGTATGGGGAATTTTGAATGGCTCTTCTTTGTGGGCCAAAGTTTTTAAAGAAAAGTTTTTTCAGGGAAAGCATATGATTAGATGTGAATATACTGTTGCTGGTCATTCTTTTAAAATTCTAAAACCTTGGTTCAATTTCACAATACAGAATTCCTTGAAAATTGTTGGAAATGGACAGCATACTGATTTTTGGTGTGATTCATGGTTGGAGTCTGGACCCTTAATTTTTAGAGTGGAAAATCATCCATTGTTTTTTCCCAAGATTAATGAATTATGGAATGGTGTGGAATGGCAGCTGGATAAGGTAGCTGAATGGCTTAATCCTCAACTTTGTTCTGAGATTGAAAGTGTGGTTCTGGTGAGGTCTGATACAGATGATAAACTTATATGGAGGCATACCAACTCAGGTTGCTTTACTGTTAAGTCTGCTTGGAATCAAATTAGGAAGAAGGGGATTCAAAATGATATAGTTAAAGGTATTTGGCAGCAGAAATTTTTTCCTAGTGCTCAATTATGCACATGGAAAATTTTTAAAAAAGCCTTGACTTCTGATGATAGAATTCAGAAAGTGGGAGTAGCTTTGGCTAGTAAATGTGTAATGTGTGGTAAAGCTGGGGAAACTACAGATCATCTGTTTATTGATTGTTCTTTAGCTATATCTGTTTGGAGGAAAATTGCTGCAATTATGGGATTTGATATTTTATCAGGTGACTCTCCTTTATGCAGATTTCTGAGATTGCTCAGAAGTTTTAAAAATCCTTCTCTCAGTCACTGTTTGATTAGGGGGGTATCTATGTTAATTTTTTGGGCTCTGTGGAAGGAAAGATGCAGAAGAAAGTATGAGGGAGTTTTTTTAAATGCACATGCAATATTCCTACAAGTTATTAATACTTTGAAATGGCAGGCTTTCATTATTAAGCCTGGAGCTAATGATGATTGTAAGGGTCAGGATCTTCTGACAGAGTTGAAAATTAAAAATCCTTATTCCTTAATTACTAAGGTCAAATGGATTAGTTGGGAATTTCCTCCTACAAATGTCTTAAAGCTTAATGTTGATGGTGCCTCTAAAGGAAAGACTGGATTGTCAGGAGGAGGAGTGGTGGTAAGGAACCATGCAGGGATAGTGATTATAGCTGCTGCTTGTTTTTATGGGGTTGGTTCAAACATGTTAGCTGAATGTATGGCATTGTTTGATGGTTTATTGTTGATCCTGCAGCATGGTTTATCAGATTCTCTGATTTTGGTGGAGTCTGATTCTCAAACTTTAGTTCAAATGGTGAAAGGTCTAGCTGCTATTCCATGGAAGTTGCAAGATCTGTTAAAGAGGATTAAACTGTTATTTGGAATGATGAATTTGCAGATTTCACACATTTACAGAGAAACTAATGGATTGGCTGATTTTTTAGCTTCTTTTACTGTTCATTCAAAAACATGTACTGAATTCTCTGGCAGTAATGTATTGCCAGTGGCTGGAAGGTTAATTCAGCAGCAAGACCAGACTGGTTTACCTAATGTCAGATTGAAAAGACTACTTTGTAATCAAAGGCAGGGAATTGGTTGATTAAAATGCTTATCTGAGTTTGAGTAGGGCTGTAGAAGAAAGTTGCCAAACAGATCCTGAATATCCATCAGAATTTGCAAATCCATTTTATTTCACTCTAATGAAATTACATAATGCAGAAGTTCTGGAGGTCAGTGGGTCTTCTTTCACTTTGCTTCTTTGGATTGTTGGCCCTGCCTTTCTGTTTCCAACAAACGTTTGAGATGTTCTATCAATAGTATAATCAGAACTTCCATTTCTGGAGTTTCTTGACTATCCCTTCTTCCTCTTGGACTATCTTCTGAATTTCTCTTGTTGACTTTGGATGGTGTTTGATCAGTTTTCCTCCTATCATCCTGCTCTCTTTTACGCTTCATTTTGGATTGATAAGGAGGAATGTATTTCCTTCTCTTTTATAGCAGAAGTATTGAGGATGGAGCTTCCCTACATTGCATCTGGTATTCAGAGGGGATGTTTCTGAGTTATCAAGATCTGTGCATGTATCTGGACTGACCTAGGCAGACTGTTTGGATTCTTTGCATAGTAATGGAATGCAATTGATTGCTCTCAGTTGAAGATTGGTTTTGAGGAGTTTCAGCAGCTGGATTACTTTTTGGTGCTGTGATTAGTTGGATGAAGGAAGGTTGGCAGATTGTTGGACTTCAAGATGGGACTTCCAGCTTAGTCCTATACCTGCATTTCTTCCTGCTCAAAGCTTGGAATGGATTCTGGCAGTTCCTAATGCTGGTCAGGAAGAGGATGCCTACCAGAAAAAGAAGACTGTATATAGGGACCATGTTGCAAAATTAATTTTTTATCTTTATATACTTTTCCTTTGTAATTTTTTTACAGTTACTGTTTTTTTTTAAACAATAATGCTTTGCTTCTTGTAATTTCTGCATTTTTCTGGAATAAAATTTCTCTTTTTAAAAAAAAAAAAAAAAAAGGGTTTAGGGTTTAGGGTTTAGAATTTTAGGGTTTAGGGTTTGGGGTTTTAGGGTTTAGGGGTTTAGGGTTTAGGGTTTAGCGTTTAGGGTTTAGCGTTTAGGGTTTAGGGTTTAGGGTTGAGGGTTGAGGGTTGAGGGTTTAGGGTTGAGGGTTGAGGGTTGAGGGTTTAGGGTTGAGGGTTGAGGGTTGAGGGTTGAGGGTTTAGGGTTGAGGGTTGAGGGTTTAGGGTTTAGGGTTGAGGGTTGAGGGTTTAGGGTTTAGGGTTGAGGGTTGAGGGTTTAGGGTTTAGGGTTGAGGGTTGAGGGTTTAGGGTTTAGGGTTTAGGGTGAGGGTTGAGGGTTTAGGGTTGAGGGTTTAGGGTTGAGGGTTGAGGGTTTAGGGTTGAGGGTTGAGGGTTGAGGGTTTAGGGTTAGGGTTGAGGGTTTAGGGTTGAGGGTTGAGGGTTGAGGGTTGAGGGTTTAGGGTTGAGGGTTGAGGGTTTAGGGTTTAGGGTTTAGGGTTTAGGGTTTAGGGTTTAGGGTTTAGGGTTTAGGGTTTTAGGGTTTTAGGGTTTTAGGGTTTAGGGTTTAGGGTTTAGGGTTTAGGGTTTAGGGTTTAGGGTTTGGGGGTTTGGGTTTTGGGTTTAGGGTTTAGGGTTTAGGGTTTAGGGTTTAGGTTTAGGGTTTCAGACCTCAGTTTTTTTTGTTCATTGATATTGTATTTGTTATTGATCTGAGATTTTTTTGTTCCAAAAAATTTATTGGTGTTTGGTTGATTGATTTTATATATAAATTGATATTGAATTTGTTGTAAATTATATTGAATCTGTTATAAATTGAAGACCATTGAATTTTCTCATATTTTAAAGTTTTGTTTATTGAATTTTTTTTATGAAAATGTCCATCTAAAAATAATTTTCTCATATTTTTTTAATTAATTTTTGAAATATTATCCAAACATATATTTAAGTTGTCCAAACAAGTTTTACTATTTTTCGTTCTGTAAAACTATTTTTGAAATCATCTAACCAAATAAGTTTTTCATCTTAGAAAACATCAAAAATATTTTTTTAAAACTCTTCTCAAAAATTATTTTTAGATACTATTTTTTGACATGTAAACCAAACAGGGCTTAAATATCTCGTTGAATCGGTCGTAGCTCTTGTTATCTCCTCAAATGCCCTCCGCCGGCTAAAAGTCTTGGACTACATAGGGGTCAAACCAATTGGGCTTTCACTCTCCTCTAGGATCAGGGAGAGGAGGAAGATTACCTTTTCACACCAGATACCCTTGTTGAACATGTTTGATCTTTAACTGCTTATGGAGAGCTTTGGAGAGCCTACTTTTAGAAGACATTCTTATGTAATAAAAACCTTGCTTTAGGAGAGGCAGACATTTACTATCTATTTGTCTTAGAGCTACAAGAGGAGTAAGAATTCTTACTTGGCTTATTTTCACACTCCTCTCTATATCCAATAAATTCTACACAACAGAAACGACAAAGCATATAAAGGAAGATAGGCTGCTGCCCTTGTGATCTAAAAGAGGGAGTATAAGCCCTATCACTCTCGTATTAAAAACTTCTTAACCTCTCTAAGGAAGCCACTTTACTATCGGTTTATATCTTTTTTTCCTCTCACTCTGCATCAGCAAGCCACCATTGGTTGCTCCTTAATGTGTCAACTCACTTAATTTCCTACCTCAAAAATTGCAATAATCAAGAGTAAACCTAATCAAACTAGGCCAATTAACATTTTTTTATTGACTTGCCATGTACTGAAAATAACAACCCTTTGGCAGGAGCAAAATCCAAAAACGGAGAAATAGATAAATTGCCCCATACTTGACTCTCAAAGAGCTTCATAAACTTACTCACTGCATAGGTTATATGTGCGTTAGTATTGATAACTGCCCTTGTTAATTAAGCACCTTCAATATTTCTCTTGAATTTGTGATGATTTTTCCACTAGAGTATCAATAGCTTTACACCATCATATCTGTTTTGTTAACGAGATCCAAGACATTTTTCTGTGAAACAAAGATACTTCTTCGGGGTATAGCAACTTCAATATCTATAAAACACTTCATGTTTCCTAGGTCTTTTACCTCGAATTTCTAAGCAAAATAGGATTTTAACATGTGCATTTCTTCCATGCCATCTCTGATTATCCCAAAATCATCAACATGAAATCAGTCACCTTACCTTCACACAATTGTTAATAACCAAGGTATGATCACCTTGACCATTAACCAGCTACATCCAATTAGCCCACATAAACCTCTCAAATCCTGCTCAAGGAGATTATTTTGCCCCATATGAGGCCTTCTCTTCATCTACAACATTCTGGCTCTTTCTTCTCATTTCACTCCAATCGTCTCCATCTATTTTACCTTATATAGAGCAATTTGACCCAGTATCAATTTTCTTTCTTAGTAGGTGAAGTATGCATACAAAGATTACATCTTTATCCCTTTTTTTCTCTCTGCCACTTGTTTTTTAGTCACTGGTCATTCGGATTATCCATATAAAGATAACAACTTTGCATACCTCACCAAGAGATTGCAAACTCTTTTTGAGTGTTTTGTTAGTGGGATTTATGAAGTGATTGCATTTATGCCAAATTTGGCAACTGAGCTTATATTTTGCATAAATTAGGCTTAATTTATGAATTTATTTGGATCAAATCGGTCAACTCATGGTCCAATAAAACATGTATTGGGACAAATTTGTAACTTGTGGACATAAAAAGACATATACATATATCTTATCAGTGTTCTTGACATGTCTGTGTCCTATTCTTCACAAAATTGTCATGTCCATGTCATGTTGTGTTAGCCTAGACAACTTGCCATTAATTGAAGAATCGTCAAAGACTGATGGAACATCCATAAACACCTCCTCTAAATCTCCACGAAGAAATACATTCTCCACATCCGTTTGTTGAAGAAACAAACCAAAATTTTGGAACATGAATGAAATTTATCTTTATCACCAAAGCAAAAGTTTCTTTTACACAATACTTGCCTTATATCTTTTGACTAAGCCATTTGCCTTGTGCTTCACCATGAGAACCCAAATGCATTCAATCGTCTTTTTCCTTCAAAATACTAAACTAATATTGCGTTTCTAAAGAAATCTCAACTCTTCAATCATTACTTCCTTTCATTTTGGATTACTAATGACATCTTGTCAAATTTGAGGAAGATAAAAAAAACTTGAGGAAGAGCGACTAAAGATAATTAAAAGGCAAATCCATGATAGGCTGGTGAGAGAATATGATAAGACACAATTTAGAAATTGGCTGTTGAGTGCAAGATTAACACAATTACGAGGGGCAAAAGAAATGGGAACAATAGAATCAGCAATAGTAGTATCTAAGTCCACAAATGGTGACAAGCAAATTGGAGGAGAAATTATCTCAAGTAGAAAGTCCATTCCTTGTAACTTTAAGCTTAAAGTTTTTGTAATGTTTATTTTTTCTCCTAATTCTGTTACTTAGGCTTAAATATAGGCATATCCACGTTCATTCCCTTTGTACTCAAAATTTTCACTTCCTTTGAGCGTTGGTTGTTCTGTAAATCTTCTATGTTCTTTTCTTTTCCTGACCCCATTCTTAATATTTAGATATGTGAACTCTTTAGAAATTCCACTTTGAAGCTTGTTTCACTGAGGTTTCCATCCATCTACACCCTTTCTCCATTAAATTGTGCAAAAAGCTAGAATCGATAATTGAAACAAGCGTCTCCATTGGCATTAAATGAGGCTATATGACGGCAGGAATTGTTCTATTTCCTAACTTGAAACAATAGTATTGCATTCATTGCCCTTCCACATCCTCATGCAAAAAAAATCAGTACAACCACACAATGGGGAAAGTGCAACTCAGGCTTCCATGAGCACCAAGTAGTCTGTTCTTGTGCATCATAAGGCAAATGATAGTGCGCAAGATTCAACACATGCATATATCTATCTATTTATCTATCCATCTATCTACGTCTCTGTATATTAAATAGAGAGAGAGAGAGAGAGAATTTAGCTTTCCGTACACGATTCAGCACACAGCATATATAAGGTAATGCATAAATGAAGTACTTTGCATGAAAATAGTCAAAGAATTTAACAACCAAATAAAGCGATTACTGATTCGCAAGGGTGAAAACTCAATTGAAAGCATTTCCTAATGAAGCTGTGCAATCAAAAAAGATAGGCTACATAATATCAGCTATGTATTGCAGTCAAAAAGAATAGGCCATGCAGAGTAAGCAGAGCAAGTAAACAAACTAAAATACCAATGCTCTAGTGATGAACAGCATAAAGAAAGGTTAACGATGCCAACCGCCTGCCATGTTCCATATGGACGAGGTTTTATTGGATCAAGTTCAGCCAATTTGTCTTGCAAAGAAGAACCTAAAAAACTGCTTTCAGAAAATTCCCTTAATAGAGCTTCTCTCTTTGCCTCCACAATTTTTCTCGCTGCTTGAGTATTTGTCTAAAAATCAGTAGGAAAAATGTCATACATCAGATTCTTCATGCATACAAAGCACAGAGGGGACTACGGTCCATGAAGGTAAGCATGCAGTCCATATTAAAACATGAAGAAAAGTCATGTTCACTTGAAGAATTTTTTGTTTTACCAAAGGAATATCATATGAGATCACCAGGTAGTCTTGTACAGGAATGTTATAGTCAAAACGCATCCATACCATATGGTCCATATCTAATATAATTTGAGACATTTATGCCACGTTGTTTTATAGAAGGTTTAAACTTTAAAGCATGAAAATAGAATTTCCTAAAAAAGTAATACTTGACCAAACAAGTAGTCCCCCTGCGGCCAAATGTTAGACCAAGCGACCTTGCCCATCCAGAATAACACTGATGCACTCACAGAAATTCAGGTGTAACCTACTTTCCCGAAATTCAGGCGTAACCTATTTTCTGGAAATTCAGGTGTAACCCTTAATAGATTTTGTTTCCTTAAACAACTGAAACATAAGAACAAAAAGTATAGGAGTAAGAAACGAGCATTAAAGCGAGCGAGCAAAGCCTTCCATTTAGTGGCTTCCCCCTTTTTCCCTCACCCTACTCTTTCATTTCTGCTTACGCTTCCCCAGTTTGGGGGATTAATTGATTGGATACCCGAGAACCATAATCTTTCCTAGGAACGAAACCACTTTTTCATGAATCTGGATCCACAAAAATCAGAATTGTTAATTGGGGAAGCTGTTTTAAACACCTTACACCTATAATTCCCACTCAAAAAAAAGAATTACCTGCATACGGGTCACAAGGACCCATATTGGGTTAGTCAGCAATACATTCAATGACCTGCAAAGTAAGGCCCTTGCCATAAGAAATCACTCCAAAAAAAAGTGTTTTGTCAGCTATCAGATGGTAAAGCAAGGAAATAATAAAAGGACATTGTGCACAATGAACTATATTGAACAAAGCTTTCACACAAACATCCTAACAACTTCAACAGAAATTTAAGATGAAAAATCATGAATGGATGGATACCCAGCCAAAGCTGCCACAACAAGCCAAGTAAACATGCCAACAGAACCATCCCCACGTCCTTTGTTTCTGTTGGCAGCTGCAATGCTCTCAGCCTTGTTTTTGAAGACCTGGTAAAAGTAGTAATACACACCCTGGCAGCATCACAAGGAAATTACTAGATAGATGTCAAACTGAATGTTGAGAACCATCATGGTAAGGAAACATCTCCAAGAAAAGGTTGAAAGATCCTCACAAAAGAACAATAAGTGGTAGTACTAACTTTTAAGTCACTTCATTCAAAACAACTTTTTAGGTGATAGCAGGCCTGGTATATGCCTTGGGTTGTGATTTCAATCCAAATCTGACCAGATTCCACTGAAGTTTTTTTGAGATGCGGGATTTTATTTAAAATTTGGAACCACAGAGTCAACGGCAATGCCAGCCAAAAAATCCATGTTCAGCGACATTAGAACTCCAGATTAGTAGAATGGTAAAAGCAAACAAATCCAACTAAACTTCAGCTGAATTAAATAAAAGATAAAAGACTGGTTATTCAGATTGGACCAAATATGACTGCAATCGTCATGTCTCAGCCGGGGACATTGGTGCACAAATCTCTTTCTAAAAGGAAGTAGGAGAAGGAGAAGCGCCGACCTGGGAAGCAGCGGTGCCAAGCAATGAAGGCTTCAGGCCGCTGTAAAGTCCACCTATGCCTTCGGTTTTTACCACCTGACAAGAAGAATTGGAGCAGCCAACTCAAAAGTCAAGCTAGGAAGGTGACCGTGAAATTGATTCTAAAAGAAGAAAGAATATTTTCATTTACCACGAAAAAAAAAAGACCATGACCTGGGAGATTTGAACAAGCGCACCGGCTGTGGGACGATTGGAAGGGGAAGGAGAATCCGCACCTATCTTGGCAAGTCTCTCTGTCTGCTGGCGCGTATTCACCTACAAGTCCAAGCAAAACAACTGTTCGAACCAGCAAATAAGCGATACTATGTAACGCCCACAAGCCCATAGGCGATACTATATAAATTCAGTAAACATAAATACTTATCTGGGTGAAGCTCGTACCGTTTGCAAGGGATAAGTTATGATTTGAGCGATAATACCTCCTCCGGCTCCGGCCAGCCCATTCACTACGGCGTTTGACATGCTGTGCTTGCGTTTAATTGGTATCACATTCCGCTCACCTTTCATAGACTAGAGTTACACTTTGTATGATAAAATTACACAGATCACCCTCTTTTATTACCAACTAATTTTGTTTAGAGTGCAACTCTGGCGGCTTAGGGCGGGTTGATAAATCTATTCTAGTTTATCTCTAGATATATAATTTTTGATCTTAATTCTAATCTGACCTCAACTTGAGATATTCAACTCAAATATTGCTCGAATTTAATTTGGATAGGTTCGAGTTGAATTCGGACTGATTTCGAATTAAAAATTAGATTTAGCTCGAATTACTTAATTCAGGTTGATAAAAGAGAGATAAGTGACGAGTGAGAGAGGCTGAGAGTCTGAGACGAAACTCAGAAGAGTGAGACTAAGAGTTTGAGACCAGATAAAAAATGAGTGACAAGTAGGAGGGATTTGAGAGTCATGGAGGCACAGAGGTGAATACTTAAAGTGAAGTGAAAGTTTATGGAGTTGCAGAGGTGAAGACTTGAAGCGAAGTGAAAGTCTGAACTTCGAAGAGTGAAGATAAATACTAACCCTCATTAAATATATTTATATATTTATGTATTTTTGAGTTGAACCCGACAGTTCGAGGCTTTAACTCGAGGCTTGTCCAAATTCAATTCGGATTTTCTGTCCAGACTCAACCAAAGTATTAAAAATTTTAACCCAAACCCTGTTTTTTTTTGGGTTGGGCTAGGGTTAACTTCGAATTGGTCCGCCCAAGTTGAACTCCTAATTTTGTTTGGCGTAACTCTAAAAATCAGTGTTTCAAAAACTGGTTCAGTCTAGCTCAACGGGTTAATCCGTCAAACTAGTGAATTGGGTTTAGAGTTTAGGGTTTGGGGCTTAGGAGTTTGGATTTCAGGGTTTAGGGTTTAGGAGTTTGGGTTTCAAGGTTTAGGGTTTTTTTTAGGGTTTAGGATTTAAGATTTAGCATTTAAAAGAGGGAAGTATTTTGATTATTCTAGAGAGAGAAGCTCTGCCTTCTCTCTAGGATATTTCTAAAGTTTATGAGTTCTTCAACAAATCAAACAAATATTCCACCAAAGCCACTAGATCTTCCCAATCTACAACCTACCTATGCCTCACCTAATTTTTTTTTTAAATTAAGCCCTTGTATGGAAAAAATTTATTAATAACCAAAATTTAAAGGTGGGGTGGCCATAAACCTTGCCCTTTTACATAATAATAAGTATTTTTAAATGAAACAAGCAAGGATAGGCAATGGGTTATATTTGAATTTTTTTTTTTTTGTGGTAACCAAGATTTTTTGGGTCAAATGGAAACCTCCTTTTGAGGGTGTTTTGAAATTAAATGTGGATGGTGCTTCCAAGGTTCAAGTGGCTTAGCTGGAGGTGGCATGGTTCTCAGGAATCATGAGGGGCATGTGTTCCTTGCGGCTGCTACTTTTTTATGGCCTAGGTTCTAACTTGTAGGCAGAGTGCAGAGCACTGTTAGATGGACTAAAATTGATTTTCTAGTATAGTTTGGAGGAATATCAGATTGTGATTGAGTCTGATTCCCAGGTTTCCTTCAATCTCCGATTGAGCTAAATCCAGTGAAATTCAAAAGAGTAATTGAATGTCTAATCAGTTTACTATGATCAAAATTCGTGAATCCTTCAATTATATGGTCAAAATTGTAATGCAAGTTTGGTGTATTAAGTCATCCGCCTCCAAAATGAAACTGTATTTCTGACATAACTTTTTCTTTCGAACTCCGATTGAGCTAATTCTTGCGGCATTGTAAAGAGAGCTTCAAACCCTACCCTGTTTATTTAGATCAAAATTCACGAATCACCCTCTATCAAGGTCAAAATTGTGATGCAAGTTTGGTGTAGCTTGTCGATCGCCTCCTGAAAGAAAAGTAATTCCCCTACCTTAGTATTTCTGACATAACTTTTTACTCTGATCTTCGATTAAGCTGATTCTGGAGGCATTGTAAATAATTCTTTAATCCCCCACAAGAGTATTCACATCAAAATTCATGAATCATCCTCTAGCAAGGTCTAAACTATAACAAAAGGTTGGGGTAGTAAGTCATCCAATTTAGAAGGAAAATAGTATTTCTGACATAACTTTTTCCTCCGATTTTCGATTGAGCTAATTCCGGTGGAATTCAAAAGAGTAAATGAACGCCTAATCAGTTTAATATGATCAAAATTCGTGAATCCTCCAATTACATGGTCAAAATTGTAATGCAAATTTAGTGTAATAAGTTATCCGCCTCCAAAATAAAATTGTATTTCTGACATAACTTTTTCTTTTGAACTCCAATTGAGCTAATTTTTGCGGCATTATAAAGAGAACTTTAAAACCTACCCAGTTTATTCAGATCAAAATTGACAAATCAACCTTTATCAAGTCTGAAATTGTAATGCAAATTTGGTGTAGCTTGTCAATCGCCTCCTGAAAGAAAAGTAATTCCCCGACTTTAGTATTTCTGACATAAATTTTTACTCTGACCATCGATTAAGATGATTCTTGCGGCTTTGTAAAGAATTCATGAATTCATGAATCCCCAACTAGTTTATCCACATAAAAATTCATGAATCATCCTCTAGCAAAGTCTAAACTATAACAAAAGGTTGGTATAGTAAGCTATCCAACTCTGAAGGGAAACAGTATCTCTGACATAACTTTTTCCTCTGATCTCCAATTGAGCTGATTCTGGTGGAATTCTAAAGAGTAATTGAATGTCTAATCAGTTACTATGATCAAAATTCATGAATCCTCCAATTACATGGTCGAAATTGAAAGGCAAGTTTGGTGTAATAAGTCATCTGCCTCCAAAATGAAACTGTATTTCTGACATAACCTTTTCTCCCCAACTTCGATTGAGCTAATTCTTGCAGCACTATAAAGAGAACAAAAAAACCCTACCCAGTTTATTAAGATCAAAATTCACGAATCAACCTCTATCAAGGTCAAAATTGTTATGCAAGTTTGATGCAGCTTTTCAATCGCCTCTAGAAGGAAAAGTAATTCTCCTACTTTAGTATTTCTGACATAATTTTTACTCAGTTCTCCGATAAAGCTGATTATTGTGGCATTGTAAAGAATTCTGGAATCCCCAACCAGTTTTTTCATATCAAAATTCATGAATCATCCTCTAGCAAGGTCTAAACTATAACGAAAGATTGGGGTAGTAAGTCATCTAACTCCGAAGGGAAACAATATTTTTGACATAACTTTTTCCTCCAATCTCCGATTAAGCTGATTCTGGTGGAATTCTAAAGAATAATTGAATGCCTAATCAGTTTACTATGATCAAAATTCTTGTATCCTCTAATTACATGGTCGAAACTGTAATGCAAGTTTGGGGTAATATGTCATCAGCCAACAAAATAAAACTGTATTTCTGAAATAACTTTTTCGTCTAAACTCCGATTGAGCTAATACCTGGGGCATTATAAAGAGAAATTTAAACCCTACCCAATTTATTGAGATCAAAATTCATTAATCATCCTCTTTTAAGGACAAAATTGTGATGCAAATTTGGTGTACCTTGTCAATCGCCTCCTGAAGGAAAAGTAATTTTCCTACTTTAGTATTTATGACATAACTTTTTACTCTGATCTCTGATTAAGTTGATTCTTACGGCATTGTAAAGAATTCTTGAATCCCTAGATAGTTTATTCACATCAAAATTCATGAATCATCCTCTAGAAAGGAATAAACTGTAACGAAATGTTGGGGTAGTAAGTCATCCAACTACAAAGGGAAACAATATTTCTGACATAACTTTTTCCTCTGATCTCTGATTGAGATAATTTCAGTGGAATTCTAAAGAGTAATTGAATGCCTAATCAGTTTACTCTGATCAAAATTTGTGAATCCTCCAATTACAAGGTCGAAATTGTAATGCAAGTTTGGTGTAATAAGTCATCTGCCTCCAAAATGAAACTGTATTTCTAATATAACTTTTTCTTCCGAACTCTGATTGAGCTAATTCTTCCGGCATTACAAAAAGAACTTTAAACCCTTCCCAATTTTTTGAGATCAAAATTCATGAATCATCATCTTTCAAGGTTGAAATTGTGATGCAAGTTTGGTGTAGCTTGTCAATCGCCTCCTGAAGGAAATGTAATTCGTCTACTTTAGTAGTTATGACATAACTTTTTACTCTGATCTTCGATTAAGCTGATTCTTGCGGCATTGTAAAGAATTCTTGAATCCCCAAACAGTCTATTCTCATCAAAATTCATGAAGCATCCTTCAGCAAGGCCTAAACTGTAACGAAATATTGAGGTAATAAGTCATCCAACTACAAAAGGAAACAGTATTTCTGACATAACTTTTTCCTTCGATCTCCGATTGAGTTGATTCCAGTGGAATTCTAAAGAGTAATTGAATGCCTAATCCATTTAGTATGATCAAAATTCATGAATGCTCCAATTACATGGTCTAAATTGTAATGCAAGTTTGGTATAATAAGTCATCCACCTCCAAAATGAAACTGTATTTCTAACATAACTTTTTTTTTTGAACTCCAATTGAGCTATTTCTTGCGGCATTATAAAAAGAATTTCAAACCCTACCCAATTTATTGCGATCAAAATTCACGAATCACCCTCTATCAAGGTCAAAATTGTGATGCAAGTTTGGTGTAGCTTGTCGATCGCCTCCTGAAAGAAAAGTAATTCCCCTACCTTAGTATTTCTGACATAACTTTTTACTCTGCTCTCTGATTAAGCTGATTCTTGCGGCGTTGTAAAGAATTCTTGAATCCGCAACCAGTTTATTCACATCAAAATTCATGAATCATCCTCTAGCAAGGTCTAAACTGCAACGAAAGGTTGGGGAAGTAAGTCATTTAACTCTGAAGGAAACCAATATTTCTGACATAACTTTTTCCTCTGATCTCCGAATGGGCTGATTCCACTGGAATTCTAAAGAGTAATTGAAAGCCTAACCAATTTACTATGATAAAAATTCATGAATCCTCAAATTACATTGTCGAAATTGTAATGCAAGTTTGGTGTAATAAGTCATCCACCTCTAATTGAGCAATTTCTTGCGGCATTATTAAGAGAATTTGAAACCCTACCCAATTTATTGAGATCAAAAGTCAAAAATCATCCTCTATCAAGGTCGAAAAAATGATGCAAGTTTGGTGTAGGTTGTCAATCGCCAACTGAAGGAAAAGTAATTCCCCAACTTTAATATTTATGACATAACTTTTTACTCTGATCTCTAATTAAGCTGATTTTTGCGGAGTTGTAAAGAATTCATGAATCCCCAACTAGTTTATTCACATAAAAATTCATGAATCATCCTCTAGCAAGGTCTAAACTGTAACGAAAGGTTAGGGCAGGAAGTCATCCAACTACGAAGGGAAACAATATTTTAGGGTTTAGGGGTTAGGGGTTAGGGGTTAGGGTTTAGGGTTTTAGGGTTTAGGGTTTAGGGTTTAGGGATTTAGGGTTTAGGGTTTATGGTTTTAGGGTTTAGGGTTTATGGTTTATGGTTTAGGGTTTTAGGGTTTAGGGTTTAGGGTTGAGGGTTGAGGGTTGAGGGTTGAGGGTTTAGGGTTTAGGATTTAGGATTGAGGGTTGAGGGTTGAGGGTTGAGGGTTTAGGATTTAGGGTTTAGGGTTTAGGGTTAGGGGTTTAGGGTTTAGGGTTAGGGGTTAGGGTTTAGGGTTTAGAGGAGGCAGGAAAAGTTTTCTAGTGAGAGAAACTCTCACTTCTCTCTACCTTATTTTTGCCACTGTTGCTTCTTCATTTTGACAGATTTGTGCATTTATTATGGATTCTACCCAGAATTTGTGCAAAATTCCTCCTAAGCCGCATGATGATTCTCGGGTTCCCATCTCAACCCCAACAAATTCTTTGAATTTCCCTCCCAAACCGCCAAACATAGCCAAAAACTTTGCTTCTCTGTTCAAGAAACCCACAAACAGGGAAATCTTTCTCCCTTCCCCGTCTGCTTCAGCTATTATTCCACCATCCTCTGTGAATTCGGTGAGCTGTTTTCAAACCTTCCATATGCCTCTTCATCCTCCTTTGTACCATAATCAGTCATGCTCGAATATTACCTCTCCATCGATTTTTCCTTCGACTGTGAGCACCTCTGCAAATATTCAAATACCCTCGCCTGGAATGGGATCCCAAATCCCTAATGTTCCCTCTAGCGTTCCGTTCCCTCATGTTTCTCTGATAAATCGTGATTTACCAGCATTACAAACCTAGTTGCCTGGGCAGGGAAACCAGTTTCTGCTGGTCGCTTCGACTACCCAACACAGCCAACAAGCTCAGATACCACCAGATACGGTCACTTCGGTTCCTTTTATCTCTACAACTCAGTCTAAGCCTGCCAAAAGGGTTGTTTTCAATAATGGGGAGCCAGGGATGTACTGGTCTCCAGATGAAACTCAAGAGCTCTCGAAGGGTTTCAACCTCACGTTGATAGGCAAATGTGCCTATGGTAAGCCATCTCTTGGTGTTGTGAAGGAGTTTATAAACTCTAGGTGGCTGTTGAAAGGGGATTTTACGGTAGGCGCCTTAGACCCAAGGCATATTCTCATTAGATTTTCCAACTACGAAGATTATGTGAAAGTGTGGCTTAAGGATTCTACATACATTGAAGGATTTCTATTCCGTTTCTTTAAATGGTTTCCAGAGTTTTTCCCTGGAATTGAACCTCCTTTAGTTCCAGTTTGGGTGTCTCTACCTGGTCTACCTATCCATCTTTTTAATAGAGAAAGCCTGAGAGATATATTAAGCCCTATTGGTAAGATTTTAGTGATTGATAATGCCACCTTAAATCTTTCTAGGCCTGGAGTGGCAAGGGCATGTGTGGAAATGAATTTACTGGCTAGTAATCCTAAGAGGTTTTGGCTTGATATGGGGGGCATGAGCGCTCGATGGCAAAGGATTGTATATGAGAAGGATTTCAAATATTGCCCTGCTTGTCTGAAACAGGGTCATGATGAATCCTTGTGCCGCAAAAAGAAGAAGGAAGGGGTGGAGGTCACTGTTGAGCAGAAAACTGATAAAATGAATGGCTTGAGCCATGATGAAGGGTGGAAAAACAGGAAAGGGAAAGCTATTGCTGGGGATGTGCAGAAAGGAATTCCTAGGAAAGAATATAGACCTAGAATTGTTTTCCAAGGTCCAAGTGTGGGGAATAACTTTGAGGCCTTGAATGAGTTAAATGAGGATGTTGATGGGAGTAATGCACAGGAGAAGGGGCAACAATATAAACAGAATCCAGAAAAAGGAAATAACATTGCAGCATTGAATGAGGAGAATGAATTGGTGGATGGGCTTAATGGAATAGACCAAAATCTATCTACCCAAGTAACCCTTGGTGACTGTGTTCAACAACAAATTGGAGAGGTTATGGCTAAGAGTCAGCAAACAAGAGATGCCCCAACTTCTATGGAGAGGGAAACTCAGCATAGGGTGAGATTGCAGAATGATGGGATGGGGGTGAGCAAGGTGTTGGAAAAAATAGGGTCCAGCCCTTTGGTACAGAGCACATTGGATACTCCAAATGTTGTTGGGGTCAGTCTAGAGACACTGCCCTCTTCCTCCCCTGATCCTTTCATTAACAAGGATGATTATAATCTAGGAGTGGATCTGGCTGTCTGGGAGGATGCTGATGCTGTTGTGTTAATGCCCAATGAACCTATTGCAGGAATCCTAAGAGAGGGGTGTGGGACACCTAAAGAGAATCTGGGGAATGTTTTGCTCTGTATGCCCCTTCTTTGAATTCCTCCTTCTTCGTTGAGCATGATTATGACATAAGGAAAGGAAGAGGGGATACATTGGATGATCAAATGGGTCTGGTTCATGAGAGATTGCCCTTAGACAAGGGGTACTCTTCTGATCAAGTCAGCTCCAGAAGACAGAGAATTATAATAGAAGAGGCTGAGGATCAAGATAGCTCCTTTTATGTACATGATGTTGGTAATGGAGTATGCTCCAGTGGAGGACACCACCCTATAAACTCATGATTAATCTGATTTCATGGAACATGAGGGGAGCAGAGAAAGCTGCTAAAAGGAGGAGATTAAAGAAGCTTATCAGATTGCATGATGTATGTTTCGTGGCTTTACAGGAACCTAAGTTGCTTGTCTCTAAATTAAATCCTTTTGCTAAGAGTATAGGAATGGCCCAATTCTCTTTCAATCCTTTAGCTGAGAGGAATATTTGGTTTTTGTGGGATCATAGAGTGAACATAAGAATTATTACTGCTCATGAGCAGGCTTTGACAGTGGAACTGACCTTCTTGAATGATGTGGTCTTCTGGGTATCTGTGGTGTATGCAAGTTGTAATCAAATTGTCAGAAAGGAATTGTGGGGACACCTTTTGGGGATGAATATCCCTCCAAGCACCCCCTGGATGGTTGTGGGGGATTTCAATTCCATTTTATCTTCTGATGAGAGAAAAGGTGGTGCTAGTCCATCTCTTTCTACCATGGAGGATTTTGGGAACTTCATGGACCAAAGGGGGCTAATGGATGCTGGGTTTAATGGCAGCAAGTACACATGGTGTGACAATAGACTGGGGCATAGAAGGATGTTGCAAAGGTTAGACAGAGCTTTTATTAATGTGGAATGGAATTTGAGGTTTGAAAGCTTGGAGGTGGAGCACTGGGCCAGGGGGTCTTCTGATCACAATCCTTTGTTTCTGAGCATTAAGGATGATCCAGTGCAAAGAAGAGTTTCTTATTTCAGATTTCAGGATATGTGGTGTGATCATGAGGGTTTCATAACTCTTATTGCTGAAAATTGGAATGGTTTTTATTCTGAGAACCCTATGGCCAATCTGTTTATCAAGCTGAAGTATTTAAAAACCCATATTAAATTGTGGAATAAGGAGGTTTTTGGTAACATTTTTGAAAACATTAAAGCCCAAGAACAGAGAATCAAGGTAGCTGAGATGGAGCTGGATCAACAGTATAGTAATGCTACATTTCTGGATCTTGAGAATCAGAAAGAGGAGTTAGATAACTAGCTCAGGAGGGAGGAGATCTATTGGAAGCAAAAATCAAATATTAAGTGGACTTTGGAAGGGGAGAGGAATACCAAGTTTTATCATGCCATAGCTAAAAGCAAGAAGATCAGAAACAAGGTCTCTAGAATTCAAAACAAGGAGGGCATTTGGGTACAGGGGGAGCAGAATATAGCTGAGGTTGCTGAGGATTTTTTTGCTCAACTCTATAAATCTGAAAGTCATGAGCTAAAGGATCACATTCTCTCTGTGATTCCTAATATAGTGAGTCAGGAGGAAAATCAAAAGCTTATTACAGAAGCATCTATAGAGGAAGTGAAAGAGGTTGTCTTTTCCATGGCAATTGAGAGTGCTCCTGGTCCGGATGGCCTTTCAGGTAAATTTTTTCAGTTTGCCTGGGAGATTATTAAAGGGGATGTATGCTCAGCTGTTAATTTTTTGTTAAAAGGAGGAGAGATGCCAAAATCTGTTAATTCAACTTTACTGGTGCTTATTCCCAAAAAGGATGCTCCCGTTTCCTTCTCTGATTTTAGACCCATCAGTTTGTGTAACTTCTTATACAAGATCTTCACCAAGCTGATTTCTACTAGGCTTTCTTCCCTCCTGCCTTCTCTGATTTCTGAGGAACAACATGGTTTTGTACAAGGCAGAGGTATTGGGGATTGTGTTTCTCTGGGGCAGTTATTGGTTGGTGAGCTGGATAGGAAGGTGGAGGGAGGTAATCTGGTGATGAAACTGGATATGATGAAAGCCTACGACAGGCTTGAATGGGACTTTTTGCTACAAGTTCTACATCGCTATGGTTTCTCCAACATGTTTAATCAAATTATTCACAACTGCTTGAGCACTCAACATTTCTCGATTTGCTTAAATGGCCAAAGATATGGTTACTTCCCTAACTCCAGGGGGCTAAGACAAGGGGATCCTCTTTCTCCCTCTTTATTCATATTGGCTGAGGAGGTTCTGAGTAGAGTACTGAGAAGATTATACCAGCAAAACTTAGTTTCTCATTTTCACATTGGCAGAGGTACTACAGTGGTAAGTCACTTGCTGTTTGCGGATGATACTCTGCTTTTTTTGAGAGGTACTAAAAGATTTGTGATGAATGTGCTGAAGTTTATTGGGGAGTATGAATCTAGTTCTGGTCAGAAGGTGAGCAAATCTAAGAGTGCAATGTATTGTTCGAAAGAATCTCTGTAGTGAGGAGGAAGAGATTGGCAGATTTGGTAGGAATTCCTATTAAAAAATGTCCTTTTGTTTACCTTGGCTGCCCTATTTTCAGAGGTAGAGTGAAGCTTTGTTACTTTGAAGATATCATAAAAACTTTCAGAAGTAGAATTGAGGGATGGTATGCCAAAATGCTTTCTGGCATGGGTAGGATTGTTATGATCCAGTCTGTCCTGAGTGCTATTCCAATTCATATGCTGGCCTGCTTAAACATTCCAAAAGGGATTTTGAGGAAACTGAATTCCCTTATTGCTGGCTTTATTTGGTCCAGTAAATTGGATAATCGACGAAGACATTGGGTCTCCTTGGAGAATATTTCTAAGCCTAAATGTGAAGGTGGGCTGGGTATCAGATGTTTTGGTGAAATTCAAGCTGCTTTCAGAATCAAGCAGGTATGGGGAATTCTTAATGGGCACTCCTTATGGGCTAAAGTTTTCAAAGAAAAATTCATTCAAGGAAAACACCTTCTGAGATGTTGTCATAATGGAGTTGGAATGAGCCTCAAGATATTAAGACCTTGGTTTGTCTTTGTGGCGAATAACTCTAGGGTCTTGCTGGGAAATGGGCAATATACTGATTTCTGGTGTGACTCTTGGATGAAGAATGGCCCGTTGTTGCACAGAATTGAAAGTCTCCCCTCCTATTTTCCTAAGGTCAATGAATTATGGTATGATGGAGAATGGCATTTTGATGGGATTGAGGAAAGACTGACTACTCAATTGCAAGAGGATATTTGTAACTCTGGTGGCATTGTTCCAGGGAAGGAGGACAGAAGAGTGTGGAGGCATACAAACTCAGGCTGTTTTTCTATCAAATCTGCATGGGAGCAAACTAGAAGGACCAGGGCACATTGTGTTATTGCACAATGTATTTGGAATCAGAAAATGCCTCCTAGTGCCCAGCTGTGTACATGGAAGATTTATAAGAAAGCAGTTACAACTGATGATAGAATCAAAAGTGTGGGGGTTAGTCTTGTCAGTATATGCTGCTTTTGTGGTATGGAGGAAGAAACGGTTCCTCATATTTTTATAACCTGCCCTTTTGCTCATTCTATTTGGAACAAATTTGCTGCCATTATGGGCTTTCACATTGTGCTTGGGGAGCCTCCTATTTACAGATTCCTGAGAATCTGTAGATGCTTCAGAAGCCCTTCCCTTAGCCATGCTCTTGTGAGAGGTGTTTCTATGCTTATTTTCTGGGCTTTATGGAAAGAAAGGTGCAAAAGGAGATTTGAAGGGTTGTGTTCAAACAGTCATGGAAATTTTCTCCAGGTGCTTAATGCATTGAAATGGCAAGCTTACTTGATCAAACCCAAGCAGGATGAGGGCATAGTGGGAAAAGCTATACTGCTGGACCTTAGGATTGCTCAATTTACTGTTATCACTAAGGTGAAATGGATTAAATGGGAACCCCCTGATGGGAACAAGGTGAAGTTAAATGTCGATGGGGCCTCCAAAAGCAATGGAATATCTGGTGGAGGAATGGTTTTAAGGAACTCTAAGGGGTATGTTCTGCTTGCTGCTGCTGTCAACTATGGTATGGGATCAAACATGCAAGCAGAATGCTTGACGCTGCTGGATGGTTTGAAAATGTTCATGAACTATGGTGTGAATACCTCACATATTATATTGGAGTCTGACTCCCAAGTGTTGGTTAAGATGGTTCTAGGTATGGTTGAGGTTCCATGGAAATTATCTACCTACATGGAACAGATCATAGATTTGCTGGGGTTGTTGCAGTTCCAGATTAGGCATGTATATCGTGAAGCTAATAGAGTTGTTGACTTCCTGGCTTCCTATGCAGTTCAGTCTGGTAGCTCTTCTAATTTTTCTGATGGTAGTATGCTTCCTAGCTCGGGTAAACTAATTTTACAACAGGACCAACAAATGATGGCCTCTGCCAGACTAAAGACTATAGCTATGAGAGTGCACAGACAAGGGATTGGTTAAGAGGGTCTGCTCTAGCTGCCTAGTATTCTAGGCAGTGCTTTGGGAGTTGTTTTCTTCTTCTGCTCCCATTCTCATCATCTTTCTGGTTCTATTTACATTGTCATTATGTGTGATCATGGGTTTGGTGCACATTCTATGCATTATCGGTTTCTGGTGTGGGCCTCTGGGATCTGTGTTGTTTCATTTGGGGCTGGGTCTTCTATTCCTGATCTATGGTGGCCTCTTTTGGATCTCCTTTTCTGGGAGGCTCTCTGCACCCATCGGATGCCACTCAAGGCACATCTGCTGCATCAAGTGGAACATCTCCAGAGGTTTTTCTTCGAAGTGCTCTATGGATGTTCTGGTCCCCCAATTGCTTTTCTCTCCTGTTCTGTAGCTGCATCAGTTGATCTCCCCCAGCTGTTCTCCTGACTTATTGCTATTTGCTGGTTCCCATCTTCCCCACGCTGCACTGTCTCGCCTGGTTCCAGCTGAGCCCTCAGCTGGTATTGTCATCCACCTGATCGCTCATCTGGTTTCACTCGTTTTACTCCATCTGGAAGTATGGTGGTGGCTCTTGTTCTTCATTGTATTTTCCTTTTGTTTGAAGGCTGTAAACCTTTTCAGGATTCCACCCCCTTTTTGTACCCCCTTTTGTTTCCCCTCTTTGTTTCTTGTAATTTTCTTTTCATATATGGCACTTACTTTAAAAAAAGAAGAAGAGGGTTTAGGGTTTAGGGTTTAGGGTTTAGAGTGAGAGAAACTCTCACTTCTCTCTTCTTTTTCTTGCCATTGTTTCTTCTCTATTTTGACAGATCTGTGTATTTATTATGGTTTCTACCCAGAATTTGTGCAAAATTCCACCTAAGCCGCCTGATATTTCTCGGATTCCCACCACAATCCCAACAAATTCTTTGAATTTCCCTCCCAAACCGCCAGACGTAACCAAAAATTTCGCATCTCTGTTCAAGAAACCCACGAACAGGGATTTCGTTCTCCCTTCCCCGTCGTTTTCAGCATCTATTCCACCCTCCTCTGTGGATCCGGTGGGTTGTACTCAAACCGCCCATATGCCTCTTCATCCTCCTTTGTACCATAGCCAGTCATGCTCGAATATCACATCTCCTTCGATCTTCCTTCGACTGTGAGCACCTCTGTAAATATCCACTTTCCCTCGCCTGGAATGGGATCCCAGATCCCTAATGTTCCCTCTAGCATGCCTTTCCCTCATATTTCTCTGTTGAATCGTGATCTACCAACATTACCAGCCCAGTTGCCTGGACTGGGAAGCCAGTTTCCGCTTGCCGCTTCGTCTACCCAACACAGCCAACCAGCTCAGATACCACCGTATACTGTCACATCGGTTCCTTTTATCTCTGCATCTCCGTCTAAGCCTGCCAAAAGGGTTGTATTCAACAATGGGGAGCCAGGGATGTACTGGTCTCCAGATGAAACTCATGAGCTCTCTAAGGGTTTCAACCTCACGTTGATAGGCAAATGTGCCTATGGTAAGCCATCACTTGGTGTTGTGAAGGAGTTTATAAACTCTAGGTGGCTGTTGAAAGGGGATTTTACGGTAGGCGCCTTAGACCCAAGGCATATTCTCATTAGATTTTCCAATTACGAAGATTATGTGAAAGTGTGGCTTAAGGATTCTACATACACAGAAGGATTTCTATTCCGTTTCTTTAAATGGTTTCCAGAATTTTTCCCTGGAATCGAACCTCCTTTAGTCCTAGTTTGGGTGTCTCTACCTGGTCTACCTATCCATCTTTTTAATAGAGAAAGCTTGAGAGATATATTAAGCCCCATTGGTAGGATTTTGGTGATTGATAATGCCACCTTAAATCTTTCTAGGCCTGGAGTGGCAAAGGCATGTGTGGAAATGAATTTACTGGCTAGTAATCCTAAGAGGTTCTGGCTTGATATGGGGGGGCACGAGCGCTAGATGGCAAAGATTTTATATGAGAAGGAATTCAAATATTGCCCTGCTTGTCTGAAACAGGGCCATGAGGAATCCTTGTGCCGCAAAAAGAAGAAGGAAGGGGTGGAGATCACTGTTGAGCAGGAATCTAATAAAATGAATGGCCTGAGCCATGATGAGGGGTGGAAAAACAGGAAAGGGAAAGCTATTGCTGGGGATGTGTAGAAAGGAATTCCTAGGAGAGAATATAGACCTAAAATTGTTATCCAAGGTCCACGAGTGGGGAATAACTTTGAGGCCTTGAATGAGTTAAATGAGGATGTTGGTGTGAGTAATGCACAGGAGAAGGGGCAACAATCTAAACAGAATCCAGAAAAAGGAAATAACATTGCAACATTGAATGAGGTGAATGAATTGGTGGATGGGCTTAATGGAACTGGCCAAAACCTGTCTACTCAAGTAAACCTTGGTGATTGTGATCAACAGCAAATTGGAGAGGGAATGGGAAAGAGTCAGCAAACGGGAAGTGCCTCCACTTCTATGGAGAGTGAAGCTCTGCATAGGGTGGGAATGCAGAATGATGATATGGGGGTGAGCAAGGTGTTGGAAAATATAGGGTCCAACCCATTGGTACAGAGCACATTGGATACTCCAAATGTTGTTGGGGTCTGTCTAGAGACACTGCCCTCTCCCTCCCCTGATCCTTTCATTAACAATGGTAATTATAATCTAGGAGTGGATCTAGCTGTCTGGGAGGATGCTGATGATATTGTGTTTATGCCCAATGAATCTATTGCAGGAATCCAAAGGGAGGGGTGTAGGGCACCTAAAGAGAATCTGGGGGAGTGTTATGCTCTGTATGCCCCTTCTTTGACTTCCTCCTTCTTCGTTGAGCATGATTATGACATAAGGAGAGGAAGAAGGGATACATTGGATGATCAATTGGGTCTGGTTAATGAGAGATTGCCCCCAGACAAGGGGTACTTTTCTGATCAAGCTAGCTCCAGAAGACAGAGAATCATAATAGAAGAGGTTGAGGATCAAGATAGCTCCTTTTATGTACATGATGTTGGTAATGGAGTATGCTCCAGTGGAGGACACCACCCTATAAACTCATGATTAATCTGATTTCATGGAACATGAGGGGAGCAGAGAAAGCTGCTAAAAGGAGGAGATTAAAGAAACTTATCAGATTGCATGATGTATGTTTCGTGGCTTTACAGGAACCTAAGCTGCTTGTTTCTAAATTAAATCCTTTTGCTAAAGTATAGGAATGACCCAATTCTCTTTCAATCCTTTAGTAGAGAGGAATATTTGGTTTTTGTGGGATCATAGAGTGAACATAAGAATTATTACTGCTCATGAGCAGGCTTTGACAGTGGAACTGACCTTCTTGAATGATGTGGTCTTCTGGGTATCTGTGGTGTATGCAAGTTGTAATCAAATTGTCAGAAAGGAATTGTGGGGACACCTTTTGGGGATGAATATCCCTCCAAGCACCCCCTGGATGGTGTGGGGGATTTCAATTCCATTTTATCTTCTGATGAGAGAAAAGGTGGTGCTAGTCCATCTCTTTCTACCATGGAGGATTTTGGGAACTTCATGGACCAAAGGGGGCTAATGGATGCTGGGTTTAATGGCAGCAAGTACACATGGTGTGACAATAGACTGGGGCATAGAAGGATGTTGCAAAGGTTAGACAGAGCTTTTATTAATGTGGAATGGAATTTGAGGTTTGAAAGCTTGGAGGTGGAGCACTGGGCCAGGGGGTCTTCTGATCACAATCCTTTGTTTCTGAGCATTAAGGATGATCCAGTGCAAAGAAGAGTTTCTTATTTCAGATTTCAGGATATGTGGTGTGATCATGAGGGTTTCATAACTCTTATTGCTGAAAATTGGAATGGTTTTTATTCTGAGAACCCTATGGCCAATCTGTTTATCAAGCTGAAGTATTTAAAAACCCATATTAAATTGTGGAATAAGGAGGTTTTTGGTAACATTTTTGAAAACATTAAAGCCCAAGAACAGAGAATCAAGGTAGCTGAGATGGAGCTGGATCAACAGTATAGTAATGCTACATTTCTGGATCTTGAGAATCAGAAAGAGGAGTTAGATAACTAGCTCAGGAGGGAGGAGATCTATTGGAAGCAAAAATCAAATATTAAGTGGACTTTGGAAGGGGAGAGGAATACCAAGTTTTATCATGCCATAGCTAAAAGCAAGAAGATCAGAAACAAGGTCTCTAGAATTCAAAACAAGGAGGGCATTTGGGTACAGGGGGAGCAGAATATAGCTGAGGTTGCTGAGGATTTTTTTGCTCAACTCTATAAATCTGAAAGTCATGAGCTAAAGGATCACATTCTCTCTGTGATTCCTAATATAGTGAGTCAGGAGGAAAATCAAAAGCTTATTACAGAAGCATCTATAGAGGAAGTGAAAGAGGTTGTCTTTTCCATGGCAATTGAGAGTGCTCCTGGTCCGGATGGCCTTTCAGGTAAATTTTTTCAGTTTGCCTGGGAGATTATTAAAGGGGATGTATGCTCAGCTGTTAATTTTTTGTTAAAAGGAGGAGAGATGCCAAAATCTGTTAATTCAACTTTACTGGTGCTTATTCCCAAAAAGGATGCTCCCGTTTCCTTCTCTGATTTTAGACCCATCAGTTTGTGTAACTTCTTATACAAGATCTTCACCAAGCTGATTTCTACTAGGCTTTCTTCCCTCCTGCCTTCTCTGATTTCTGAGGAACAACATGGTTTTGTACAAGGCAGAGGTATTGGGGATTGTGTTTCTCTGGGGCAGTTATTGGTTGGTGAGCTGGATAGGAAGGTGGAGGGAGGTAATCTGGTGATGAAACTGGATATGATGAAAGCCTACGACAGGCTTGAATGGGACTTTTTGCTACAAGTTCTACATCGCTATGGTTTCTCCAACATGTTTAATCAAATTATTCACAACTGCTTGAGCACTCAACATTTCTCGATTTGCTTAAATGGCCAAAGATATGGTTACTTCCCTAACTCCAGGGGGCTAAGACAAGGGGATCCTCTTTCTCCCTCTTTATTCATATTGGCTGAGGAGGTTCTGAGTAGAGTACTGAGAAGATTATACCAGCAAAACTTAGTTTCTCATTTTCACATTGGCAGAGGTACTACAGTGGTAAGTCACTTGCTGTTTGCGGATGATACTCTGCTTTTTTTGAGAGGTACTAAAAGATTTGTGATGAATGTGCTGAAGTTTATTGGGGAGTATGAATCTAGTTCTGGTCAGAAGGTGAGCAAATCTAAGAGTGCAATGTATTGTTCGAAAGAATCTCTGTAGTGAGGAGGAAGAGATTGGCAGATTTGGTAGGAATTCCTATTAAAAAATGTCCTTTTGTTTACCTTGGCTGCCCTATTTTCAGAGGTAGAGTGAAGCTTTGTTACTTTGAAGATATCATAAAAACTTTCAGAAGTAGAATTGAGGGATGGTATGCCAAAATGCTTTCTGGCATGGGTAGGATTGTTATGATCCAGTCTGTCCTGAGTGCTATTCCAATTCATATGCTGGCCTGCTTAAACATTCCAAAAGGGATTTTGAGGAAACTGAATTCCCTTATTGCTGGCTTTATTTGGTCCAGTAAATTGGATAATCGACGAAGACATTGGGTCTCCTTGGAGAATATTTCTAAGCCTAAATGTGAAGGTGGGCTGGGTATCAGATGTTTTGGTGAAATTCAAGCTGCTTTCAGAATCAAGCAGGTATGGGGAATTCTTAATGGGCACTCCTTATGGGCTAAAGTTTTCAAAGAAAAATTCATTCAAGGAAAACACCTTCTGAGATGTTGTCATAATGGAGTTGGAATGAGCCTCAAGATATTAAGACCTTGGTTTGTCTTTGTGGCGAATAACTCTAGGGTCTTGCTGGGAAATGGGCAATATACTGATTTCTGGTGTGACTCTTGGATGAAGAATGGCCCGTTGTTGCACAGAATTGAAAGTCTCCCCTCCTATTTTCCTAAGGTCAATGAATTATGGTATGATGGAGAATGGCATTTTGATGGGATTGAGGAAAGACTGACTACTCAATTGCAAGAGGATATTTGTAACTCTGGTGGCATTGTTCCAGGGAAGGAGGACAGAAGAGTGTGGAGGCATACAAACTCAGGCTGTTTTTCTATCAAATCTGCATGGGAGCAAACTAGAAGGACCAGGGCACATTGTGTTATTGCACAATGTATTTGGAATCAGAAAATGCCTCCTAGTGCCCAGCTGTGTACATGGAAGATTTATAAGAAAGCAGTTACAACTGATGATAGAATCAAAAGTGTGGGGGTTAGTCTTGTCAGTATATGCTGCTTTTGTGGTATGGAGGAAGAAACGGTTCCTCATATTTTTATAACCTGCCCTTTTGCTCATTCTATTTGGAACAAATTTGCTGCCATTATGGGCTTTCACATTGTGCTTGGGGAGCCTCCTATTTACAGATTCCTGAGAATCTGTAGATGCTTCAGAAGCCCTTCCCTTAGCCATGCTCTTGTGAGAGGTGTTTCTATGCTTATTTTCTGGGCTTTATGGAAAGAAAGGTGCAAAAGGAGATTTGAAGGGTTGTGTTCAAACAGTCATGGAAATTTTCTCCAGGTGCTTAATGCATTGAAATGGCAAGCTTACTTGATCAAACCCAAGCAGGATGAGGGCATAGTGGGAAAAGCTATACTGCTGGACCTTAGGATTGCTCAATTTACTGTTATCACTAAGGTGAAATGGATTAAATGGGAACCCCCTGATGGGAACAAGGTGAAGTTAAATGTCGATGGGGCCTCCAAAAGCAATGGAATATCTGGTGGAGGAATGGTTTTAAGGAACTCTAAGGGGTATGTTCTGCTTGCTGCTGCTGTCAACTATGGTATGGGATCAAACATGCAAGCAGAATGCTTGACGCTGCTGGATGGTTTGAAAATGTTCATGAACTATGGTGTGAATACCTCACATATTATATTGGAGTCTGACTCCCAAGTGTTGGTTAAGATGGTTCTAGGTATGGTTGAGGTTCCATGGAAATTATCTACCTACATGGAACAGATCATAGATTTGCTGGGGTTGTTGCAGTTCCAGATTAGGCATGTATATCGTGAAGCTAATAGAGTTGTTGACTTCCTGGCTTCCTATGCAGTTCAGTCTGGTAGCTCTTCTAATTTTTCTGATGGTAGTATGCTTCCTAGCTCGGGTAAACTAATTTTACAACAGGACCAACAAATGATGGCCTCTGCCAGACTAAAGACTATAGCTATGAGAGTGCACAGACAAGGGATTGGTTAAGAGGGTCTGCTCTAGCTGCCTAGTATTCTAGGCAGTGCTTTGGGAGTTGTTTTCTTCTTCTGCTCCATTCTCATCATCTTTCTGGTTCTATTTACATTGTCATTATGTGTGATCATGGGTTTGGTGCACATTCTATGCATTATCGGTTTCTGGTGTGGGCCTCTGGGATCTGTGTTGTTTCATTTGGGGCTGGGTCTTCTTTCCTGATCTATGGTGGCCTCTTTTGGATCTCCTTTTCTGGGAGGCTCTCTGCACCCATCGGATGCCACTCAAGGCACATCTGCTGCATCAAGTGGAACATCTCCAGAGGTTTTCTTCGAAGTGCTCTATGGATGTTCTGGTCCCCCAATTGCTTTTCTCTCCTGTTCTGTAGCTGCATCAGTTGATCTCCCCCAGCTGTTCTCCTGACTTATTGCTATTTGCTGGTTCCCATCTTCCCCACGCTGCACTGTCTCGCCTGGTTCCAGCTGAGCCCTCAGCTGGTATTGTCATCCACCTGATCGCTCATCTGGTTTCACTCGTTTTACTCCATCTGGAAGTATGGTG
>CAUOFW020003635.1:0-35931 GCA_963454935.2 Ilex paraguariensis | reverse complement strand
TTGTAACGCCCCAAAAACCCCCGTGGGTGACATTACATTCTAAAAACCATTTACCGTATGAGAGCATTAAGTAAAATTCATCACGACGAAAGTTTCATTCATCAACCATTCATATTTTAACAAAATTTGGGCAGAGTCTCCTTTGTACGGGGAGCTCTACCCAAAACACAACCTGTACAATTATATTACAATTGACCACACCGGGTCCACATATGCATAACTATTGACCACACCGGGTCCATTTTTCCATCATAAAATAAACTTGCATTCATCATATGTCATATCCACACTATCATCCCAAATTAATAGGTCTAATCTTGGCCTTTACATCTCCAAAATGTAATAATATAACGCAGCGGAAATAACAGAAATGAACTAGAGTTCAAAAGGATATTCTAAGCATAATCTAGTCTAGAACAAAATAAAAGTGTCGCTCTAAGCGTCCACCTCGGGATCCACATCCCCGTCAAGCGGAGTCTTCCAATGGGTGGGCTCCTCGGCTCCTAACTCCTCCTCAAGTGTGAAATCTGAAAAATTTTATTTGTAGGGGGTGAGCACGAAGCTCTGTAGCAAAATCCTCTCAACTCAAACAAGGTTTGAAAAACATAGCAAACGGTCGGTCTCATTTCACAACTAACATATATATAGGTTTGGAATGAAAACAGTGACATTTTAAAAGAGATCTCAAGTTTAAACAATAGCAATAATCAGTTAAAAGAATAAAGTGAGTTTAGCATCGATAAACAAAATTCTAATTTAAGCTATTTAAGAAGGGCTTCTCCCTAAGCATTGTCCCATACCAATGCATCGGCAAGAACGACCCAACTCCCGATTCCATGTATTTTTGGTTCATCCCCGTACCATGTATGTTGATTGCTTCTCGTGAATCTACCTAACGATCATGCCTAGTCCACCAATTCCAACCAACAATCACAAATCTCTTTAGGAAGGGCGTGTACCGTCTCCTACGGCATTGACGAAATCCTCCCAAGGTGTCTAGTATACTAACCCTTTTCCTCGGTGTATATGTGAACAATAGTGATCGCGAGCACAACAACGATCCACTACGAGCATTAGGCAACCATCTCACCCCCCATTGGGATAGACTAACCTCTAACACTCTACGGCATCTCTCGAAGGTAATCCAAGTCCATCACAACAACCATACAATGAGGAAATCAAGAATATTCACAATTCACAACAATTTCCCAAATATAGTAAAATCCCCAATTTTGTTTTCACATTTGTCATATAATCGAATAATCCAAGAAAATATGCAAGAGATCGTAATCTATATCATTTTGTTATACAATATTCAACACTAAAGTTTTAAAATCAAAGACAAAGAAGAAATTAGGAGAAAATCCCCTTTTCTTGAAAACTAGGGCTTTGAAGATAAAAAAAAAATCAATAGAGCTTTGGTGGTTACCCACCCTTCATATTGTTCAAAACATGGCATTTATTACAAATAGAACAAGAATCATGTATTTCATATTATATATATGAGAAGGAGAGTGAAGAAACATATATCTATATATATATATATCTATAGATATATATCTAGCCTCAATGTGAGAGATTGAGAGAAAATCCCCTACCTTAAATCAAGATTCCAAGCTAAGACCCAAGCTTCAAGACCTTCTTGCTCTCCTTTCTTTTCCTCTTAATCTTCTCCTCCTAGGGTTTCAAAAGATTTGGGTGAGAGGGTAGCAAGAATGGAAGAAAATGGGAGGAGAATGTATTCTTGAAGAATTTGAAGTTTTGATTTCTACAAGGTATAAATCCCTCTTGATTGGTATTTCTATCTTCCTCTCTTCCTCTAAAATGGTTCCTAGGGTTTGGAGGGGTGAAATGAATGCTAAAGGGACGACATTAGGTTTTTATAGGGCAAGAAAATCGAGCAAAACCCGATATTTTCTGTTCAGAAAAAATCGGGTTTCCTTCGTACTGTTCACAGATTTTTGGTGCGACTTCCAGGTCAGTTTTGACCCATTTAGAGGTCGAATTGGAAATTTTTCATGAAATACACTTTTGTAGCCCTAGATGTCTACTATTTCCTGTCAAAATTTCAGATCAATTGGACATCAAAATATAAAGTTATGATCAAAATACTAAGCAGTGTCCATCACCCCTTTTTACCCAATTTCACTCCAATTGGTTTTACTTCTAAAATACTTCCTAACTTCTAATACATCCCATATTACCTCTCCCAATGTTTTCCGACCTCCCGAATTCAATGGTAATGTTATTTTGATAAAAAAAAATTAATATATTTATTTAGTTACCCTTATCAATCTTAAACACATCCAAAAAAAAAAATTAAGTTTGACCCAAAAGTCAATCCGTTCGAAACTCAAACTTCATGATTAATATTTCAACAATGATTCTAAGTTTTTATCCTCATTTTATTCATATTTGGAAAACTCTTAAGATATTAGTATTCTTATTTAATTTTAGTACAGGGTCTTACAATCCACCCCCCTTAAAGAAAGTTTCGTCCTCGAAACTTACCTCAAGTAGCGAACAAATATGGATATTTCTCTCGCATCTCCCACTCCGGTTCCCAAGTTGCTTCCTCTACGCCATGATGTTGCCACAGGACTTTCACCAGCTGGATTACCTTGTTGCGAAGCACTTTCTCCTGGATATCAAGAATCTTCACCGGCTGCTCTTCATAGGTGACTCCATCTTGCACTTCAATATCCTCCAAATCCACGACATGCGACGTATCTGGTTGACATTTCCTCAACATCGAAACGTGGAACACGTCATGAACTCCTGACAATGATACTGGTAGCCGAAGTTGGTATGCTACTTTGCCCACTGTCTTGATCACTTCAAATGGACCGATGTACCTTGGAGCGAGTTTTCCTTTCTTACCGAATCTAAGTACGCCCTTCTTGGGTGACACTTTAAGAAATACAAAATCTCCCTCCTTGAATTCCAAAGGCCTTCTTCTCCTATCCGCATAGCTCTTTTGTCGACTCTGTGCTGTGCGTAATCTCTCCCGAATGAGCTGAATCTTCTCCGTTGTCTCCCGTACAATCTCGGGCCCAAACATACTACTCTCTCCGGCTTCCAACCAACATGTCGGGGATCTACATGGTCTTCCATACAAAGCTTCATACGGCGCCATTCCGATACTCGCTTGGTAACTGTTATTGTACGCAAATTCCACCAACGGTAAGTGATCGATCCAACTCCCTTTGAAGTCCAATGCGCAAGCCCGTAACATGTCTTCCAAAACCTGTATCACTCTCTCGGATTGGCCATCTGTTTGAGGGTGAAAGGCTGTGCTGAAATGTAATTCTGTCCCCATAGCTTGTTGTAGACTTTGCCAAAAACGAGCCACAAAACGAGAATCGCGATCCGACACGATAGAAAGTGGAACTCCATGCAATCGAACAATCTCTCGAATGTATAGTCTGCTCAAGATCTCTAACGAGTCTGTGGTCTTCATCCCCAAAAAGTGAGCTGACTTGGTGAGTCGATCTACGATAACCCATACGGCGTTATGCCCTCTTGAAGTCCGTGGAAAACCCGACACGAAGTCCATGGTGATATGATCCCACTTCCACTCCGGGATAGGCAGAGACTGTAATAATCCTCCAGGTCGTTGGTGCTCAATCTTCACTTGCTGACATACGGCACACCTTGAAATGAACTTTGCTACATCCTTCTTCATTCCACTCCACCAATATTGTCGTTTCATATCTCTATACATTTTTGTACTCCCCGGATGTATAGAGAACTTCGATCGGTGACACTCTCCCAACACTTCTTCCCTCACTTGGTCGTCGTTTGGCACGCATAATCTTCCCCAAAACTGTAACTCCTCATTCTTTAAAGACCAATCCTCAACAATCTCATTCCTCTCCAATTTATCCCGAATTTTTGTCAACTCGGGATCTAATCGTTGCAACTCCACAATCCTTTGTCGGAGGATTGGTTGAGCTACTAGGTTAAACAAACATGGTCGATCCTCCGGTCCATTAACCCATAGATCAAACTCCTCCAACGTATCCATCATTTTCCACCGTTTAGCCGCAAGGACATTGATTTCACCCTGAGACTTCCTACTCAATGCATCCGCTACTACATTAGCCTTCCCCGGATGATAGTTGAGAGTGAAGTCGTAATCTTCTAAGTACTCAATCCACCTTCTCTGCCGGAGATTTAATTCTTTCTGTGTGAACACATACTTGAGGCTTTTATGATCCGAGAACACTTGAAATTTCTCTCCATACAAGTAACACCTCCACAACTTAAGAGCAAAAACCACAGCGGCTAGCTCCAAGTCGTGAGTGGGATAGTTCCGCTCATGAATCTTGAGTTGCCTCGAGCCATAAGCAACCACCTTGCCTCCTTGCATCAACACACATCCCAAGCCTCGTAGTGAAGCATCGGTGTAAACATCGTAACCTTCCCCACTGTTCGGAATAATGAGGATCGGTGCCGTCGTCAACTTTTCCTTCAAGGTGCGAAAAGCTAATTCACACGCTTGAGTCCACACAAATTTCTCCCCCTTCTTGGTAAGGCGAGTCATCGGCATCGCAAGCTTGGAAAAACCTTCCACAAACCTACGATAGTAACCGGCTAACCCCAAGAAACTACGTATTTCTGTCACATTCTTTGGTGGTTCCCATTTCATCACGGCCTCAATCTTCGAGGAATCAACCGCTACCCCTTGCTCGGACACAACATGGCCAAGGAACTTCACTTCCTTCATCCAAAACTCACACTTGCTCATCTTCGCATATAACTTATGTTCTCTCAATGTTTGTAGCACAACCGAGAGATGATGTGCATGTTCTTCTTGTGTCCGGGAATAAATCAATATGTCATCAATAAACACAATGACAAATTGATCTAGATATGGCCGGAATACCCTGTGCATCAAATCCATGAAGGCTGCTGGAGCATTAGTCAATCCGAACGGCATCACCGTATACTCGAAGTGACCATACCGAGTACGAAAAGCAGTCTTAGGAATATCCTCCTCCTTGACACGCAGTTGATGGTACCCGGTGCGGAGATCAATCTTGGAGTAGAACTTAGAACCCCTCAATTGATCAAATAAATCATCAATGCGCGGCAAGGGATACTTGTTCTTCACCGTCACCCGATTCAACCGTCGGTAATCTGTGCATAACCGAAGTGTTTCATCCGTCTTCTTCACAAAGAGGACCGGGGCTCCCCAAGGTGAAGTGCTCAAACGGATGAATCCAATTGCCAGCAAGTGGTCCAATTGCTTCCTTAGCTCCTTCAACTCCAAAGGCGCCATCCGATAAGGAGCAATAGAAATAGGTTCGGTTCCCGGATAAAGATCGATTGCGAACTCAATCTCTCTCTGTGGCGGTAACCCGGGTAATTCATCTGGGAAGACATCTGAAAAATCTGATATAATCAACACCATACCCGAGTGGGATCTATCCCGATCATCTCCCATCAAGCTAGCCAAGAAACTCAAGTGGCTCCCTGCCTTAGCTTTTAAGAATTTACTTCCCGTAGTAGGAAATGGATGGAAAGAATCTCGATTATTCACAAAACTGAAAATTACTCCTCCCGACAATTGAAATGTAATTCGCTTGCGGAAACAATCCATTACCGCATGAAAAGTGAATAACAAGTTCATCCCAAAAATCACGTCATACCCCTTCATCTCTAAAGCAATCAAATCCACAATCAATTCGTGCTCCCCAATATGAAGCACACAACCCTTGCAGACTCGGCTAGTACCCAACTGTTCTCCCGTAGGCAAGTCAACAGTCAAAGCATGTTCTAACTTCTCGAAATCCAATCCCAAATTCATAGCATATGCAGTACGTATAAAAGAATGAGTAGCACCAGGATCGAATAAGATTCGGGCCCAAGAATTGTAGAGAAGAATGATACCTTCCACAACGGCATTGGAAGCATCCTCCTCTGGTTGGATTAAGGCAAATACCCTCCCCGGATTGGCATCACCGGGGGCTTGAGCTCTCAATGGTCTCGGTGGTGGAGGGGGCCTATTTGCATGTGATGGCCCGGTTGATTGATTGGCCTTGGGTGGAAATGACGGGCAGTTGTTTCGGAAGTGTCCTACACCTCCACAAGCAAAGCATTGATGAGGGTCAGTGTTTGGTCTAGTCGGGGCATGCCCCTCTCCTCGGACTGTAAGAGGTCTCTGCCCCACCGCTTGATCGGGGCGACAATATGGTAACGCCCTCGGTGCTCCACTGCTACTGGCACCTGTACGGATCGGGCCTCTTCTAGCATAGCTCTGTCTCCTCTGAGAGTCATCAATGTCTCTCTCCACCAATGCCGCTCTGTCAACCAAATCTCTATAGTCTCGGATTCTGAGTGCCACAAGCTTCTCTCTGATGGTCGGTCTCAAACCCTGCTCGAAGCGCTTGGCCCTCCTATCCTCGGTGGATATGAACTCTGAAGCATAACGGGATAGCTCATCGAACCTCCTCTCATACTCAGCCACGGTCATACTGCCCTGCCGCAAGGCTAGAAAGTCTGCACTCATCTTATCTCTGACAGACTCTGGAAAATACTTGTCGTTGAAACTTTGCTCAAACTCCTCCCAAGTGAGCGTATTAGTGTCCCTCCTTTTCTTCACTGACTCCCACCAGTAATCGGCCTCCCCTTCCAACAAATAGGTAGCCAAGCCAACCCGAAGGTCCCCGACGATCCCCATACCATCACAAATTTTTTTCACCCGGCGGATCCATCTATCCGCATCTAAGGGATTGGAGCTCCCTTGGAAGGTGGGTGGGTGTTGCCGTAGAAATTCTCGAAGAGCTACCATCCTTCGGTTCTCATCGCCGTTGCCCGGTACTTGGACTAAAGGACGAACTCCACCGTTGTGGTGGTTGTTCCCACCTGGTTGTTGCACTAGGGTGGTGAGTTCCCTTAAACATTGGTAAATACCCTGTATGGCGTCGAGAGGTGGTGGATTTGCTTGACCACCACGCCCACGACCACGTCCACGTACCCGTTCACCGTCCATCCTGCATATCAATTCACAATTTAGTTTCATTGATGTACAAGACATCCTAAATATCACTTTAATCTAAAGCATAAGGTTCATATAAAATTAGACCAACAATTTCCTTCAACTTAATCCTACTTCCCTAGTGGTACTCCATAACCTACAGCTCCCATGTAAGACCTAAAGCCTTGGCTCTGATACCAAATCTGTAACGCCCCAAAAACCCCCGTGGGTGACATTACATTCTAAAAACCATTTACCGTATGAGAGCATTAAGTAAAATTCATCACGACGAAAGTTTCATTCATCAACCATTCATATTTTAACAAAATTTGGGCAGAGTCTCCTTTGTACGGGGAGCTCTACCCAAAACACAACCTGTACAATTATATTACAATTGACCACACCGGGTCCACATATGCATAACTATTGACCACACCGGGTCCATTTTTCCATCATAAAATAAACTTGCATTCATCATATGTCATATCCACACTATCATCCCAAATTAATAGGTCTAATCTTGGCCTTTACATCTCCAAAATGTAATAATATAACGCAGCGGAAATAACAGAAATGAACTAGAGTTCAAAAGGATATTCTAAGCATAATCTAGTCTAGAACAAAATAAAAGTGTCGCTCTAAGCGTCCACCTCGGGATCCACATCCCCGTCAAGCGGAGTCTTCCAATGGGTGGGCTCCTCGGCTCCTAACTCCTCCTCAAGTGTGAAATCTGAAAAAATTTTATTTGTAGGGGGTGAGCACGAAGCTCTGTAGCAAAATCCTCTCAACTCAAACAAGGTTTGAAAAACATAGCAAACGGTCGGTCTCATTTCACAACTAACATATATATAGGTTTGGAATGAAAACAGTGACATTTTAAAAGAGATCTCAAGTTTAAACAATAGCAATAATCAGTTAAAAGAATAAAGTGAGTTTAGCATCGATAAACAAAATTCTAATTTAAGCTATTTAAGAAGGGCTTCTCCCTAAGCATTGTCCCATACCAATGCATCGGCAAGAACGACCCAACTCCCGATTCCATGTATTTTTGGTTCATCCCCGTACCATGTATGTTGATTGCTTCTCGTGAATCTACCTAACGATCATGCCTAGTCCACCAATTCCAACCAACAATCACAAATCTCTTTAGGAAGGGCGTGTACCGTCTCCTACGGCATTGACGAAATCCTCCCAAGGTGTCTAGTATACTAACCCTTTTCCTCGGTGTATATGTGAACAATAGTGATCGCGAGCACAACAACGATCCACTACGAGCATTAGGCAACCATCTCACCCCCCATTGGGATAGACTAACCTCTAACACTCTACGGCATCTCTCGAAGGTAATCCAAGTCCATCACAACAACCATACAATGAGGAAATCAAGAATATTCACAATTCACAACAATTTCCCAAATATAGTAAAATCCCCAATTTTGTTTTCACATTTGTCATATAATCGAATAATCCAAGAAAATATGCAAGAGATCGTAATCTATATCATTTTGTTATACAATATTCAACACTAAAGTTTTAAAATCAAAGACAAAGAAGAAATTAGGAGAAAATCTCTTTTCTTGAAAACTAGGGCTTTGAAGATAAAAAAAAAAATTAATAGAGCTTTGGTGGTTACCCACCCTTCATATTGTTCAAAACATGGCATTTATTACAAATAGAACAAGAATCATGTATTTCATATTATATATATGAGAAGGAGAGTGAAGAAACATATATCTATATACATATATATATATCTATATATATATATCTAGCCTCAATGTGAGAGATTGAGAGAAAATCCCCTACCTTAAATCAAGATTCCAAGCTAAGACCCAAGCTTCAAGACCTTCTTGCTCTCCTTTCTTTTCCTCTTAATCTTCTCCTCCTAGGGTTTCAAAAGATTTGGGTGAGAGGGTAGCAAGAATGGAAGAAAATGGGAGGAGAATGTATTCTTGAAGAATTTGAAGTTTTGATTTCTACAAGGTATAAATCCTTCTTGATTGGTATTTCTATCTTCCTCTCTTCCTCTAAAATGGTTCCTAGGGTTTGGAGGGGTGAAATGAATGCTAAATGGACGACATTAGGTTTTTATAGGGCAAGAAAATCGAGCAAAACCCGATATTTTCTGTTCAGAAAAATCGGGTTTCCTTTGTACTGTTCACAGATTTTTGGTGCGACTTCCAGGTCAGTTTTGACCCATTTACAGGTCGAATTGGAAATTTTCATGAAATACACTTTTGTAGCCCTAGATGTCTACTATTTCCTGTCAAAATTTAAGATCAATTGGACATCAAAATATAAAGTTATGATCAAAATACTAAGCAGTGTCCATCACCCCTTTTTACCTAATTTCACTCCAATTTGGTTTTACTTCTAAAATACTTCCTAACTTCTAATACATCCCATATTACCTCTCCCAATGTTTTCCGACCTCCTGAATTCAATGGTAATGTTATTTTGATAAAAAAATTAATATATTTATTTAGTTACTCTTATCAATCTTAAACACATCCAAAAAAAAATTAAGTTTGACCCAAAAGTCAATCCGTTCGAAACTCAAACTTCATGATTAATATTTCAACAATGATTCTAAGTTTTTATCCTCATTTTATTCATATTTGGAAAACTCTTAAGATATTAGTATTCTTATTTAATTTTTAGTACAGGTCTTACAATACTAGTTAATACAAGTTATTTCATGTCTTCTGCCTTCCATTTTGGTATTAGAACCATTTGATGGCCTGAATAGTTAACCATTGAGTTATATTTGTCTCATCTTACTTGTTGATAAATATTTGATGCTTCAATTAGTAAATTTATTTTAAGTCTTATCTTCTTGCCATCTTAACTTTGCCACTTAAGCCTAGTGAGTCTACATCCCAATATAAATCCTAGTGAGAGGCAGAATAGAGAAAGAAAACAACAAATCTAGAGGGTATGTGCAATAAAGTAAAAACTCACAAGTAATTTATAAAGTTGAAAAATTTTAGATTTAAAAATGAGTAGATTATTCAAATCTAATTTTATGGCTAGCTCATCTAGATCCTCATTAATTTCTATACCAACAATAGTAAATGAAGAAGAAAATAAGTATTATAAGTCATAAACAGACTAGAGGGAATGGAACATTCCTCAAGTCCCAGTAAAAGAAATCTATAAAACAAGCTAGATTCCAACAGCTTTCAAGTCAGAATTACAAGTAAAAACTATTGAACAAGGAGGATGGCTTGAAGAAACTTGTCAATTACTAAGTAAAAAAGCTATGAAAAAACATAGATCAAAAGGATATAAATTTATCCACCTTGGTCTAATTCAAGTAGCAATAAAGCCATTTGGATAAGAAAGAGTCAATTCATTAGTTCTATTATGCTTAAGAGATGTCAGATTCATAAACAATGAAACCAGCATCCTAGGTACAATGGAAGCAGGTCTCCATAATAGACCAATATACTTTAATTGTTTTCCAAATTTTACCCTAAGCCTTGATGAACCTTTTTTGTTAACAGCATTAACCTTAAGTATAAAAACTGCAGGTCAATTTGCTAATATGACAGAAGGAACAAGATCAATAGTACTTATCTATAGGATTTATTATAAATGGATAACAACAAATCTGAATGTTCATATGTTAAAGAAAAGTCCAAAATATAGAATGTTGTTAATTAAAGGAAGTACTATTGAAGCAAACATACAAGTACTTAAAAGAATTCTATGGAAAGATGTTAAGCTACCAGAATGTTAGATGCTTGAAAATGAAAGTTATAATCAAAATACCCAAATTACTTTAGCAAACTTGGAAGGTATCCAATAGTTTTTTGATGGATCAGTAAGAATCTCATTTGATAGCACAAGATCTAACAGATCTAGTAAATCTTTTAGCAAACCACTTCAAATTAATGAAGGAAGAAAATCTGAGTCAACACATTCTTTAACTAGAACAGATAAAAGATTTGGCTAATGAATTAGAAAAAAGATTCAAGTTAAAATGAATTGATACTTCCCCATTAAAAATTAGTACACCATGTTATACTCCACAATCAAGGTTTAACGAGAAGAAGATGATGATTTCACACCATCTCCTTTTGCTACTAACTGGAGAGTAACTCCCCAATAAATAAACAGTTACTTATAATTAGTAAATCAAATGATTTGTTCATAATTGATGTAAACAAATTATATGATGAATTCAAGTCTAAGGTAAATAAACCTAAAAGGCAAGAATTTAGCAGCAAGTATAGTGATAGTAAACAATAAAAAAATTTTGAAAAATGGACTAAGTTTATGAATGAAATAAGATGTAAAGTCTATTTCTTTGAATGCTTAGAAAACCAATTCAACTCAGTCAAAGTAGTAACAAAACATAAATGGAAAAAGGAAGATGCTTCCACAGTATCTTCAAGCCATCCTCCTATAGAAACCTTATTAATTAACCATAAGAATTTTGAAATCAAAGCCTCACCATTTAAGTTATCCTTAGGAACTGAACTTGACAAAGGAATAATTGAGAAAAACAACTTTACCAATCAATGTCCGACAACAATTGGTAAACAGTTAGATAAAATTGAAACAAAGATTGATGAAATAGAACCATCAATAAGTAAAAGATTAGAGAAACCTCTAATTTTGTTACCAGAAAATAGAAGCAAACTTTGAGTTTCAGTAAAAGATAGTAAAAGATTTCAAAAAAAACGAAGAAGTTATTCAAAAAATGTAAAGGCAAGAACCATCCCAAATAAACACTATTAATCAAAATGACGAACAAACCTCTGAAGATATTAAATCTTTAGGAACTAGTAAAGCAAAAAGTTCAACCAATTCTGAGATAAAAGAATTAGAAGAACAATTTGATAGTCAAAATCTTAACAAGTGAACATTTTCAAAAGTCAATCCAACCAGTACCACAAAAAATTGGTATTCTAGACCTACACCACCTGATTTTCAATATGAAGAAAGAAACATTAGTAATCAATTTTCAGTTCAATCCAATAAACTCTATGAATGAAACATAGATGGATTAAATGAACAAGAAATACTTAACAAACTTAACCATATGTTCATGGTTATCAATAGTTATATTAACAATCTTGATAATACTGAACCAAAAATAGTAGACTTAATCACTTATAGATTCACAGGATTGTTAAAAAATTAGTGGGATAACTACCTTAGTCAAGAATTACGAGACAATATTAGGTATGCTATTGAAGTAGATGATGAAAATAATCCAATTTTTGATGGGATTAACACTCTCATCTACACAATAATTAAACATTTTTGTTGGAACACCTAATAACATACCATCAAGAATCCATGATCAGCTAAGCAACTTAAGATGTCCAACACTAATAAATTTGAGATGGTACAAAGATGTATTCATCTCAAGAGTAATGCTCAGACAAGACTATGATAAGTCTTTCTGAAAAGAAAATTTTATCAATGGCTTACCTAATCTCTTTGCACATAAAATTAGTGCAGCATTAAGCAAACCTAAAGGAATCATTGAATATGATCATTTAACTAATGATGATATTATCAGTACCATTTAGAAAGAAAGATTAAGAATGTGTACTGATATGAAAATTAGTAAGTAAATGAAAGATGATAGGAAAAAAGCTAAATATGAAATGGGTGATTTTTGTAAATAATATGGTCTCCATTTAGTAGCACTATCTCGCAGAAAACACAAGTGATACAAACCTTAGAGTAGAAGTCCTACTATAAGAGAACTAAAAAGAATTTTCCAAAACACAATATTATGAAAAATCAAGTAAAAAATATAAGAAATCTTATAAGCATAAAACTTATAAGAAAAAGTCAAGGAAGAAAGATAAAAAAAAAAAAGAAATTATTGTGGGAAAAAGCCACACATCAACCCATAATGTCAACTTAAAAAGAAGTTAAAACAATTGAACTTAACCGAAGAAGATGAGGTTAAAATACTAACCATCTTCAAGTTAAGCAATCTTAGCCAAAATGAGGAAAGTTCAGATGATTCAAGTAATCCTAAAGATTCTTCAAAATATAAGTCAATTTATAGCAATTCCAGTGAACCTGACAATAAGCTAGGTTGTAAAGATAACTGTTGTAAAACAGTTAGAGTCTAAACTAAGCAAACTGAGGAAGAACATGTCCTCATAAATCTCATTAGTAAGATTAAAAATCCAGAGTTAAAGGTTAAATACATTAAAATATTCAAAAATTTATTTGTCAAAAAAAACATTAAATAATCTTTTGGTGAAAAATAATTAATTATTTTTAATAAAACTATGGAAAAATTCAGTAAGGATAAAAATAAAGAAGTAACCTTACAAGATCTCCAATCTAAAGTTAACAAGTTAAAACAAGAAATAAAGAGCTAAAATTATAAGATAAAAAGTTAGAAGAAGCTTTAAATCTTCTCAAAGCAAAAAATAAGTTTAGTAAATCAAGAAGCTCATCGTCTAGCCAATCTAATGAACAATTTGAAACTAAAAACTCAGATACCTCACATAGTTCAACCAGAACATGTTTCCAGTGGATACCCATAACCTCCAACTCTAATGTGGATCCCTTGGGTGTAACAAAATTGCGATCTGACAATGGATATTCGTAAACCAGTAACAATAATATTAGGATAAACTTAATTAATAATTTAAATCTCCAAAAATGGCATTCTAAAGTCAAATCGTAATTAATAATAATAATGAAATTGAAGTCGTAGCTCTTATAGATACTAGTGCAGATTTAAACTACATCCAAGAATGACTTATACCAACCAAGTAGTATCATAAGACAACTGAAAAATTCAGTTCAACAAATGGTAGTAAAATGAGTATAAAAAACAAGTTACCAAATGTGCATATTTGTAAAGACAATGTATGCTTCAAAACATCATTTGTCTTAGTACAAAATATGACAGATAAAATTATCTTTGGCATACCATTCATATACATGTTATATCCTTTTACTACAGATGTAGAAGGTGTGTCTACCAAACCATTTGGTCACTCAGTAATATTTAAATTTTTAACAAAACCTCAAGTCAAAGAATTGAGGCAACTTAAAGATTATTCAATCTCTAAGTCTCTTAATTTAGTAACTTAGAAAAGTAACCAAGGAAAATTTCTAAAAGATGAAATTAGTCACAAAAGAGTTCAAAAACATCTAACCAGTCCAATCTTAATTCAAAAAATTGAAAGGTTTAAAGAAAAGTTAGAAAATGAAATATGTTCTAACCTTCCTACAACTTTATGGCATAGAAAGAAACATATGGTAAAACATCCTAACAAAATCAAGACCTATCCAAATGAACTATAAAGTAATCGAAATTTGTAAAAAAACAAATTTCTAGATTACTCAAAAATTGTATCATTAGAAAAAGAAAATCTCCTTGGTCATGTCCATTTTTCTATGTCATCAAAACTACAAAATTAGAAAGAGGAGTCTCAAGGCTAGTCATCAATTATAAGCCTTTAAATTTTGTGTTGGAATGTATCAAGTATCCAATTCCAAACAAGTAGGATTTAATCAAAAAATTAAGCAATTTAGTAATATTTTCAAATTTTGATTTGAAAAGTGGCTTCTAGCAGATTTTAATATTCCTAGAAAATAGATATAAAATTGCGTTTACCACTTCGTTTGGACATCATGAATGGAATGTAATGCCATTTGGATTAAAAAGTGCTCCTAGTGAATTTAAAAATATAATGAATGAAATCTTTAACTCAGTAAGTCATTTGTCTATAGTTAACATATATGATATCCTCATCTTCTTCGGGTCTATATAAGAACATTGGAAACACCTTAATGTCTTCTTAGAGATAGTCAGACACAATGGTCTAATCATCTCTTCTAGTAAAATTAAGTTGTTTCAAATCTCAGTCAAATTCCTTGGATATAATATCCTGCAGTCGATAGTTGTTCCTATCAACAGATCTATCTAATTTGCAGATAAGTTCCTTGATGAGATTGCAGACAAAACCCAATTACATAGATTTTTGGGGTCTTTAAACTATGTTTCATACTTCTACCAAGATCTCAGAAAAAACAGTTAAGCCTTTGTATGACATGCTCAAAGGAAATCCTCCTCCTTGGTCTTCTATTCATATATTCATAGTTAAACAAGTTAAAAAATAGATCAAAATTTTGCCTTGCCTTGGTGTTCCATCAACAAATTCTTTCAAAATCATTCAGATTGATGCCTCTGACATTGACTACAATGGAATCCTTCTTCAAAAGTCAGTTTAGACTCCCCAGAGTAAATTGTTTATTTCCACTCTAGAATATAGAACAAAACACAAAGTAATCATAGTACTATTAAAAAAGAGATTTTATCTATTATCTTGTGTATCTCAAAATTTTAGGTGATATATTAAATCAGAAATTTTTGGTCAAAGTCGATTGTAAATCAACAAAATATGTTTTGGAAAATGATTTACAAAATATTTCTAGTAAGTATATTTTTGCCAACTGACAATCCATTTCAAGTATTTTCAATTTTGATATTGAATATATTAAAGGAAGTAATAACTGCATCCCTGACATCCCAACTCATGAATTTCTATAGAAACCCCATGGCGGACTGGAAACCTAGTAAACTTAGCACTTCCTCCAAAAAACCCGAAAGGGATATTAGCAAACAATTAGCCTTACCAAGTCCAAATCCATAGTCCAGTTATTTACCACCCCTTGAAATATTAAATCGTTACCAACCCCTTGGTAGCCCAGTCAGACCAAGTTACCAATTCTCCTTAGTAAGCCCAGGCACAGTTGCAAGCCTAAGCAACAAACAGTTATTGATCCATATCAGGCCCAACCCATATCCTCAGTTAGGTCCAGCCAATTAACCAATCCTTACCCATCAAAGTCAACATATTAAGTCCAAGAACCAAATATGTACAAAAGCCAACAACACATAACATATTCACTATTAAGCTAGCCCATGGTCACTTAGTTAACCCCATTGACTCGGTCAACGCCTATCTTGAACCAGGATGGACTTTTATCCCTTTTGATCCTGAGAAAACTTTCACCTTTTACCAGGATATCCTGTTTCATACTCAGTCAATCTTTATAAACATATCCCTAATAGGAATGATCCTAACAAAATTATATATCATTCTTTGTATATAAAAAAATTCATTTCGACAAAAGATTGGGGATCTCATCCTTCTTTACTCAGAGATCTTCTAGGACATAGCAAGCAGTTTAGCTACTATGACTACAAAGAGTCATGGTTTAAACTGATCCTCTATCAGGATAAGGCTTACGATCATTCCTGGTTCATACAATTTAGTACGAATTCAAGAGCTAAATTCCTTCTTGGTTTTTACAGTGGTGGCAGGTTCATGGCCCCATACTTGAAATCCTTTCTATTTATCTTCACGATCAAGTTACCTATTTCTCCTCCTGTTTTAAGGTTAGCCAACATGAGATTCAGTTTTCAATATTATTACTATTTATAATTAAATATAAAGTCCCTTGGATATGCAAATGGGACTACAATGTCATAGCAAATACAATAGTTCAACAATATTATATTAAGTGGTGGCCAAAGTTCGATCACAACCGTATTATTGCCCAAGTTGAAAAAGAGTTCCCAGTGAAAGTTCTTACACCAGTCAGGATTATAGGAACAACTACCAGTACTCAAGCCAAGCAGGTTATGTCAGCCCTCAGAGTGTCTTCCCTAGAAGTCCAGACATCATCAGCAAAGCAAATCAAATAATCCTCTAAGGATTCTAGCCAAACACAAAGAAGAAGTTATATAAGCTAATTGAATTAGCACAGAAACTGCTCCAACAAGCAACAAGTCAAGAAGATGACAACTCTTCTGCATCATCACAAGCATCAATCAGCCTGTCTTTAGATCCCTTCTTGGATGCTCAAGACCCCAATGATGCTTATGATCTATCCAGACTTTGATTCCTATCACTATGTGTGAAAGACTTCTTCACCTAAAGAAAGAAAAGCTATCTTTTATGCACCACGATGAAATCATTTAGAAACAAGGCTACTTTCCTCAATAAAGTAGCCATCAGTCAATCAGCTTTTCCACCCAAATCAGATTCCAAACCAACATCAGAGACCTAGCAGTTACATGCTTATACCTAAAGTTAGCATTTACCAAAGTAAAAGAGATTCACTTCAAATTTCCACGGAAAAGCAAAAGTAAAAAACATTTCTCACCCAAGTAAAAACAAGTTACCTAAGTTAAAGCAACACCATAAGTCAAATAAAAAATCATTTCAAAGATTCTCTCCTGAAATCCTTACGCCTATATAAGAACTTCAGTCATCACCATCAAATCAAAGCCAATTGGGAATACAAAATTCTCTCTTCTCCCTTTCTCTCTCTCTCTCTCTCTCTCTCTCTGATATCTCTCATTGTATCTAGCTTTCATATGATGCAGCGAGAGAACTTCTTCTAATAAATTATTTGTAAGTTAAATTCAGTTATTGTAATTTGTAATATTTTCAGTTATACCAGTTAATACAAGTTATTTCATGTCTTCTGCCTTCCATTTTGTATGTATGCATATATATATATATATATAATACTACAAAGTATAGTTTCTATTACTTCTATATTGTTTTAATGCACTGTATTGATACACTTTAAAGGATTTATGAAATTAAAGTGTATCAATATAGTGTATCAAAATAGTGTAAGAGTAATAGAAATTAAGGTTTAAGAATTACACAAATTTAAAGTATGTCAAAACTGTATAGGAGTAATAGAAATTAGACTCGATAGTGTGACTTCATAGTGTGATTATTATGGGTTTTGATTTTCTTAAATTTTAAATTTTTGTTTTATTAGAACTCCTATGTGTATATCTATATCTATACTATTAATAAAAGTATCTTAACATGAAAAACTTTTGAATAACTATTTTAGCCTTATAAAAAATTATAAAGGCTAACATGTCCTTTTGTATTTAAAAACATAAATTACTATTATATCCTTATGTATTTAATGACAAACCAATCTCTAACAAATCATATAAATCTTTCTATCTTTGCAAAACTTTTGAATGGTCATATTATGCTTAACATGTATATATAAAAAATATTATTTTTTTTTTTCAAAACCCAAATATTAATACACGTTAATAACTCCATTCATATAATATCATCTTCAATGCCAAAAATGGATATATATAGTTTTTCTCTTCATTTATAATCAAAATAATTTATTAAAAAACTATTGAGGTACAAAGTAAAAACAAGAAAGACAAAAAGAGAAAAAAAATGGGAAAAGAAAAATCTATAATCTTGGTAGCTCGAATGAAAAAATTATAGAAAATGAGTTCATTCAATGTTTATAATTATGAAAAGAATACAAATAATTTGAGTATGATAAATATGAGATATATCTAATTTTGCTACATTATTAGATTTTTTTATGTGTTTTATCAAATGTTTCAACAAAAAAATTCATATCCAACATACGTGGCGCATTGGTAGTATATATATATAAATGTGGGGTTTTTTTCAAAATCTTTTTTTGAAAACTTATTTACAATATAAGGGTATTCAAGTCTTCCTATGTCTTAAGTGAATTTTTTTATAAAATATTTTTTTTATATATTTTTTAACAATTAAGTCTAATTGTGTCTACTGGCTTCCAAAGGTTCCTTAACCAATCACTGCTTTAAGTTTGATCCTCGTGTACCCCAATATTCCTATATTTTACCACCTTAGAAATATAATCAAGTCTCCAACAGATTTCAATAAGTGTAATTTAAATAATTTATGAAAATTATTACCCCATCTGTTTTGGTGAACCAAGTTTATACCATATGCAAATAATGTAGATTATTTGATTCTCTTTCCTCCATTGGTAAAGATAGACTTTAAGGAATAAGGGATGTGATTGAGATTCGTCTGTATCACCAAGACACCCACCCGAAGGTCCGGCTAGAAATATGCAACCTAAATATAAGTAGTTCACCTTTGCCTTTGTCATGTGTTAGTTTGCTGCTATAGAACTAGTTGAAAACTCCATGCTTTCCCTTTCTTAACCTACTAGATTATGGACATTGAAGCATGCCTTCTGACCCAGGGAAAAAAATAGCCTACCTTGATATCTTGATACCTCATTTTTTGAAAGAGCATTAAACTATGCCTAAGTTGTTGATATTGCCAAATTCAGTAAACAGATCATTTGAGAACTCTGCCTAGACTCCACATCAATATATTCCACTAATATATGCAAAGCACAGATATGCCACAACATGGTTGTGCAAGTGCTCATACAAAGCTCTCATACAAAGCAACCAAATAAAGCCAGTACTCCACAATAAAAAGAGTGAATTGAGTACTAAAATAAGTCAATATGCCAACAATCTAACTATCCTCCATGACACAACTCATCTATCAACTGCACAACCACAAACAACTGTATCATGGATATAGACTGATTTCCTAGAAATCAAATCTACCACTAACTAGCATTAATATTACAGTCATCCTAGGAATTTCAAATAAGTGAAAACAGGGAAGAAAAGAGGTTTTAGGGGAGGGGCTGTGTTACTATTTGATGGTTTCCGTTGTTCCCAATTCACTCCACAAGAATCCTCAATGTGTGTATGGCTTATATGTATGGGTGAGTATCTCTCTCACTCGGGTTCGATGCAAGGAATAAGAGAATGGAATAATGGTGGATAGAATGAAATACGTGAATGAACAAAATGCGTGTGTGTGAATAAAAGTGCTCCCCAAGCGCAAGGAGTCTTTTGAGTGTCATGTTTTAACTGGAAAAGCATTCCAAGATCGTCTCATAAGGGAAGGAATGAAATTCTATTGAAGGTGCTTTTGTTGTGAAAATGAAAAATGCAAAATCTTTTAAGTTTTGAGTTTGGAGATTTGTATTTTTGATGGAAATGAAATAAAACAAGTGTTGGCTAATCCAAAAGGTTCACTCCAATGGGAATCCAAATCAACTCGAAGTCTTCCTCAAATAGAGCTTAGATGAACGATTGATTCGTGGGAAGCTCGGGACTAAAATGGAGGTGGAAATTCAAGCATACCCCATGACAAAGTTTACGGTGTATCAAGAACTCACAACCATGTCCTCACCCCAACCCAGTTAAACCGAACCATCGTACTCTAAGAGGAGGAAAGAAAGTGAGTTGATTTGGCATTTCCAAGAGGAGCTCTCCCTTGAATTAGCCAACTTAAAATCTAGCTACTCATGCTAAAGGGAAAGATATACATGATGTAAAGAGACATGGTATTGAAATGGAAATGGAAATGAAAATGAGATGAAAATAAAATTTAGAACTTGTATTAATGCTAGGAAATGGTAAACTACAAAGAGAAGTTCATTTAACACTAAAATGGAAAAGTTGCAGAGAAGAAATTTAAACCCAGCAAAGATTATGGAAATGCAAAAACATTGAATTAAACTTAATTACACTAGAATTAAAAGAGAGTACAATGCAAGAAATGAAGATTATAAGAGAACTACAACTTACTACAATGAAATGGGTGAAGAAAATGCAAAAACATCAATTTTATCTCTCTAGCACAATTCATCACCTTCTTCCTTGAACTACTCCTAAACTTAGGTAGCCACCCCAATGTCTTGTGGAATGCTGAATATATGGAGTGTGAGTCTTACATTTTCGTATATGGAGGGTCCCTTTAGCTGTGTGAAATGCCTCCCGTCAATAGGGGATGAATGAATGGGCAATGTAGGCTAGCACAGGCTTAGCTTGCACTCCCAGGCTTTACCCCTTTTCTCTATCCTCATTGAATGCCAAGTCTCCAAAGTCTTCAATAAAGGTGTAGGAGGCATGTAGATGTGTAAGGGAAGTCAGGGGGCAAGTGGGAGAATCAATGGTGAGACCCCCAAACAAGTGGAGCATGAAAAACAGGTGTTCTGGGCTATTTTTGCAGAGTGTACTAGTATGTGTACCGGTATGCTCAAGCTACTGGAGTTTGGGGTATTGATATGAATACCAGTGCACTTCTGCTCTGAATCAGTTTTCGTAGAATCATCATAACTTTTGATCCAACCGTCTGATTTGAGCTAAAATTTTGACAAAATACAGAAGACATCCTGATTTACAACTTTCATGTTTTGAACTTTTTCAGATTCAAAGTGGATCATGGTCAAAAAGGAGGATAACCGAGGTACTGCTACAAAATGGTGTGGCTGCTGATGCCTATGTTACCAAACACCAATACCTCCTTGATTTCTTTCACTTTTAAGCCTCCAAATTCTCATGTAATGTGTCCATCTCTTCACCACTCCTCTACACTTAGTTGCAAGGTTCTAAAATTCATCATTTGTTATAATTACCTACAATATCGAAAATTCAACATTATTCATAATTTCGGCTAACTCTAAATACTTAGATGCAAAAGTTGAGTTAAAATTCATGTAATGAGGCCGTCAAATATGCAATATTATGCGTTTATCACACCCCTCAACTTAAGTTTTGCTAGTCCCTAGCAAACAAAAAGTAAAAACTAAGCAAACAAATATAAACTTAATACTAATTTTGTAATTGCATTTAGCATATGCAACAAACCTTTAAACCCCTAGGTGATCCCTAGTGGACAAGTTTTGTCTCGTGAAGGTTTCCAGTGAAGGTACCTACAAACTTCTTTTCCTAGAATCTAATATTTAAAACATATTCCCTTATCTTAACTAGCACTGGGATGTCAACAATAACTTTGTTCAACACACCCGAACTAATCGCACATGAAACACATCATAGTTTTAAATGCTAGTCTAGAGTATACACCTACACATTTCCTTTCAAAACTCATGTGTGTGTGAAATGAACATATAATTTAAGCATTTACTCAACATAATCCACATTCAATTAGCTATCCAAATTTAATTTTGATACAAAAATTCACCAAGGGTTTCTCTCAACAAAGAATCACACTATGATTATACTAGCATGCTCTCCATGTGTATATGTGAGATGGAATCTTGTGCACAAAATGAAGTTCACGCATGAAAATGAAGCAACTTTGGCATAATCTCATGAAAGGAATGCTAGGGCATTAGATAGCAAAACCAACTTCTTCTTCTTTTTTCTTTAAAAGTATGCATCCCTCATGCTTCTCTAGATCATTTAGGACTTTCATAGGTTGTAATGAGGCCTTGGGGTGATATCTAGGTAAATGAACAAAGGATATAGGATAACGAAGAGGGTTGTTCCAAGTGCATGACATTTATTTTAAAAAGATCTTCCTTTCTATGAGATTTTCAGTCAACACCATCACACTTTTTTTTTTTTTTTTCTCTTTTCCTTAACATTTTCCTTTTTGTTTTGTCCCTCTTTTCTTCTTTTCACTCCGTTTTCTATTTTTCTTGAATTTTTTTTTTCGTTCAACTCTTTGAATTCAACTTCATTCATCCCTTTTGTTGAGTTTTTGCCATACTTCATTCTCTTTTATGATCATTCATACTCAACTCTAGGAACAACCAAGGTGAGGTAGATTTATATCATTTTGCATTGGCTTGGTCAAATTTGTGGCATTGAAACGAATTTCAAATAAGGCTCAAACATGGCACTAGGGATATAATTTCACAAGAAAAAAGCTAAGGCTTAAAGCATTTCAAAGATGACTTAAGATCATTTCCAAATAAGCATGGGAGAGCACAGTACATTTCAAGACAAAGTAAATCAACTACTTAACTGCACCTAACCAAAACAAGCATAATGAAATTATTGAACAAAATTTAGAATTTGAAAAATAGTTCCTTGAGTAAATGTAAGTTCCCTTCAAACAAGGATTGACATTAAAGCTCACATGAGTTCTTACTCATCTCCACTATTCATGTCAAGCATTAAATGTGAACTCAATCCGTAAATTGCTAAAATTACAAGTTCATGGTGCACTTATGGTTGAGTTCAAAAGTAAACAAGTATGTGATACTCTTAGTAATAGGATAAACTTCTGTAATGTGTTCATGTATTCAAAGTTCAAAATGAAGATCAAATTATCACAACTCCCACAACAATTAGGGTAGGGGAATATAGTTCAATATTGGATATTTTTCACAAAAATTGTCCAAAATTTTTAAAATTTTCACATTTCTCATTATTTTATACAAAAAATTGTGAAAAATGTAAATGGTGCACCTCACCCTTCAACTTGAATTATGCATTGTCCTCAATGCACAAGGAATCATGCAATGAGAAAAATGAAAGTGACATGAGAAATAAGATACCCCATTTTTCTTTTATTTTTTTTTTCTCTCTTTTTTTTTTTGCATACACGTTAAAGGGAAAACAAAAACATTTGAATACACCCCTAACTTAAACTTGCACGTGATATGAAATGAGATTTTCTACTATGATGCTCAAAATGAAATGAGTCCAAATTAGGGAGAGATAAACAATTTCTACACTACAGCATCAAGAGAAGAAAAATATAACAATAAAATAAGTCTAACTACTATGTACATGAAATTAAAACAAAAATGACGCATGTCAATCCGGCTTCAATTTGGATATGAGCTTTTGCCCATTGATTTTTTTGATTTAAAAATTTTTTTGTTGTATAAATGCCCTTCTTAAACCATCAATCCAAACATAGAAAGGATGTTGACTCAAAATTATCAACCGAACCGAGGTATAGTCAAGTTTATGCAATTCCAACAGTGGAGTATACAATTTCTTTTCCAAAGTTTCTACACTTAACTCCATTTGAATGCCCTCTCCTAGTTGAGAAATGTGAATCTCAACACCACTCAAAGATGGCAAAATGACCTTGGGCTCATTAGCCTCATGTGAGATAATAACTTCATCAAAATTTTCACAATCTAGAGTGGTGGGAGATTCAACATCAATATGCATTTCAATGACATGATCATCCTCAATACATTGACTATGCTCCAGATGTTGTTCTTCATGCACATATATTATAGCACTAATCAATGTATTAAGTTCATCTCTAATTTCAGAAAGTTGTTGGGTTATTTGGGCATTGAATTCCATTTGGTATTGCATAAAATCGCACAAAATATTTTCTAATTCTTCTTCGGTTGAGTTCCCATATGTTGGATAGTGGCAAAATTCATTTGGTGGTATGAGATTGGATGAAAAACTATAAGGTTCATTCTCCCAACCATAACTCAGATATCTCAATGTAACATAGTGGTCGGGGTAAAAATTTTCGGTGGCCAAATTTGAATTTGAACCTTTGCATGCAAAGTCATGAACCGGATAATTTATTAGACACTCACTAGTCATGTGTTCGTACTCATCACAAATCTCGCAAACGTTTTCAAAATAAGGGGCATTTATTGGGCACTCACTAGTGATGTGCCTGTACTCACCACAACTCTCACAAACGTTTTCAAAATAAGGGGCATTTATTGGGCACTCACTAGTGATGTGCCCATACTCATCACAAATCTCACACACATTTTTAAAATTTTGGGCATTTGATACATTTTCATAAAAATTAGGAAACATAATACAAAACACAAACTACAACAAAAATATATACAAGTTAGAAGACATACCTTGGCCCAAGATGAAAATCACGAGACTTACCTATGTTGTCCCAAAATCACCTTTGAACTCGACGCTTAACCATCCCAGGCAACGGCGCCAAAAATGCTTGATGATTTCTGTTGTATTCCCAATTCACTCCACAAGAACCCTCAATGTGTGTATGACTTATATGTATGGGTGAGTGTCACTCTCACTCGGGTTCGATGCAAGGAATGGGAGAATGGAATAATGGTGGATGAAATGAAATGCATGAATGAACAAAATGCGTGTGTGTGAACAAAAGTGCTCCCCAAGCGCAAAGAGTCTTTTAAGTGTCGTGTTTTACTTGGAAAAATATTTCAAGTTCGTCTCCTCAGGGAAGGAAGGGAATTCTATTGAAGGTGATTGTGTTGTGAAAATGGAAAATGCAAAATCTTTTGAATTTTGAGTTTGGTGATTTGTATTTTTGATGGAAATGAAATAAAACAAGTGTTGACTAATCCAAAAGGTTCATTCCAATGAAAATCCCAAATCAACTCGAAGTCTTCCTCGAATAGAGCTTAGATGAACGATTGATTCGTGGGAATCTCGGGGCTAAAATAGAGGTGGGGATTCAAGCATACCCCATGACAATACCTACGGTGTATCAAGAACTCACAACCATGTCCTTACCCCAACCCAGTCAAACAGAACCATCGTACTCTGAGAGGAGGAAAGAAAGTGAGTTGATTTGGCATTCCCAAGAGGAGTTCTCTCTTGTATTAGTCAACTTAAAATCTAGCTACTCATGCTAAAGGGAAAGACATACATGATATAAAGAGACATGGTATTGAAATGGAAATGAAAATGAGATGAAAATGAAATTTAGAACTTTTATTAATGTTGGGAAATGGTAAACTACAGAGAGAAGTTCATTTAACACTAAAATGGAAAAGTTGCAGAGAAGAAATTTAAACCCAGCAAAGATTGTGAAAATGCAAGAACACTGAATTAAACTTGATTACACTAGAACTCAAAGAGATTATAATGCAAGAAATAAAGACTACAAGAGAACTACAACTTACTACAATGAAATGGGTGAAGAAAATGCAAAAACATCAATTTTATCGCTCTAGCACTATTCATCACCTTCTTCCACGAACTACTCCTAAGCTTAGGTAGCCACCCCAATGTCTTGTGGAATGCTGAATATATGGAGTGTGAGTCTTGCATTTTCGTCCATGGAGGGTCCCTCTAACTGTGTAAAAGGCCTCCCCTCAATAGGGGCTGAATGGATGGGCAATGCAGGCTAGCACAGGCTTAGCCTGCACTCCTAGGCTTTACCCCTTCTCTCTCTCCTCATTGAATGCCAAGTCTCCAAAGTATTCAATAAAGGTGTAGAAGGCATATAAATGTGTAAGGAAAGTCAAGGGCAAGTCGGAGAATCAATGGTGGGACCCCCAAGCAAGTGGAGCATGAAAAATAGGTGTTCTGGGCTGTTTTGGCAGAGTGTACCAGTATGCGTACCGGTACACTTAGGTTATTGGAGTTCAGGGTATTGGTACGCGTACCGGTACACTTCTGCTCCAAACTAGTTTTCATAGAATCATCATAACTTTTGATTCAACCGTCCGATTGAGCTGAAAGTTTGACACAATACAAAAGACATCCAGATCTACAACCTTTAATGTTTGAACTTGTTCAAATTTGAAGTGGATCATGGTCAAAAAGGAGGAAAACCGAGGTACTGCTGCAAAATGGTGTGACTGCTGATACATATGTTACCAAACATCAATACCTCATTGATTTCTTTCACTTTTAAGCCTCCAAATCCTTATGTAATGTGTCCATCTCTTCACGACTCCTCCACACTTAGTTACAAGGTTCTAAAATCCATCATTTAAATTATAATTACCTGCAACATCAAAAATTCAACATTATTCATAATTTCAGCTAACTTTAAATACTTAGATGCGAAATTTGAGTTATAATTCATGTAATGAAGCCGTCAAATATGTAATATTATGCGCTCATCAGTTACGCATAGACTAAGGAAGATAGTGATACATTCAACTGCTAATTGGATCGAGAGATAGATGTTGAGGGTCTTTAGTATACCCAGTTTGGTTAACCTTTCCATTTTCCATAACTTCTTCATCCATATTCTTTCCCTTTTCCTCTACCTACTGCATAAATTTTTTATCATTCTTCCCTTCTTGATCTCTAATTTCCACCTCAGAAGTAGGTGGCATACCATTGTACATCTCTTTCTCTGTTCCACCATTTTGCTTCCATATTGACCCTTTTTGGCTTGTCCTGTTTCTCATCATCTGCACTATCAACATTACCAGTCTCATTCTGTGCTTGTTCTACCTTTTGAATCAACTTGTATGTCTTTTTACAATTTTTGCTTCATTTGCAGGAACATGTGTACCATAAACCTCATGTGTGGGTTTACACACTGCTTGACAAATTTCCTTGTTGTTTCCTAACCTATAAACATCACCTTTTAGCATGTATAGTATATGAATAAAGGGGAGTGTCACTCTCCTAGGGATGATGTCAAAAGAAAGGGCAACGGAATGGTGGATGAATGAGATTTCAAATATGAGTATCTGTGAACAAAAGTGCTCCCCAAGCGCAAGGAGACTTTCACGGATCGTGTTTTACTTGGTGGTATTCCAAGGTCGTTTCCATGGAGAAGGAAGTAAACCGAGGGGAAGCTGATTTTGGGAGAAAGAAAGTGTAAAATCTTTGATTGTTGGAAGTTGTTTGGTGAAGTTGTTTTGATGCTAGTAAAATGAGAAACAAATGTTGGCAAATCCAAGAGGTCACTCCAATAGGAATACCGTCTCAACTCAAAACCCTCCTCCAATAGAGCATGAATGAACGATTGATTTGTGGGAAGCTAGGGGTAAGATTGGTGAGTAGCTAAGCATAAACCGTGACTAGGCCTACGGAATATCAAAGACTCACCAAGTTATCCACCCTCAACCCAATCAAACCGAACCATTGAACTCTGAAAAGAGGGGAAGAGAATGAGTTGAAATGGTATACCCAAGTGGAGGTTCCTCTTGGTTTTGCCAACTAAGAGATTTAGCTATTCATGCTTAAAATAAAGACAACAATATGATGAGAAGACATTATGAAAAAATAAAGACTAAAGCTAAGCATAAACGAATTGCATAAATTTAACTTTCGGATAACCACCTCTTACTAAAGATTGGATGAGAAACTACTCACTCTTCATGGCTTTGTTAAAACTAGAAAAGTGAGTGATGTTCATCCCTCTAAGTAGAGGAGTTACAAGGTAACACATTTTACACAAGGAGCCGATCTTCGACAAAGAATGAGTGAATCACGTTCCATCCTTCACGGCTTTGGTAAAGCTCTAGAAAAGTGGAAGAGTTTCACTCCTCTAAGGGAAGAAGGAAGCTCAAGCAATGGAAGTAAAAGAGCAATAACACAATAAAAGAAAGCAATATTTAAAGTAAAAGAAATCAATAAATTAAAAGGAAGCAAGAATACAATAAAAGAAAGCAATACTTAAAGAAAGCTATAAGCAATAAGGAAAGCAATAATACTTTTGGAGGGTTTTCCACTCCCAAAAGATGAATGCTTTACAAGTCCTAAGGGGTGGTATTTATAGGCAACAAGAGAGGGTGAAAGTCTTGTTAGGTGGCCTTGAATCTTGTTAGGTGGACTTGAAGAGTCTTGTTAGGTGGACCTGAAAATCTTGTTAGGTGGACTTGAAAATCTTGTTAGGTGGCCTTGAATTCTTTGATCCTCCTTTGTTTTGATCTTTGATAATTGGCACCCCAGTAGTTTGTAGCTTTAATGCAATTGGCTCCCCAGTAGTTGTTAGCTTTGACGCACAAAATCCTGAAAAAAACAACAATTAATGCATTATCCTTTATTCACACACTAATTCTAATTTGATTTATTTTGACTAGTTTAACTTTATTCAATTAACACAATTTACCTATTAAATTATGCCTTAATTAGGGTTAATCACACCCCCCAACCTAAATATTACTAGTCCCTAGTAATAAACAATATAACAAAATAAAATCACTTTTGTAGATAACACGATTGCATTTAGCATATGCAATAAGTCGTTAAACCCTAGGTGATCCCTAGTGGACGAGTTTTGTCTCGTGAAGGTTTCCAGTGAAGCTACCTACAAACTCCAATTAAAAATGTGTATATGTAAGATTTCTTGTCAAAATGAGTTAGCAACAGAATCATTGAGGCACACATCTCTTAATTTTGAATTGTTTCCCGAACACTTCTCTGTCATTGGTACGTACTCTATACAAAAATAAACACTTGTTACATTGGTATTTGAAATTCCTTGTGTAGTAGGAATGATCATTCTAGTAGCAAGAATTGTTATATAACAAACATTCTACTTTATCACCTTCCATGGATAGCTTTGATTTCTCAAATCTCTCTTAGAATGCTCTCAGCAAAAAAAAAAAAAATTTACTCCGATTATAATGACTTGTCTCTCAAAGGGCATGTGATCAGAGGATGGTCAATCGAAGAATCACATGCACAGTTAGAAAGGGAGTGAAAGTCTTAAGAAAGTAGGCTAATCATGTTCTTGGCATAATCTCATGGAAGAATATCAATGCAATTAAAGAAATACTATTTAACATACCCCAGTTTTCGGTCGACAGCGCACATGCATTAGACTTGAGATCAATTAGGACTTTCTATAGGTTGTAATGTGGCCAGAGGTTAGTGGCTAATGAAATGACGTCAATGGTATTCAAAAGCTATCCCCTTTTTTTAATGTAGCACACCTCTTTCTTGCTTTTCAGTCTTTTGCCTAGAAATGGTATTTCTTTCTTCCATTTTTTTTTTTTCGATTCTTCGTTGAACAGTAGCCACCATCTTCTTTTCTGTTTTTTTTGCCTTTCTATGTCATACCGATTTATAAGAGGGTGCAAGAAAAAATTGGATAGCAAGGTATGTTAAGTGTATTTTTTTTTTGTGTGGCTCGGTTATCATATGGGTTTTTCGAGAAAAAAAATCATCATTCATTGAAGGCTCAAACATGGCTAACTAGGGATATAATTTTGTAGAAGCAATGGCTAAGGTTCAAAATCAACTCAAAGATGGCCTAAAATCCTTTCTCAAGTATGTGCCTGTGTCGCATGCAAAGGTTCCCTGTAGGATATGTCAATAGATTACTTTAGTTGCATTTAATCAAAGCAAGTTTAATGAGATTATTCAACAATTGAAAGTGAAAGAGCTTACTTGAGTAAATGTTGATTGTCTCTCAGAAAGCATCGTAAGGCTCAAAACTTACCATGGTATTCTTCGTTATCTCCACTGGTTATGTCAGGTTTCCAAAGAATGTCAGTTATATTATAATTCTATTTTCGAGTTTGGTCATTCTGTATCTTAAGATTAACAAATACCAATGTACATTTGACATTTAAGCATAGAGAAAATACCATTTTTCAAGGAAATGCGGTTTTTTTTTTCACTCGAATAAAAATCAAAACTATTTACATACACATTTATCCATGAAAATTTACAAAAAGACTAAATGCACATATTGAACTTGGAAAACTATGGTGTCTCAGGATAGGTCCCTACCCACGCTACAAGTTGGCATTTTAGGACAATCCTTACTCGACCCACATTTTTATTTCAACAAAAAGACTTTGTACATAAACAAATATTTACAAAAAAAAAAATTTCGGACCATTAACCTTCATCCCCAAAACACATTTTTCCACAGCTTTGTCATTATTAGTTAAAATTTAATCCGAGTCGTCGCTTGTGTCTATGTCATTATTAGTGACCCTTCCCACTTCTTGTCGCACATAACATGTAAGTCCCGGACTGGTATAAGATGGCGTCTCAGGAAAATCCTTACTCTGCCCATACACTATCCAGTTTAATCGATCGGTTGCACGACCCGAAATTGGTTCAGAACACTGATTGTATTTTTTCATGTGAAAACACTGCCACATTGTTTACAAGCACCCAACCGTTTGGCACGACGACGTTTAGCAAAAGTACTTCTGCCACACAATGGTTTTGCTTGTGCTTCTCGGATTTCAATTTTTCTGACTACTCTTGCTTTTCTCATGATCACAGCATGCACATCAGATGGAAATGTGCGCAAGACTCCCAAACTAAACCAAAAAATTTTAACATCCATACTTTCTATGCTTCAAGACTCACTATCTGGTTCTTTAACGTCTGCCAGTCACAAAGACGATTGACGCTGCATTTGATGTGATCATGAAATATAAGCAAAAATGCTGTAAAAATACGCAATCCAGAACAATCTTTTTTTTTTTTTTAAATACGAAACTATAACAACTGGATTCGTAGATCACACCCCCCAACCTAAACCGAACATTGTCCCCAATGTTTCGAATTTACCAGTGTGTAGAGTTTAGAGATCAAGTTGTAGGGTAGAGATCTGTTCAACTGTCGAAACCTACAAAGAAAATACACAAATTAATCTTCTCTACGCAGATCTGGGTTTTCGCTAGGACGAAAACCCTTGATTTTAAATGCAGACAGAAGAAGAAGAGCCATGTACAAATAGAGTAAACAAATGCCGAGCATGAGACAAACGACTGGGTCTTCGGGGAATATGGTCATGGGATTGTTGGGAGTTGGGTCGTGTTATAGAGAATAGCACAATAGAAATAAGAAGAAGAAGATGAAGAAAGAGGAAAAAGCGGTGGGTGTAAAGATCTGTTTAGCTGCCGAAACCAACAAACAAAACACAACAATTAACCCACTCGAGAGAGATTTGGGTTAGGCTGGAAACCCCTCACCCTAAGTGTGAGCAGAAAAAGAGCACCCATGAACAAATACAAACATATAAGGCAAATTATTAAACAAAGGACTGGGTTGTCGGCGTATATGGTCATGGATTTGCATGGGTGGTTTGGTTTTACAGAGAACAGAGAGAACGAAGAAGAAGAAAGAAGAAGAAAAGAGAAAGGAAGAAGAAGGGGAGATCAATCACCGGTGGATGGGAGAAAAGAAAAAAAATTTGAAAGCCTTATAAAGACATCCTATTTTTTTTTTTTTGAGTGTCGGCAGCCGCATATCCGTGAAGAATATTCCCACCATTTTTTTTTTTTTTTTAGTGTCGGCAGACGCGAATATTCGCGCGGAATATTCCCACAAACATTGGTGTAATATGCAAATAGTGTAACCCCCCCAACTTGATTCATGAGTGTTCTAAAACAAATATGATATTCAATGATGGACAGTAAAAAAATAAGAAGGGTTAGAGAACACCTCGCACTTGAGCTTTGACAAAAACACCAATATCTGCGACTAAGAAAAACAAAACTATACGACAAAAGAACATAATTAACATGGAATAAAAAAAAAGTAAGTAAATAAAAACCTGTACATTAAAAAGCAGAAAAAAGAAAAACTAATTATTCCTTCACAACTTCCGGGTATACCGGATCCATCAAATTCTCCTCCACCACTTGTTCTTCAAACCCCCAAAAAATGGCTTAAGTCTTTGGCCATTGACCTTGAATGTCTGGCCATTTTCGGGGTTTTGAACATCCACAGCTCCGTTGGGGTAGGCCACCTTGACAAGATAGGGGCCATCCCAACGGGATCGGAGTTTGCCTTGGAAAATGGAGAGGCGAGAATTGTATAAGAGTACTTTTTGCCCGGGCTCAAATGATTTCCTCACAATGGAGTTATCATGAAAGATTTTGGCCCTTTCTTTTGAGATTTTGGAGCTCTCATACGCATCTCGTCGAATCTCTTCCAACTCATTCAGCTCTAACTTCCTATGATCACCGGCCATTCTCAAATTAAAATTTAAAGTCTTAATGGCCCAATAGGCCTTGTGTTCCATTTCGACTGGCAGGTGGCAAGCCTTTCCATAGACAAGCCGGTAGGGAGACATGCCCAAAATAGTTTTAAAGGCAGTGCGGTATGCCCAGAGGGCATCGGTCAATCTATCGGACCAATCCTTCCTGTTTGGGTTAACCATTTTTTCTAGAATGTTCTTTATCTCCCTATTGGCTAGCTCGGCTTGACCATTTGTTTGTGGGTGATACGCAGTGGATACTTTGTGAGTGACGCCATATTTGAACATTAGAGATGCAAATGGCCTATTACAGAAATGTGATCCACCATCACTTATTATTGAATGAGGCATCCCAAACCTTGAAAAGATGTTCTCCTTGAGAAACTTGACTACGACTCGGTGGTCATTAGTCTTGGTCGGGATAGCTTCCACCCATTTGGACACATAGTCCACTGCCAGGAGGATGTACAAATAACCAAATGACATAGGGAAAGGACCCATGAAGTCGATGCCCCAACAGTCGAATATTTCTATGACAAGTATTGGTGAAAGGGGCATCATGTTTCTTTGGGTCACACTACCCAACCGTTGGCATTTGTCGCATCCCTTACAAAATGAAACACAATCTTTGATAAGAGAGGGCCAGTAAAAACCTGATTGAAGAATTTTGGCCGAAGTCTTTTTCGCTGAGAAATGTCCACCGCAAGCTTGTGAATGGCAAAATGCAAGGACATCCCGCTGTTCATTTTCAGGTACGCATCTCCTCATGATTTGGTCGGGGCAATACTTGAACAAATACGGGTTGTCGAAGTAGAAGTACTTCACATCTGCCATAAATCGTCTTCGATCTTCTGGGCTCCATTGCGGTGGTGTCTGTCCTGTTGCAAGATAGTTACATATATCAGCATACCAAGGACATACAGAGTGAATTGACAGCAAATGCTCATCAGGAAAAAAATCAGGGATAGGAATGTGCTCATCGGCCTCTTGCACCACAAGCCGGGATAAATGATCCGCCACCACGTTCTCAACTCCTTTCTTGTCCTTGATCGTCAAGTCGAATTCTTGTAGGAGGAGTATCCACCTAATGAGTCTCGGTTTTGCATCTTGCTTAGACAACAAATACTTTAAAGCAGAGTGATCAGTAAAGACAACAATAGGCGAACCAATGATGTAAGCACGGAATTTATCTAAGGCAAACACTACTGCTAGCAATTCTTTTTCGGTGGTAGTGTAATTCATCTGAGCCTCATTAAGTGTTTTGCTAGCATAGTGTATCACATATGGTCTATTTTCCTCCCTTTGACCGAGCACTGCGCCGACCGCGTAATCACTTGCGTCGCACATGAGCTCAAAAGGTAGATCCCAATTGGGTGGTCGCATGATCGGAGGTGTGACTAGCATGCTTTTAAGTTTTTTAAAGGATGCCTCACAATCATCCGACCACTCAAATGGGACCTCCTTAGACAGCAGGTTGGTCAAGGGTCGGGCCAATGCACTGAAATTCTTTATGAATCGACGATAAAAACCTGCATGGCCCAAAAATGACCGGATGCCTTTGATGGCTCTTGGCGTAGGGAGGTTGGAGATGGCCTCCACCTTGGATTTATCGACTTCAATACCCCTTGCCGAAACTATATGGCCAAGCACAATTCCTTCTGTCACCATAAAGTGACACTTTTCCCAATTCAAGACTAGATTCTTCTCCTCACATCTTGTTAGAACTTTCTCCAAGTTTGCCAAACATCCCTCGAATGAATCCCCAAACACCGAAAAGTCATCCATAAAGACCTCCACTATCTTTTCCACCATGTCACTGAAAATTCCCATCATACAGCGTTGGAAAGTCCCCGGAGCATTGCACAGTCCAAATGGCATGCGGCGGTAGGCAAAGGTACCATAGGGGCATGTGAAAGTGGTCTTCTCTTGATCCTCCAAAGCAATCTCAATCTGATTGTAGCCGGAGTATCCATCTAAAAAACAGTAGAATAGATGCCCCGCTACTCGTTCTAGAACTTGATCGAGGAATGGCAATGGGAAGTGGTCTTTCCTTGTGCAAGCGTTCAACTTTCGGTAATCAATGCACACCCTCCATCCGGTGATTACTCTTGTAGGAATAAGCTCATTCTCATCATTCTCAACCACCGTAACTCCGGATTTCTTAGGTACTACTTGCGTGGGGCTAACCCACTTACTATCGGCAATTGGAAAAATGATCCCCACATCAAGTAGTTTCAGAACCTCATCCCTTACCACCTCCTTCATGATGGGATTCAACCGCCTTTGTGGTTGTCGGGAAGGTTTGGAATCCTCCTCAAGATATATGCGGTGGGTGCAAATGAGAGGGCTTATCCCCTTGATATCCGCAATGGTCCACCCAATTGCTCCTTTATGTTTTCTCAACACCTCCAAGAGTTCTTTTTCTTGTTCCATGTTTAATGTAGAGCTAATGACCACCGGAAATGTTTCACCTTCCCCAAGATAGGCGTACTTCAAATGGGTGGGCAAGGGCTTCAACTCCAAGTTGGGCTTTTGTTCATCCGACGGAAAAATTTTCTTTTCTCGATGGGGTAACTCTTCGAATGTAGGGATCCACCTTTCCATCCCTTTCAAATCTTCTACCTCCTCTTGCTCATCATAATTCTCAAGATCCACAATTCCTTCTTCCTTAAATTTCAATATCCCCTCCAGCTCCAAGTGCTCCTCAACCAAAGTGTCGATTCTATTGACCTCACTTACTTCCTCATCATCACCCGGTTGCTTTGCCAAGTTGAATACATTGTGCTCCATTGTCATATTCCCAAATGCCAACTTCATTAGACCGTTCCTGCAATTTATCACGGCATTAGATGTAGCAAGGAAGGGTCTTCCAAGTATTACGGGAAGGGAGCTAAGGTTTGCAACAGGATGTGTATCAAGCACAATGAAATCGACAGGGAAGTAAAATTTATCAATTTGAACTAAGACATCCTCAACTACTCCCCTTGGTGTACGGATACTACGATCCGCCAATTGAAGTGTGATTGAGGTGGGCTTCAACTCCTCCAGCTGCAGCTGTTGGTACACCGAGTAGGGAAGAAGATTCACACTTGCCCCCAAATCGAGGAGTGCTTGCTCCACTCGATAATTTCCAATGGTGATGGCTATGGTTGGACAACCGGGGTCTTTGAATTTGGGAGGAGTGTTAGTCCTCAAAATTGAGCTCACTTGCTCGGTGAGGAATGCTTTCTTGTGGACATTCAGTTTTCTCTTCACCGTGCATAAGTCCTTCAAAATCTTAGCACATGATGGAATTTGCTTGATGGCGTCGAGGAGTGGAATGTTAATCTTCACCTGCTTAAACATTTCCAAAATATCAGCATAATTAGCCACCTTGACAGGTGGCTTCAAACGACTTGGGAAAGGGGCAGGCATGGGAGGAATAAACACACAATCATCAATTAATTTTTCTTTCTCAACAACCTCTCTTTCTTTCTCTTCACGCACCTCACTCTTGTCGGCGTCACCCAAGATATCTTTTTCTTTTGGCAATGTGGTCTTGGGTGAGACCGATGGCAAAATGGTTTTGTCAATTTCTTTGCCACTGCGGAGGGTGGTGACAGCTTTGAGTTGCTCGCAAACTCTCTTCGAAGGTTCCCGATGACTCAACAAGGTGTTGACCCCTAGGGTTCTCTTGTGGTTGAGTGGGGAACTTCCCTT
>CAUOFW020003634.1:0-35933 GCA_963454935.2 Ilex paraguariensis | reverse complement strand
CCAATAATTTCAAGCTCATCATTTGCCCCTCATGCCCAAGCCTCTGATTTTTTGCGAGAGAAAAGAGTTGAGGGCATGTGCTTCGTCTTTGCTTTAGTGAGTAACACTTTTCTTTCTTTCCACGGCGCTTTTTCATCTTTAGGGACTCACTGAATTTATAGATATCAAACATAAAAATATTTTTTTTCTCCTTTGGGCACTGGCCTCCCTTGTGCTTTTCTCCCCCTTTTTTTTTCTTTCTTTACTTCTTGTTGGGCGCCGCCCTTTCCCCTACCTTTTTTTTTTGTTGGGTGCTAGCCCTTCTCCTTTGTTTTTTTTTTTTCCTTTGCTTTGGCGTTGGCCTCCTTGGGCATCACATATTGCCCTTTTCTTTTTTTTGGGCAACGATAGAGGTTACTGTGGGCACCACCTGGAGGCTGCCAGACGCCTTGAGCAACACCAAGAGATTGGTAGGGCGCCTTAGGCGATGCCAGGAGGCTAGCAGGCGCCTTGGCCAAAGCCAAGAAGTTGGCAGGGCTCCTTCGGCGATGCCAGGAGACTAGGCAGGCGCCTTGGGCGTTGCTACGTTTGGGGGATGCCTTGAGTCTTGCTATGAGTAGCACTTCTTTGGTGCTCTGGTCACTAACTGACCTTATCTCTAATTATAGGGGCCCTATTGATAGAGCGATGGTGGCGACTCTCTGCATTTTTTAGGGTGGTGTCTTCCCCTCTTCCTAAGAGGATGAGGTTTGATGACCCTAGTACTTTTTGCCGATGTTCGATGGCCAGATTGTTTCCCAGGGAGTGGGATCCGGTGGTGCTCCCACTCCTTCCTAGACTGGGACTTCTGTGTGTAGCAGGGTTAGCCCTTGTACTGCTGTAAGAGTTGAGACTCTAGTGCAGTCTTTACGGAATTATGGCTTTACCCTGCTTCTAGTAGTGGCTCGATTACAGATGACTTGAGCTTTAAAAGTGTGTCTGACAAAAATAATATTATCTCGACATTAAAATATCTAACATGATTACTAGGAGAGAGAAGCAGGTTGTTTGTATGAGAGCAAAATCAGAGTTATGGACGTCCCTTGAGAGGGTCGCAAGAGCTAAGACCGAGCTACGTATAGTCTTGAAGGTGATTGTCGTGGCAGAGGCCTACAAGGTGACTACGTGTGCTCTCGAAAGCAGAGTCATAGGCTGAGCTATGTATAACTCGGGAGATGACTGCTGTAATAGAGGCTTATAAGGTGACTGCTTGCGCAAGAATAGAGTCATATAGCTTCCATGGTAGAAGTTTACAAGGTGACTATATGCACGAGAACAGAGTCATATGGCTGCTGTAGCAGAGGCTAGATAAGGCTGAGCTTCTTTGCGACTCGCGAGAAAGTGCAAAGCTAGAGATATAAGTTGTTGAAGAGCAGTTGATGCTTGAGCAGCAGGCACGAGAGGATATCGCGGAGCTTGCACGGCAGGCACGAGAGGATGTCATGAAGCTGTTAGGGCTCGAGTGACAGGCACAAGAGGATGCCGCTGAAATTGAGACTAGTGCATGAGAGGGATGCTCAACTTTGAGACTGACCTTCGAGTAGCACTTGCGAGAGCTACTAGGGCAGAGGTTTGCTCCATAGAGATGGAGGAGATGAGGAGGGCACTAGGAACTGGGCATTTGGAGTTGGGCACTACTGTGGGGCGCCTGAGTTTGGGTGCATGGTGCTGGGCACTTAGTGATGGGCGTCTCGTGGTGCCGGCGCCTAGTGCTGGGCGTCTGCTGTTGGCGCCTGGCGCTGGATGCAAACGTCGAGGGGCTCTAAGCATCTTTGGGTGCGGACGTCGTTGCATACGGATGCCGAGTGGTGTTGGGTGCGGATGCCGAGGGACGATGGGCGCTGTTGGGCATGGACAGCGAGAGGTGCTGGGCATGGATGTCAAGGGGCGATGGGCGCCGCTGGGCATGGACACCGAGGGGTGCTAGTGCCAAGAGCGAAGAGGTCCTTCTTGGGTGACATGCAGAAGGTGGGCAACAGTGAGCCTGGTGGGCGACAACTAGTCTGGGCGTTGTCGACCTGGGTGATGCAACCTGGATGCTGACCTGGATAGCACCTACTACTGGGCGTTCGAAGCTGGGCACTTGATGAGAGGGCCACTATTGATTTCTCTAGCTTTGTCCCCTATGAGACACCAGTAGTAGTTGGTGATGGGGAGAGCCTTGATTATAGTGGTTATGACTCACGGAGCAGTGGCTGATCGTTGGGAGTATGATGACTATTGTCCTTTTTTATACACCTTATTGTTAACTATGTTTTGACTTTTATAAGCTGTTTGTAAATTTTATGAGAATAAGACAATTCTGGACACAATAATCTTTGTAAAATTTTATTTCATAAGATGATAAATAGCAAAATAAATAAGCTAAAACAATAAAGGATAAATAAATCTTCTGGTGCTCGATGTCCCATAGGTGGGCCGAGACTTTCTTGGCAGAGTTCGAATCACCTTTTCCTCCTAGCCCTCAGGAGATCGTTTGTATTTCTCCGAGGGGTTGTTGGCGTTCTCTGTCATCTTGGTCTCGACCAGGTGGTAAGGCTTGTCCTCTACCAGCAACGTACTATCTCAAATGACCACGTTGTATGAGTTCTTCAATCTGTCTTTTAAGATCAAAGCAGTCGTCCGTATCATGGCCATGATCGCGGTGGAAACGACAATACCTGCTAGAATTTCTATGATTTTGGGCGGACTTCATTTTTTCGGGCCAACAGAACATGGGATCATCCTGTATTTGGAACAGAATATGCTCCATGGAAGCATTGAGCGATGTGAAGGCTTGTCATTCTCTCAATGGTGGGGGACCAAGGCGGTCCTTGGCAGAGATTTTCTCTGTCTTATTCCTCTTATTCTCTGCTTCTCTCTTGTCTTTGCGAGGTATCCTTCCTCTTTTCGCCCCCATGGGAGAACTCACCTCGTCTGGCCTTGGTGACATCCTCAGCGTTCATATACTTTTGTGCCCTTGACAGCAACTCAGGCATATTGGATGGTGGTTTCTTAAGGATGGAGAACATAAAACTGGAGGTACGAAGGCCGGCAATAAAGGCCGCCAGGGCTACCTTGTAATTTGGTTCCCCTATCTGGAGAGCCTCCTCATTGAAGCAGACAAAGTAGTCTTTGAGACTTTCATCCTTGTCTTGCTTGATGGTGAGCATGTGGGTCATTGGTTTCTGATGTCGGCATCCCCCAATAACGTGGGAGACGAAAGATCTACTTAACTCTGCGAAAGAGTAAATTGAGGAGGGCTTGATCTTTGCAAACCATTGGCGTGCGGACCCCTTGAGGGTGGTAGGGAAGACTTTATACATAATCTCTCCAGGCACGTTGTGTAATTGCATGAAGGATTTGTAGGTGTCTAGGTGGTCAAGAGTGGTACCTTTGAAGATCTCGATGGTAGGCATCTTGAACTTCGGGGGTAAGGGATAATTGACTATGTCAACAACAAAAGGTGTGTTAGTGTGCCTTACCAGGTAGTCTGTTGTCTCGGGCGCATGTGCCTTGATGGCGTTGAGGGCATCATCAAACTAGTTTTGCACCTCTCTAATCTTCTCGTCCCACTGATTGGGGATATCCTCAGTCAGGTGGTGGTACTGCTGGCTTTCATGGTCTCCATATTGGCTTCCTCTGTCTTCGTTTTTCTGCGCAGGTACTTGTAGAGAGGGTACGCGAAAGCTCCCTATGCGTTGAGAAAGGACTGTCGGGCAAAAGGCGTCCTGGCGTAGCCCTAGAGTATTCTAACTAGGGCCCCCCATGGTGGGGGGTTATCTGGAGCCCAAAAAGGATAGGTTGTTGCTCTTCTCCAGTTGGAGGGAGTGGGACTCCTCCCACAGGGTGAGGGGCGGCGCCCCTATGGGTGAGCATCAGCTAGATGATCAGTTAGTTCTGGTTCACCAGTAGCTGCATAGTTTAGAGAAGTTATTGTCGAATGACAGGGGTCGTCGCTGCAGATGGTTCAGAAGGTGCAAGGGGAGACAGAGCCTCCTTCCGGTGGGCCAGGTTGTTGTCTCCCGACTATTGGCTCATTGATTGGATAGTGATTGTCATGGATTGAATAAGAGTAAGAAACTAGTCGTTCCAACAAACGGCACCAAACTGATGATGCACAAATTGGTATTGCGCAAAATCAACAGTCGAGTATATCAAGAGACACAATTAATGAGCAATAAATAGGCAATCAATGGAAAAACAGTAAATAAGGGAATCAACACAGAGATTTATAGTAGTTCAGTCCGGGTGACCTACTCCATTTTTGAGAATGACAACGGTAGCTGGAGATCTTTATTGATGAATAATGTCACCGAGAGAGTAACTCCGGGAGTATTACAATGTTTTTAAGAGAGAGAGAGAGAGAGAGAGAGAGAGGGCAATGTGTGTAGGGAGGTGTAGTGTGTGTAAAGATCTCAAGGTGTAGGCGTCAAGGTCATAGAGATGTCCAGGTTGTAAGGTCATGCCCTCTATGTGTAGAAGGCTTACATTATATAGGTATGGTGAGGCGATGACGTGAAGGAGAGGACTTCTACTATTTTGGTAAGTACAGTTATGGTAGGATTATATCTCCGTGCGTATTTCGATATTCTCTCACTCGCTCCTATTCCATCAGGAGGAGGATCCTGAGCTGGACCTCCTTAGTTGAGTTGGACATCTGAGTTAGGTTGGACTTGGTCTTAACCTTGGACTTTGAGTTGGAGTATGCTTGGATTAGTCATTGAAGTCAAGAGGATGGAGGAGGGCCAAGGGCAGCCTTGGGCGGCGCCCCCTGGTTGCCTATATTGGGGCGTTGGCCTCTTGGTGCTTTGGGCGTTGGCTTTCTTGGTTCCTTTTGGACTCCCTCTTGATGGGTTGACCCAACTCTCTTTGGGCTTCGATGACTTGGGCTCTTTTTTGGGCTCTCTCACTCATTTTTATCGGGTCTGGCCCAGTTAATTTCGGGCTCATCACAACTAACTACCATTTATCTAGAATAGATAAGTTGTTTGTTGTTTTCTATTTCTTTATTTTTTTGGACATAACTTAGGCAGGCAGTAGATCAAACAACAAATTATTTTACCACATTAGGGTCAGAACATAGCATATCCAAGTCTTATGCTTATTCTCACCAAAAAAAAAACACTCTATGCTTATAGAAGAACTAACGATAATCCGTGATTAAAATCATTGTACACTGAATTATAACATTGTGCATGCATTGAAATGTGTGTGTTGGAGTATATGTATGTATGTGTAACTGTGTGTTATGGAGTGTGTATGTTGGGTTTTTGAAATTTGGGGGGGGGGGGAGGGAGTGTGTGTTGGATGTATCAAATTTGGGGGAAAAAATATACCCCCCATAAGTTCAAACACCTAACTGGTTTATTACATAAATAAACAGGGGGTACAGATCAAATTTGGACTATAGGATCAAAAACCCCTGTTATACTTGACTAATATGGTCAGATTTCAACTAAAATCCAATTTATTGATAGAGCTACATGAATTTATAGTTACTTCTTCTTTGGTGGCTATACTTATTTATGTTCACCCCTCAATATCCATGCTTGCTTTGAGCAAAATTTAGTTGCTAGACTCACATTATATATTCTTTCTTTGTGAATGATTGGTTTTGGTGCTACAAGAAAATGAGTTGATATTGTGTATGTAACAATTATGAAAATACAGTAAGAGTGATATTTCTCAAAACGATATCGTTTTACATATGAAACGATGTCGTTTTGTGTATAAAACGTGGTTGTTTTGAGGAACAGCACCCCTATTGTACAGCAGAAGATCCGGACTATATTGAAAGGTCATCCCATATAGTAATTACCATAAAATGTCCAATTAATTGTACACTTCAGCACATTGGTTTCTTTGTTCTACAACTGATGACCTCTGGCAAGTCATAACTCAAGAGATTCATTGGCCATCTACCCACACCCATATTGCCCCACTATGAGAGAGAGAGAGAGTATTGTTTTGTGTCTTGCTCCAAAATTCAACCAAAAATAAGAGTTTAATTCAACTATAGGAGTTCATGGAAGGGATATTATTCAAGACAATATCGAAAGGTAAAAAGACCTGGTCACACCTCAGTACATATTTATCTGCACTTTTCAGAATGTTTTGGATTTTTTTTCTTCTTCTTCTTTTCTTAAAGAAAATTCTCTGCCGCTATACCTGCCTGATGATAGACTGTAACCACCCCTAGAAGGTAATAACAGTGTCCCACTCACCGAATGATGAATTGCTACCGTATAATGGACATCCATGTTGCACAGATGGTTCAGCCCAAAACCATACTGAAGATATGCCCGTCGGGTATACTGAAAAATTAAAAATTATTTTTAGGTAACGTACCATTCTCAGAATCAATGGTCACGAATAAATTAACACCAGATCTACTGTTATGATCTATTTTTTGGTAGGGGATTCACATTTTTTTGTGGGTCCTATAGACTTAACCGTTAGTTATTATTGCAGGAAAATGTGGACTATTTCAGAAAGAGGGCATTTTTGAGGAGAAAGAACTGAGAACATAGAATAATGGGTCAGTGTAGAGTCCCAAAAGCAATAACCATCAGAATTAGGAGATCATTAGTGGGCCCAGTGTCTGGGAATCTCAGTAACAAACTTCCCTGCTGTGGCAAAAAAGTAAATCATATTTGCAGTATCAAATATCTTCAGTTTTAGTTCCCCTTATGCCAACCTAACCCCACCTACCTGTTTTTGCTAACTCTCCCTCTCTCTCTCTCTCTCTCTCTCTCTCTCTCTCTCTCTCTTACCAGTTCCACAAATCTTCAAATTCTTGATTTAGTAGGTGTCCACATGACTACTTAGTTGTTGCCCAGCTGGTGATGCCTTGTGGGCTTCTATAAACAAGAAAAGTTTTGTTGCTTGAAGAATATGTATTGTTTCAACAGTTTCAATCTTTAAGAGAGAGACCAGCTGATAGTTTTCTCTGGAGGATTGGGTTTGTCCTTCTTTTCCAATTATTAGCATACACATGAAATTCGTTTTTTTTACTTACGTTTTTCCACTTTTATAACTTATTATCTGGTGCAGACAAAGACCCAAGAAAACAATTTGTGTAACTTATTCTTTGGTGCAGACAAAGACGCAAAAATATAGGAGACAAGCAGACATCAGTCTCCAAGTAATCCTGAAAATGTATGAGAACAGTGCTTGCTTTGATCCTAATAATGTGCAAGGACTAGCCGAGGATGGTTTCTCACAAACCCATGTGCCAAAATTCACTCCTACTTTCTCCATGGAAGAACCATCTTACCACCACCAAAATCCTCCCGAAGAAGGCGGCGCCACTGCGGGACGAGTTGCTGCAGCCATGGAGATAAAGCTCCAACAACCACCAAGTATGGAGATGAAACACTACTACAATACCCACAACAATCATAGTGACACCCAATTTATGCAAGAAGCAGTATCATGTGATCAGTCCAATTGCGAGATGAGTTTCAGTCACTATTCTCACCAGCAAGAGCATCATTTTCAACAAGTTGAAACTCCAAATGGCCATTACCAAGGCTTAAACACTTCTTCATTTCTAGACACCCCATACCCTCTAACACCAGACCACCACAATCTGTTTCACTTGCCTGGATGCTCATCTTCCTTTTTGCTACACAATGCATCAGTCTCCACGGGCTCCACAAATTTTCCGAGATCATTAAGCTTTCTAGGGGACCTTAATGCAGCAGGGAGCGTGCCGGCCTCGAATGCTTTCTATAACCCATTGCTACCTTTGAACCTTCCACCACAGCCTCCAATGTTTAGGGAGTTGATTCAGTCTTTGCCCCATGGTTACAGCTTGACAGGCTCAGGAATCGGTTCTTTGTTTAATGGGGTGGATGAGAGAGAGGCAAGTGGAGGTGGGTACCAAGATGGGGATGGGAGGCCTTTTGACAGTGGAAGTTTGGAGTTTTCTGGGGACATAAGAGGGAGGGATGGCAAGGATAATATTGAGAAAAAAGAAGGGTGGACTTAAATGACAAGTACAAGGCTCTGAGGGATTTGGTTCCCAACCCCACCAAGGTATTCACATTCTCTGTGTGTTTGTGCCTTTAATTTGATGAAACAGTAGTGCACTGCTTGATAATGTCCTCTTTTTTCGTTGTTAAAAATTTCTACTTTCTACTTTGGTATCTACATTCCATATATCTCATTAACTTCTGCAATTTGATTAACTAAAAGGCCTTAACATCGGATAGCCTTGGGGTTGTGTGTGTGTGTATAAGGCCCTCTGTCGCTTCCATTTTTAAGTGTTCTTTCTTTGTTCAAAAAAAAAGGCCTCAACATGAATCCCTTGGTTGACATTTCTTTTTTTTTTTTTTGTTTGGGGGAGCATGACCAAGAATGATAGAGCATCAATTGTGGGAGACGCCATTGCATACATCAAAGAGCTTCTAAGAACAGTTGATACGCTTAAGATTCTGGTGGAGAAGAAGAGATGTGCCAGAGAAAGGATCAAAAGGCAAAAGACAGAAGGTGATGCAGGGGACGTAGAGAGTTCTAACATGAAGCCTCTTGGCGATCAAGACCAGACCTATAATGGGTCACCATTAAGAAGCTCACGGCTTCAGAGGAAGTCCAAAAATACCGAGGTTGATGTTCGCATCATCGATGATGATGTGACCATCAAGCTCATTCAGCAGAAGAGGATCAATTGTTTGCTATTTGTGTCAAGGGCCCTCGATGAGCTTCAGTTGGATCTCCACCATGTTGCCGGTGGGCTCATCGGTGATTGCTACAGTTTTCTGTTCAACACCAAGGTTTTCTCTTGATCTATTAGATATCTTTGAAATTATATACTTCATGCATGGTAAATTTTGAAAAACGAATGCATTACTGTTAGGCTAGTCTGGAGTTGTGGTAGATACTTCTTCTGTAGATTAGGTTTTTTGAATTGAGATTGTACCTTTGTGAGCATACAAGCTCTGTGACTTTGGGTGTTTTGAGTTTACTTTATTTTTTTTTTTGGGGCTAAACAAAATCATTTACCTTCCGAAAAAAACTTCGACAGTTCATAGCTTTTTGGACTAATTAAATTGTTTTACCTTCCGGAAAACCTTTGACAGTTCATAATTATGTGATGATTTGCCCATATTGCAGATTTTTGAAGGTTCTTCTGTGTATGCCAGTGCAATTGCCAGCAAACTCATTGAGGTTATGGATAGGCAGTATGCAGCTATTCCAACAACTAATAGCTACTAGACAGGAGTTTGCTATGAATTAATTATACGTTTTTCATCTTGAATGGTTAATAGCTTACTGAATACTAGTATATACACCGTAAAATTGAAGATCAAAGGACAATCATGGATAATAGCAACTATATTTTTGTTTCTAAGTCTGAATTTCAAAATTCTACTTGTAATGTGAACTATCACGACGCGATGCTTATATAAATTAAGGCACTAGTAGGTGTTAATTTGAGTATTGTTGTTCTGTATTTACATTTTTATGTAGATTTCAGGAGACAATTGTTAAGTCAAATGGTCAATGATGCAGATCGTATTAGGGATGAGAAGGGAAGAAGAAGGGGATGAGAAAAGAAGAAGAAAAGGATGAGGACAGAGAGAGAATTTGAGGAAAAAGCTATATCAAGATTCAATATCAATAATCAATAATAATCAAAGTCTAATCTAAATAAAACTCTTACATGCATCCTTTTATATATGGAAACTAAAACCCTAAAACTAATAAATAATGACAAATAAACCCTCAAAATTAAAAGAAATTACTTAAAAGATAAATATTAAAAGTATTTAAATAACTGTCATAATTACTCTATAATATCTATCCAATTCCTACACGATCCCCATCAGTCAACATTATTCTTTTCTATATTTGAGCATACAAGAGTACTTGCAGGCCTGCTGCCAGTAATGTATATGACCATGAATGGATATGTTTATTTCTAAAGCTGCTACTGGCATACTTTGAGCTTCTTTAGATCATTTTATACATATACATGTGTATATATATATTGAGCTTCCTTTGTATATATTGTCTGTCGATTATGCTGTCTTTCTTAATCGGGCTGGTAGAGGAAACTTACAGGCTAATATTGTGGTTATTCTTAACGTAGTGCTAATTACGCACACAGAAATATGTGTCATACCTGGTGGAGGTAAGCAAGAGATACTGCAACAATCAGTTCATTTCCTTATTTACAGGAAACTACCATTGTAATCTTATAAGTGGTGTATCATAGGAAGCTAACTAGAGTGATTGGTAGGTCTATCAGATGATCCTGAGGAGAGATTTTCAGCTATAAGAGAAGAAAAGCTGCTAAGTTAGCTGATTTTTCTGAACTCATGAATTATACTATATATTTGGCAGGAATTTCCAAACTACAATCGAACTCTTCGGTACAAATTTTCTGAAATTTGATTATGCAGTTTGTCCCAAATCTATGTTTGTCTAGATATCTCAGATAACTGGTAAATTTTTGCACTTTACATGCTGGGATCAAACCTGTTACTTCTTATACATAGAGGCAACAGAGACAGTTATTGAGGAGTACCAAAACTAGTAAAGGCTGGGAAATATAATAATAACAATGCATGTGTGGCCTTGCCACAATTCCAAGATGCCCTGGCCCCTGAGACCTTTGTGGTCCGGTTTTCCCCCGACTTTCATGGCCTTATAATTAGTTTGGACAAACAGATTATCCATCCTTCGCATTTAGTTGTAGCAATTAGCAAGAAACTTCATACGTTGGGTTTGACAAAAGGCACGAAAATTGTATCTATAGTCTTTGTGTGTGTGTGTGTGTGTGTGTGTGAGAGAGAGAGAGAGAGAGAGACCCGTGTGGTCTCAGACAGATACATAAGTATGGTTTGTGCAAAACAGATCATGATATTAACAATACGTGCAAATTAATCTATTCTAATACAGTTCCTGAAAAGATTGGATAACTAGTTTCCAAGGTACTGTGGATTGTACTAGCAAAAAAAAAAGGTACTGTGGATTGCAAATTAACACGTTTCTTGGATTGTTGTGGCTTTTGGAGAAGTATTTATAAATTCAAAAATGTCAATTTCATAGGCATCAAACTTGACCCTTTCTAGGAGGCAAGCTTTATGTGTGTTTCCCTATTTTCTTATTGTCTTTGTTTAACAAGAAAATCATGTGTACATGGGACCTGGGAAACAAAAACTCAAATGTGTGGGAAGGTTTTGGAAGTATTGAGGAACATAGTGATTTCAGTTTTTCTGAGGCAGAGTGTGACTGCTAAGATTACAATAAAATCTTATGGAACGAGCATCATACTCGAGTTTCAGTATTAAGAATGTGAAAATGTTCGTGTAATTACATCGCCAGATGTAGCATTATGCATTTGAGAAGCTAGTTCACAACCTCTTTCATGGAGATATATGCAATCACAACTTAAACTAGCACAAGAAAAAAGAAACTGAGATTCATCAGTAATTTATTGTATGTATTTTGGGATTTCGCCATTTCTTAAGAGGCAAAGAGAGTACTCAGCAGCATCAACAAGATCTTCAATGTTGCGGAGAGAATGCTCCTCAGCACCCAGCATAAAAATGGCACGAACTTCCGCTTTCTTAGCCAGCCTTGCCGCTAAATTCAATGGCAAACCAGGTGAGTTGAGGCTACGCAAAATTTGTCGATAAAGAGACAGAACCTGTCCTCTGTTTCTTGCCAAATCCTCCGCTGTTGCCCATATCAAGCCTTTACCCATTTCCCACCACTTCTTCAATTCAATCACAAAGAGTATATGTTTCCGTCTAAAATACATTGTTTAATAAAGCTAGCATTAGAATCTAAACTCATTGCACACAAATACAAAAGAGAAAATCTCAATTAGGACTTACGCAAACACTAGAAACACATGGCCACAATGAAAAATGACAGTTTTAAGCTCAATTGGCTTATGTCAGAACTAAGCCATGGTACTGTTTCGGAAGCAATTGGAAAGTGGCCTGCTTGCCTTCCTGAGCAGAGAACCAAGCACATTGTGATTCCAACAGTGATAAAATTACCACCAAAATGCCAACCAAATAATGCCTATGCTCTTCATGGGTTAAATTGCTTAGTAATAGCAATTATAAAACTAAAGATTGGATCACAAAATAAAGCATACCCAAGATTTATCATATCTATGAGGCCAGGATACAAGAACCCAACTGGGAAGTGTTCAGTTATTTCACATAAGCAATGTCACTCAGGAATTTTACCAAACAGTTTGTGGGGTTGCTTTGACTGGTAAATTTTTTAGCAAAATGACACAATCAAAAAGCTGATTTGTGCAGTTGATCTCTAAATTCAATGTGCAGCAGATCCAAGAAATATATATATTCATATTATATATAGCCATAAGACAGGAACAAACTGGATTAAGATTGACTTGGAACACGATCGAGAACATACGTGCACTATTCCTTCTAACTATGACGGTGGGTTGTTTCCATATAAAAACTTACAATGACTGGTTCACTGATGCAATGTTTTTAGAGATTAAGGTTGTATTTGGTAACATGTTTCTGTTTTCTTTTTTTTTTTGTCAAAAATAAAATAAAAATGTATTTGTGATGTTTTATTATTTTTTTTAGCAACTTTGTTTTAAAATCAAGGCCAAAAAATTAAAATACAAAAAAAGTGTTTTCATAATGCCCGAAAAAAAAATAGACAAGCATCATAATTTGAATTAATGATATTTTGATTTCGATCCTCCTAAACAAAAAAAAAAATTGAGTTTTCTTATTTGAATATAAAAACTCCTTCCTTTTCGCTCCCCTCTTTCCCGTCTCTTCCACTCTCTCGGCCCCTTTTTTTTATCTCTCACCTTTGTCTTTTTCGACTCTATCTCTTACCCCTCTCTTTCTCTCTCTTGCACCTCAATTTGATTTTTTTTTTCGATGGTTGGATGATGGGTTTTCAAGAGCATTAGTGGTGAGCTTTCGGTGGTTGGGTTGTGTGTTTTGCAGGGGTGTGAGATAGTGGTTGGGTTATGCATTCTCAATTGTCTTTTACGGAGCAACTTATTTTTTATTATAATATCAAACATGCTTTTATTTTTATTTTCATAATTTTTTAAATATAAATAATTATAAAACATATTTTATGTTTGTAATTTTTATCATAGAAAAAATAATAAAAAAACGTTATCAAACACGCATTTTAAGTGTATAAAACTAATCACTATGATATTTTGACCAAAAATTAGTATTAAAAAGCCCAGGGATAGTAGAAAGGATTGATACCTCATAAATTTTTTTTTTATTTTGGCGTAATAAGAGTAAATTAGACATATGACTCTCAAACTATGATCCTTGTATTAATTAAGTTCCTAAAATTTTTTTTGGTCAATCGAGCCCTAAATTTTTTTAATTGTGTCAATTAAGTCATTCTGTCTGCCTGCATTAGATTGACAGCTTGTGTTATTCACGTGACACAAATAGTTAAAGTAAATTATTCTCATGGGCCTTATATCAATAAAATCCTTGAATTTTTTTTTTTAATTAAACTCTCTAATTTTATCAATTAAACTCTTATGTCTTTCTCTGTTAAAATGTGTCATTCACATGACTTCGTGACACAAAAAGAGGTCATACTCAATTAACACAAAAAAAATTTTAAAAACTTAATTAACACAAAAATTATAATTTAAAGATTATATATAATTTACTCTTAATATAAATATTGGTATGAGACATAAACTAAAAATAATATTGACAAAAAATAGGAAAAATTACACATAAACTCCTAAAATTTGTCACTTAATCACTCAGATCTCTTGATATTTGAAATATTACACATAAACTCTCTAAAGCTCGTACACGTACAACACTTATACTCCGGTTGTCTAACACTTATATTCCAGTAGTCTGATAGCATATTCGTTAGTAAATTATATTGAGACTCTCTAAAATTTGTAGGCGTATAATATTTAGAACTCTTAAATTTAAAATATTATACTTAGATCAAAAATATTCTAATCAAATATAAAATATCAATTATTTTAAATTTTAAAACAAAAGTTGATGTTCCATTGTATCATTTATTGAAATAAAATAAAAAATAAAAAGTCATTTTTTTTAAAAAAAAATTTATAATTAATATACAATTATACTATCTATTATAATAAAACTAAAAAAATAAAACAAATGATCTAAGTCATTCATAGTAGAACATGGATTTTACAACTAAAATTCATGTTCTATAATGTCATTTATTGAAATAAAATCAAAAATAAAAATTTAATTTTTCTTAACAAATTATAATTAGTATACAATTATACTGTCTATTGGAATAAAACTAAATCATCAAATAAGATATCAAACTTTAATCAACACAATATATTTTAGCTTTAATTAGAATAATTTGATAGTTTAATTTTGGTTGTTTATTAAATTATAATAGATAGTATAATTATAATTTTTTTTTTAAAAAAAATAGATTTTTAATTTTAATCTTATTTGAATAAATGTCATAATATAACATAAATTTTGATTGTAAAATTTAAAATATTTAATATTTTATTTTTTATTAAAATATTTTTTGTGTAAATATAATATTTTAAAATTTTAAAGAGTTTAAGTATCACATTTACAAACTTTCGAGAATCTAAATATAAATTAACAAAGAAAGTGTTAGGAAGACAAGGTTCAAAGAGTCTCAGTGTAATTCTCATTAAAAAAATAACAAGACACGACACTGACAACAAATGAGCACCCTAACCGGCTGGAATCACTTATAAGAAAATTCGGCCATAGACAACCACCTCGAGAGCCTCACTTGAAGTGGATTCCTAAGCACGCGTTCGACTGTATTTCCATCTCAGAGCTACGAAATCGTTGAATCAATCAGTACTTCAAAGCCATGGGACAAGTTCTAGAAAAATTCCAAGGTACTATAAATCTCCACTTCAGTCCCAATCTCTCTCTCTCTCTCTAAACATGTAAAACCCAGTTTGTATTTCCGGTTATCTCAACTTTTTCGAACATAATCGGCACTGAAATGTATTGAAACCATGATTTCTGATGTTATGATGATGGGTTTACCGAGATTGTTCACTCTATGAAAGTCAAGTATATGTTTAACAGTTCAATCCAAAATACAAATTTTTATGGCATATATACATAAAGTCAAACTTCTCATTTGATTGTGTGAACGAAAACCGTATAAAAAATAGTATAATCAGATTTTATTTTTTTTATATTGTGATTGAGAGCACTTTTTTTTTTTTTCATTTGATTGTGTTGTTGAATTTGGTCATTCTTTCTATTTCATAAGACTCTGATGGTTCGAAAGTGTGTGTGTGTGTGTGTGTTTTCTAAAGGTTCATCAGTTGTGTAGCTGTGTTTCTTTGTTAAATGTGTTATATAATATTGGGTCATCTTTTGTGGTTTGATGGTCCTGGCTACAGACCTTGTGCCCTTACAAGAAGGATTAATAAATATTTAAAAGGGTAACATTAGTCAGGTGAATAAACTTCAACCTTACCCAGTTTTACCCAACTTGAATGAACCTATTAGAGCTTATTTGTCTTAGTTTTGAAAAGTTTTTCACCTTTTTGAAATCAAATTCGCGTAAATGATAAGATTCAAAGTGCACCTTCATGTAGTTCCTAAACAGCTGTAGCCAAATGCATGTTTTTTGAAATTTGCTTCAAGTAAAAGAACCTTGCAGGCCAGTCACAGAAAATCTTCTTAAATTGGCCATCCATAATTGGCAGAAATTAGCAGAAAATTTTGTCACCTTCATGTTTATTGAAACACCTAAGAACATTGCAACTGTCTTGCTGTTGGTGTTTAGTTTTGCAAAATAATCAGCCATCCGTGTAAAATGCATCCAACATTTCACTTGTGAACTATGGATTTTCTAAGAACATCAATGATTTTCTCCCATCCTAATAACTTGCTTCTTTTATGGATGTGGAAGGAGAGCAAAAGGAGAGGGATGCGTTAAATTTTCTTTGTTTGCTAGGAGGAAAGGGGAAGAACAGATGAGGGATGCATCTTCCCTATGAGCCAGCGGAAGGAAAGGGGAGAAAGGAATGGACCACTTTTATACCTTTTTAATATCTTGTTACGCTTCCTTTTTTGCATGAGGGTGTTGTTATAATAAAATGCAATCCACCTTTCCTTGCTTCTCTCTTTACTTCACCAACCAAACAAAGCAAGTTCCATTTTCTAGGATGTCCCTTCTACTCTTCCTTCATTGTTTTCCAATGCCATTTCTTTGGCCAAACTGACCTCTTGTGCTCCCCATCAATCCATATGCCCTTTGCTTCATATGATTGATGCCTTGTGGGTTATATTCTTTATATTCAGAAAAAAGTCGTGTACATTGCAAAAGGCTTCTGCCTACAATGGGGTCTGTGAGAGGTAATGTTAAGATATTATCCCCATTTTTGGAGAGGTCAAATCCTACACATGAACCTACAACATATTTATTGGGCGGATGAGCATTTGCCATCACTTCAGGTCCGACCTCTAGTTAAAATCTATATAGTTCTTTTGAAGAATTTGAAGTGCCTTTTTCTTTTATTTAGGAGATTCATTGGAGTTATATATTTATCTTTGGAACTGTCATCAGCTGTTCAATGCTTGCACGTAGTTGGATACTAAACATTTGTTTGTTCTTTTGTATGCCTTGATGACGGTGAAAATTAAAGGGAGATTTAATGTAGTAAGTCCCTTTTTTAGACAGCAAAATAGTTCATTTAGCTAGCATAATACCCAATTGGGCGATTGTACACTGACTTGACCAGCTGATTCAATAAAGTACTATGAATGCCTTTAATCATACTCTTTGTTTACATGAACTAAGCAATAAAAGCAACGACTCATTCAGAGTAGATTTTGGAATATGCTGAAAAAAAAAAAAGTCGTCAAAGTAGAAACTGTTGCATTTTTGTGGAAACACCATATATCAACTAGGAAAAATGAATAAAGAAACCCCAGATCAGTGCAAATTTGTGGAGTATGGAGTTGATGCGCTGAGCCACTGATCATATCGATCATGTGGTTCCTAGGAGATGACCATTCTCATTTGAGATGGATGCAAAAGACGATGAAAGACTTTTCCAGTACATCATATTTGTGGGTTGAGAAGCTATTTATTCTTAGGTTATCCTATTTAGTGTTTGTTTTGGGTGATTGATGATATGGAAAATATATTGGACTTCTTAGTTTCTTTTCTTTGCAGGTTAGTGTTACCGTGTCAAGTTTCTCATGTTGTTATATCTCTTTGATTTAATTTGGGTTGTTTTATGTTATTTCATTCTGACAAATGGACCAAATTTCCTATAAGGTTAATTCAGACCAATGAACCTAGCTATTGAATAGTTCCATAGGTATTTGTGGGCTTCTTTGCTTTGCACCTTGAAGTTAAAACTTTTGTGTATTCTGCTGTAGCCGGTAGTTATGTCACTACTTTGTGAATCTCGTTTCAGTCATGGGCTCATTCTTTAATGCTACAAACCTGAATATTTCATGTTGTTGCTGAGACACAGTTCCCTCATTCATCTTTGATAATGTTATCACCTTGAACAGGCAAGGAATGGAAACAAAGACAAATTCGAAAGATAACAGACAAGGTTTTTGATCGTTTCAAGAATGAAACAGAAAGAGTTAATTTGACATTTGAAGATCTATACATTGCCGTGCTACTTGTGTACAAGTAAGAATTTTTACCTATTTATGCCTTAGGTTTATTTGAATTCTAAAAAAACTTGTGAGTCCGTCCGTAATGTCATTCTTGTCTTGTTGACATCATAATCTTAAGAGTTAACTAATATTATTGATGTAGTGATATCAACAAGCGTTTGCCTGGGCCTCATTTTGATCCACCCTCCAAGGAGCAAGTCAAAACCATGATATCGGTATGTTCTGGTTATGTAAAATTACTATTGAAGCCTATAATGTTCTGGGTAGTTTTTTCTGTCAAGGACACCAGTTAGTGGTAGAAAGAATAATGGGTATATATTGGGCTATTCTGTTTCTGATATTGTAAAAGTGGTCATAGTGGTGTTAATGGGACATTATCAGATCTGCAACTGATGGTTGCAGTCACATGGGAATTTACTAGACATGCAAACTGCTCTTTTTAATGCTTAATATGCATGCAGAAATGTTGCTTCTTGTGAACTGTCTTACTACTGTGTTATTCTTCTATTCCTTTTTTATTAAAATTTTATTAATCATGGTTGTAGATTTGATATAATTACTGGAGTGTCTACAATTGAAGTATGCCATGTTTTGCTCAGTATGATGGTGTTTTCCAAGGTGAACCTTTTTTAGTGTTTCACAGCATTTTAATGCAACTTGGTTTATTAAATTTACATTAGTATGAAGCTATATGACCTTTTTTCGAGTCCATTACTGAAAGTTTTTCTGCACACAAAAAGGAAGCTAAATTTTATGAAGTTATGATTATTCCACCAGATCTATATTATGATTTAAGAGATATTGAGAACTTTTAACTGAGCTAATACATTTACAAGCAAAATTGTGGATACTAGTTTATTTCCCTGGAAACAGGCTGAAATTTGCTCTATTATACTGGAGAAAACCATGAAATGCTGTTTAAATCACCTGTTGTTTTGGGGCTTTTTTGGCAAAGCTGAAAAAGTCAACAACCAGAAATAATATATCTCATTCCTACTTTGTCGTGATTCAGTCATGGTGAGATTGAAGTACTGTGTTACTTTTGCAATCTGTTGGTGGTGCCTGTATTTCTCTTAAGATGAGAAGTCTTTAAGCTTCCCTTTCTATTGAAAAGTTTCTTCCTATCAATGTGAATTGTAAGACACCCCATATTGGTATTTTTGCTGGCTCCGTGCAATGACATTAGGATGTTAGGATACTGAGTGGCCCTCAAGTTTCTCGGCAGGCCTTGTGGTTAATCTTTGGCATTATGCTTTTGGTTCTAGATCCTGGAATGACCTGGGAAGGTTTAAAAATGCAGGGATCTTTAGCAAAAGATGGTAAAATAACCTTGAAATGGTCCATTGCCGCTGACATTTGGTTTCATACTAGCTGTGCCAAAATAGAAGTTTCCTGGTAGATTAGATGAAACCTGGCCTGGTGATAATATGTGAAAAAGGAGGGCTGCGAAAGTTCTAGGGGGCGTACCTTGTCTGTGTCAATTGAAAGGATCAACTCTGCAAAATCTTAATGGCGCAAAATTCAGCTTCAGCATCAAGTGGGCTGTATTTATATAGGTCTCAACTTTCAGATAACAGATAGTACAATGTGTTATCTCTATGCAGGATTGTGATCTCAACCTTGATGGAGAACTGGATCGTGAAGAATTTGTGAAGTTTATTCAACAGTTAACAACCGATACATTCATTCATGTTAGTCATGGATTGATTGTTACTTTGGCTGTAGCACCAACAGTTGCTCTACTCACAAAGAAGACGACAGAGGGTGTCCCAGGCGTTGGGAAGGTGGTGCAAAAGTTACCCAATTCAGTTTATGCATCCCTTGTGACCCTTGCAATTGTGCTGTTCCAGAAGTCAGGTAAGGGGATTGAGTAGAAGCATTGTTTCCTTCCACATGGGGTCCCTCCATATTGTACACAAGATAGCTGATGATATATTGCAAGCTAGCAACTCCAATTTGTGACATAGTTATTTGACACTAATATTGAATAAAGCATTAAGTACACTGTATGGAGATACATGTCCATGTAATATGTGATTTATTCATTCTGTTCATGCTATAGAAATGGGGCTTGGGAACAGTGGTGGGGATGGCTTATATATGTAGGATTGCATGCATGGTTGCTTAGAGTCCATATTGTTGGTTTTTTTTTATGGAGTCTAGTTTGTATATGTGATCCGGATGATGACCCGACCCGAAGTAATATTGTGTGATTTTTTAATGGAAAATTTTATGAGACTTAGTCCATGGAGCGAAGGCTTGGCCCGTTATACAGCCCAGTGCGTAGGACATATAAATCCTGTTGTTTTGGTGATTAGGGTTAATCGTGGATTGTACAGCCGCTCTCTATATTCAACTCTCTCAATAGTGAAATCCCTGCAGTTTCGTGGACGTAAGCAAATTATCGAACCACGTAAAATCTGTGTCTCGTTCTTTCTTGTTTCTTATTGTTTTATATTCTTGATTTGTTTTTCGATTGTGTGTGTTTGTTAGTGGATTTAAATCGTGTTAAATCCCAACACATATCGAAACCCAAGGTACAAAGAACTCTAATGAGAAATTTAATATAAGTTTAACCTTAATCTTATTATCCTTTAAGGATGAATTTTTTTCTTTATAAAAGTTAAATAATTCTTTCATTTCAGAGAGATATATTCTTTCAATAGCACTATGAGTTTCCCACCAGTTTGTTGAAGTGGCGTTTATTTTTATTTTTTTGTTTTTTGTTTTTCACTATCTGGACTTATTCTCTTTCTCTAATCTTATTTTACATGTATAATAATTTTATATATACGTAAATTTTAAGTATTGGAGCCAAGGAGCTAGATATGTGCAAGAGTGATGAAAATGACTTTGATTTACCTTTGTTTTTCTTATTTTTGCACTTTTTTTTTGGCAACATAATTAGATAGGGATTCATATCCATACAACATTGTTTTCAATTTTCTCAAATTTAGCAGCCGCCATGAATTCAAACAGGACTTATTATGTTAAAATAAGTCTTTTACTTAAGAATGGTTACGATCGAAAATTATAATTTTTTAAAGTTAAATTATAACCTTTTTGAGGTGTCAATTATAATTTTAAAGGACATGATCGATCATAAAAAGTTGAGATCGATGCCGAGAGTTCATAATTGATCATGGTTGTCTGTAATCAATCATAGTCTTCTCTTGAGTAGTTGTAATTTTTCCTTATAAAATTGTAACTTTTACCAATACCAAAAAAAAAATGTTGGTAAGACTTTACCCCCTTATTTTGGTCATCTACAATTATGAGAAATTGAAGTTATGCCATCCCAAATCATTAAATTGGGATGCTGCTATAGCAACCTGGGACACTGCCTTTGCAACCTTATTTTGATGTCTTGTTCCCTCAATTCTTTCAATGAAAGATTTTGGGTCCTCTTTGTTTCTGAAAAAGTCATCATATGCCTATACTTCTAATTAGAAATAGAATCATATCCAATGCATAAGACTTTTGTCAACTTTAAAATTTTAACAGAGATAAAAGATAGATAATCTTATCCTTTTTTTTAATAAAGTTAATTTTGTACTCGTATCCGATATTTTGAAGAGAGAAAAATGTGAGATAGGGCACAAAGCATAGTGTATATCATCCCTCCCTCAAATTACTCGAAATTCTATCATTTGTCAAAAAGGTTTATAACTGTATATTATCCAAAACGATATAGTTAGACATATAGAGGTGAATTGTACCGGCATTACTAGCAATACTTTTAACCAAGCCAATTTTTATATATAAAAAAAAATCATATTCTTCATCAAACTAAGATGACTCTATATTAATCTGAGCGCGTTACAATTTCGAACCATAAAAACAATATCCGAGTACATAAAAATAAAAATATTTTTATTGCTTCTCTAGGTGAAAGACCAAAAATGTTGGATGCCAAATGCCAACACATTTTGCCACATGAGAAAACTATGGCCAAACCCATCTTGCTAGCCATATAATGTAGGGCACAACAGAGGTGTTCTTCAAAATAACGTTGTTTTACACATGAAACGACATCGTTTTGTGTGTAAAAACAACATCATTTTAAGAACAACATCTCCAGTTGTATAACAGAGAATCCGGACCCTAAAATGTGTTAGATCAGTTTTCTCCCTAAAATACCATATTTACTTTCAATGCTTCATTGTCATGTCATTTTTATGTGCAAACTACCTCCGCTTCTCACGCTCTTTTGTTTTCTGTCCATCTTATTGTTGGTTACCTGCAACTCAACTCTATGGAGAGGGAGAGGGAGAGAGAGAGAGAAGTGCAGGCCTTGTAAGAACAATAAATGGAAGACGAAAGGGGAAGAGATGTTAGAGTCCCTCTTATATCTTCCCTATTCTGCCTATTTGTAGTTACTGGTGGAGTCTTCCTTATGCTCTACGTTTTTACACCACAATTTTCCCAACCTTGGTTTCCCATTGCTGCATTGATCCTAATAGGCTCCCCATGGTTGTTCTGGTTCCTAACCTACATCTACACGTGCATGAAAGTTTGTTTCCGTGGCAGCCGCGTCGAGGACCGCCAGATTTCACGGCGTGGCAACCATGGAATGCAGAGGGCAACCACCATGACCAACACAGCCACAACGAGCAATGCCACGTTGAATTCGCCTAACGACGCGGCAGTGGTGGTGGAAGAGGAGGAAAGTCGAGGCTATGGACATGGAGGAGGAGGAGGAGGAGATTCATCGGTTACATCCTCAAGGGAATGTGAGATGCCATTAAACTTAAAAGTTTCATCTTGACAATCTCCAAAAAAGGATATCAATTTTTTCTGGAATCGATTTCCCTATACATTATACGTTGATGGTGATGAATTTTTCTAAAACGCCTTGGATATATATAAGCATGTTCATCAGAGGGAATGGGAATGAAAGCCGATTTCCAATGGACTCGAGGGAAAATGCCAGAGAAATTTGGGAAATGGATTGAGAAATATTACTTGCTGAGACAAACACAGATGGTCATGATGAATGAGGATGATGAAGCTACATGTAATTACTGAAAAAGACATTCATTTGACATTGGACAAAGACCAAAGAATGATCCATCTAATGTATAGAAATTCTTTCTTTTTTCTTTTAATGTTAATTGACCATGTTTATACAAATCTGTAGTAATCAATTGCATGTAAGCTTCTAGCAACGCAAACATGAAAGCAAACTTCTCCATGCAAGTTCATACAATCCTTCGAGTACGATTTCTGATGAGCCCGAATCTGACTTGGCCAAACCCAATAAAAATAAACCGAGGGAAGATCTTCCTCCGATTGAATAGGAGCACAAAGGAGAGAATGTCGGAATGGAGATCTAATCCTACTAAAATTGTACTTACCAAAATAGTAAAAACTCCCTTCCTCACGTCACCGTCTCACTGTCTTACCCTAACAATATAACATACGTCCTCTCAATATTGAGGGCATGCCTCCAAAACCTCTACATCTCCTCTTATACACACTCCTCTCTCCCTCTCAAACACAAATACTCCTGGAGAATACTCTCTCCGGCGATTTCACCTATTAATAAAAGACTCAGGTCACCGCTGTCGTTTACGAAAGTGGAATAGGTCACTCAGACCGAACCACTGTAAATATCTGTGTTAGCACTTTATCTACTGCTTTACCATTAATTATTTTTTTATTGCTCGTTGATTGCCTTTGTTTATATTCTTGACTGTTGATCTTGCGCAATACCGATTTGTGCATCATCAACTTCTACAAACAAGTGACATAAAACTATACATTTAGATGAATATCACCTCATCAATGTGTCATCAAGCCAAGTTCATCAAGGATTAGGTAAAGACTAATATTGTTTGAATAGAGACTCTGTTAGGAGATAAGATTTGACATTATACAGTTAATGATAGATCTTACAATCCATCTCAATCCAACTACATGCCAACTCTTTCAATTGATGTTGCTTCAATACTGCTCTAACATTTGTTGCATCCTTCTACGCAACTCTCGTAGTATATATAGGTGATAGAAGTGCATACATCCCAACATTGGAGGTTGAATACTCGGAAGCTTTTTTGCAACAAATTCACATGTCTCAAAATTTTTGTCGACTCTACATGAACCAGGTAATGTTTCCCAGCAGCCAGCAATTCTGATCTACCAAGGAGATCAACTAAGCAGACATAATGCTAAGGTTTTTGAAACCAATTCCAGTTCTTCTGAACTGAATTGAACGTTTTTCTAGTTCTCATCGATTATTGCCAAATGAGCACAGTTAGTCAAGAGACCTAAACAAGTAATCATAGAAGGTGAGACTGAGGACTTGTATACCAGAACCATGTCATATTTGTGCCACAATCATGGGATTCCATGCCTCTATATCACGATTTTTAACCCTTTCAAACACAGCAGCAGCAGCATCTTTTAAGATATTCTAACAAATCTTGATCAGACAGAGGTGCACTGCTCTTCTCCAATCATGTAAAAGCACACCACATACTGAGATCATACTAGTATCACAAATACACTTCACAACATATGGACATTCAAAACTAGCTTTCGATATCCAGCAACCATATGTTCCATCTTCCTGCATTTTATCCTGTTCAAGCAAAAAATCTTGTTGAATTTATCATCTTGTTGAACATATCCCTACAATACCAAACTCCATGACATTATAACCCGTCATGGCATCTTCATGAACAATTCAAAAGCATCTTCCAACATCCATTCTGAACAGAACCACCAACATCCATTCTCTTCATTTTATCCTATCAAACAAAGTTCTTGCCTCTTCTAACCTTCAGCATTTTGCATACCCACATAACATTGCAGTCCAAGAAACAATATCTCTTCTCTACTCGGCATATCATCAAGTACCTAGTGATCCTCATGAATCATCACATTCAAAACCTCGCCACATTCTTCTCAGTTCAATTTCTACTACCCACATCAGTCGACTGCACCGTTTGGCTGCTGAGAAAATGTTCAAGAAAACAAAAATAAGTCATCCAATAATTTTCCTCTGTTGCTTCAGGAACCAAACAGAGGGATTGCTGCAATTTCCTCCTTTTTCCTTTTTCTTTTTTGAATTTGAAGAGTGACCATTGACACATTCCGGGCTGGATTTTTAATTTCTCCAATTTATTCTATGTAATGTGTAATTTATTTTAATCGACACCTTTATTGAGATTAAACGATAAATAAGATAGATTTTGTTAAGATTAATCGTCAAATGAGACAAATTCCGTTAATATCAACAGTTAATCTATCTTATTTAACAATTAATCTTAACGGATGATATCAATTGAAACAAATTACATAGTTCAAAGAGTAATTAAAAAAAATATATCATAATTTTAAATAGCATGAATAAAAATACGGATTAAGTCGTGCTATCACAAAGCACAATAATTTCTTTTTTATTTTTGGATTGACCTTATTATTTTTAATTTATATTGTGTTTAATCCATTTATTTTTAAAATCAATAATTTATATATGATATTTCTTATATACTCTTCCCGCAATACCAATTAAAAGTGTGGCTTGTTTTTAACACTAATCTAAAAAAATTTTATTAATCGTGTTAATTAACCGTGTTATTTTTAAGTTTCTGTTGCATAGGAATTTATATTAATGTGTACGATTAATAATCTAATTATGAACTCTCCAACCCAATAATTCAACAAAAACTTGTCCAAATTATTTTAGATCAACTAATTGTAGATTAGAATCTATAAGAGCTGTAATAAATGGATCAGCTATGTTTCTTGTGGGGGGGGGGGGGGAACCTCCCTCATGGAGAAAAGAAAAAAAAAAAGCAAACTAGCCCACTTTCTCAAAATATTTTTTAAAAAAAAAGGTTACCATTGGCGGTATTAATCCAGCCACATAAGTTGAGGAAAGTCATATATATACAATTTTATTGTTGCATATGAAAACATTGTTTATCCAATTCAAAACAATGACATTCAAGTTACAATAAAACAATTTTATCATTGTGCAAAGATTTAGACTAGACCCACTGTCTTCACATTTAACAGATAATGCTAAATTAAACCTATTTCCAATGCTTCAATCATTGTGACACCTTTCTGGGGTTTGTTTTTTTTTTAGACACTCTTGTGGCAATGGCCATATAATTAATAGATTTACTTGTTCATAGAAGGTAATTTGATCATAGATCTTAAGTTGTTACTTGATCATGAGCAAATTTGTTGACGTTGCATTCATGAAATGAGTATGCCCCAGTTTTTTTATTCTCGAGGATATGCCTCAGTAATATAAGGTAGCTTAAAATTCTCAAAAAAAAAAATAGTTTCAATTAATGAGCTAAGAGTATGTAAAATAAAAAGAAAAAAAAATTAAACTTCAATCTTATTACTAAGTTACTTTTTTTTAATTGAAGTAGAACTCATCGTATATGAATAACTTCTTCCACCAATACATCATGAGTGATTTATATTTTTTCGAAAAAAAAATCAGAGCATTGAAATGGGGACTTGACTATGGTACCAAAAAAAATTTTCGATTACCGTACCTCTAACTTTTATTACTTCAATTGTATTTTTATAATATTTTTGGGTCATTTTATGGCCTAAAAATTTAGTGGGTTTTTTTATCACATTTGTGGTAACTATTTTTATTACTTTTTTTTTAATATAAAAAATTATCACTTTTATGGATAATTTACCATATTTATGGACATTTTTACTATATTTTTAGATTTTTTATCAATGTTGTGATAATTACTTTTTATTATTTTTTGGGTACCATAACAATGATAAAAATACCCACAAATGTAATAAATAGATGTATAGTTCTTGGTACCGTAGTCAACTCTTTGAAATGGATATGAATCCGACAACACCAATCTTAGAGTAATATTATTTGGATATAAAAATTTGACCTAATTTGCTAATTTAATGTGATTTCAACAGAACCATTGGATCAACGCCTAATTTCAAAAGCCATAATAAATTAAATTAAAAGTAGCTCTTACTCCAAAACTTATTACAAAAGCAGCCGCCATGGGAGACTAAAACAGCTGTCCAAAGACTACAAAGAGTAACATATTTGTCAAATTTGTCTTCCAATCAGAGCATTATTTGTTGGCCTGCTTTTAGTATAATATACCACAAAAATGTCTGATATGTGTGTTAGAAAATGATAGTGAAAGTGATTTTTCTATATCATTTTTTTTTTATTTCACTTTATTCTACAATTTTCATGCTCAATGGCTCTAAATAACATCAATAAAGATCTAAGGTTCAGATTCGTTTGTCGGTAACAGTTCTAAAAAGTAAATTTTGATACCATAACATTATCCAATCTATAAACTACTAAGTTGAGGGTGGAAATTCTCAACCTCGAGTTGATCACAGTTTACCAGTCATGGCAGAAGAAGTGAAGCTCTTCAGGACCTGGTCAAGTCCATTTCCATTGAGGATTGTCTGGGCACTGAAGCTGAAGGGTATAGAATATGAAACCATACTTGAGGATCTTCAAAACAAGAGCTCTCTTCTCCTCCAATACAACCCTGTTCACAAAAAGGTCCCAGTACTCCTGCACAATGGAAAGCCAATCTTAGAATCACTTGTAATTCTTGAATATATTGAAGAAACATGGAAGCAACATCCCTTGTTACCTGAAGATCCTTTTGAGAAAGCCACTGCACGTTTCTGGGCAAGGTTTAATGATGAAGAGGTAAACAAATCACTGTTCTCAGACATCAAGGCTGCCTGCCTTGCCTTGTAGTGAAAACTTTCATATTTCTGCTATTGTGGGTTTTATGTAGGATCAAAATATGCATAATCTTACTTTCGCATTAATGTGAATAAAGAGAATGTTTCCATGAAACTATTTATGTAAAATCATATGATCAAAAATTGATGAAGTTTTCTGAGATGGTACTCATTGTTAGTAACATTAACCTTATTCTTAACCTTAATTACACATTTCTCCCCCCGAATGTAGCTTTTGCCATCAATATGGAATGCTTCAACTAAACAAGGGAAAGAGCAAGAGGAAGCTATTGTTCAAGTTGAGGAGAACCTGAAATATGTAGAAGAGGAGCTGAAGGGGAACGTATTCTTTGGTGGAGAGACAATCGGATATCTAGATCTAGCATTTGGCTGGTTAGCTAATCTGGTCAGTGTCTTAGAAGAGGTAACTGGTCTCAGCTTAACAGCTTCGGGGAAATTTCCATTGTTATCGGCATGGATGCAGAACTTTTCGGATGCTCCAGTAATCAAAGAATGCTGGCCACCTAGAGACAAGTTAATCATCAGGTATCAAGCCATGATTGAGAAATACACCGCCGTGGCTGCACCTAAATGATCCACTTCCTGAAGTTATTTCTAAGCCTCGAGTGTTTGTAGAATTGAGTGAATAAATGTCACGTGATACATACCTCTTATGTAAAGAGGATGTGTCATGTGTGCCAGTGAATAAACAGTCCTTGAAAGACTTTATATGTAGTCATATAATAGAGGTTCTAATATTATCAAAGAAATTAGTTCCCTCTCCTCTTTCATTGTTGTTGGTCCTTTATACACCAAAAATTCCCGGCCGCCTCCCGTCCATTGGTCAGGGACTAGCTTTGCTATGGAGCTAGTTGTATGTACCACCACGTAAAACCTGCATGGCCGATGATAACATTATCCAACAACTTTGAGTTAGCAACAGAATTTCTATTTTCTCCAGTGTTTTAGCAATAAAATGATACACATTCAAGCAGGACCTATTATAACTTAGTAACTTATGAAAAATAATGTATAGACATTCTTTCTTTTTTCTTTTAATGTTAATTGATCATGTTTATACAAATGTATAGTAATCAATTGCATGTAAGCTTGTGGCAATGCAAACATGAAAGCAAATTTCTCCATGCAAGTTTATACAATCCTTCGAGTATGATTTCTATAAACAAGTGACATAAAACTATACATTTAGATGAATATCATCACCTCATCAATGTGTCATCAAGCCAAGTTCATCAAGGATTAGGTAAAGACTAATATTGTTTGAATAGAGACTCTGTTAGGAGATAAAATTTGCCATTATACAGTTAATGATAAAACTTACAATTCATCTCAATCCAACTACATGCCAACTCTTTCAATTGATGTTGCTTCAATACTGGTCTAACAGTTGCTGCGTCCTTCTACGCAACTCTCGTAGTATATATAGGTGATAGAAGTGCATACATCCCGACATTGGAGGTTGAATACTTGGAAGCTTTTTTGCAACAAATTCACATGTCTCAAAATTTTTGTCGACTCTACATGAACCAGGTAATGTTTCCCAGCAGCCAGCAATCCTGATCTACCAAGGAGATCAACTAAGCAGACATAATGCTAACGTTTTTGAAACCAATTCCAGTTCTTCTGCACTAAATTGAACGTTTTTCTAGATCTCATCGATTATTGGCAAATGAGCACAGTTAGTCAAGAGACCTAAACAAGTAATCATAGAAGGTGAGACGGAGGACTTGTATACCAGAACCATGTCATATTTGTGCCACAATCATGGGATTCCGTGCCTCTATATCACAATTTTTAACCCTTTCAAACACGGCAGCAGCATCTTTTAAGATTTTCTAACAAATCTTGATCAGACAGAGGTGCGCTGCCCGTCTCCAATCATGTAAAAGCACACCACATACTGAGATCATACTAGTATCACAAATCGACTTTGCAACATATGGACATTCAAAACTATCTTTCGATATCCAGCAACCATATGTTCCACCTTGTTGCATTTTATCCTGCTCAAGCGAAAAATCTTGTTGAACATATCCCTACAATACCAAACTCAATGACATTATATCCCGTCATGGCATCTTCATGAACAATTCAAGAGCATCTTCCAACATCCATTCTGAACAGAACCACCAACCATCGAATTCCATGCAACATCGTCTCTCTGAGGTATCTTGTCAAATCATTACCAAATGTTGAATCTGAATGAGCAAATAGGCCCCCCCCCTCCCCCCCCAACCAAAGAATCATTGCTATCCAAGCCACCACATATTTTTGGTATCTCCTGAAACAAGCCCCTAGCTTTGTCTACTCACCCACCACTCAACAACATGCTCTAGTGCTAGTCCATGAACCCACGTCATGTTGAGGAATCTTAATAAATAACTCATAACAATTGTCAACATATCTCATTTCTTCACAACCAACCAACGTAGGATTATAAAGCAACAAACTTTTTATAGAAGCATGATTAAACAATTTTTTGGCATCACTTGCAAGCCTACATAGAACACCCTTCAATAATAGGCAGCCACGACAGAGTTCATATCAGCATCGCCTCAAACAATTCTCTAGCCTCTTTAATTCCTCCATTTCTTACATAACCTGATAGGATTGAATTCCAACAAACATCATTCTCTTCATTTTATCCTATCAAACAAAGTTCTTGCCTCTTCTAACCTTCAGCATTTTGCATACCCACATAACATTGCAGTCCAAGAACCAATATCTCTTCTCTACTCGGCATATCATCAAGTACCTAGTGATCCTCATGAATCATCACATTCAAAACCTCACCACATTCTTCTCAGTTCAATTTCTACTTCACCCACATCAGTCGACTGCACCGTTTGGCTGCTGAGAAAATGTTCAAGAAAACAAAAATAAGTCATCCAATAATTGTCCTCTGTTGCTTCAGGAACCAAACAGAGGGATTGCTGCAATTTCCTCCTTTTTCCTTTTTCCTTTTTCCTTTTTGAATTTGAAGTGTGACCGTTGACACATTCCGGGCTGGATTTTTAATTTCTCCAATTTATTCTCTGTAACGTGTAATTTATTTTAATCAACACCTTTATTGAGATTAATCGATAAATAAGATAGATTTTGTTAAGATTAATCGTCAAATGAGACAAATTCCGTTAATATCAACAATTAATCTATCTTATTTAACAATTAATTTTAACGGATGATATCAATTGAAACAAATTACATAATTCAAAGAGTAATTAAAAAAATATATCATAATTTTAAATAGCATGAATAAAAGTACGGATCAAGTCGTGTTATGACAAAGTACAAAATTTCTTTTTTATTTTTGGATTGACCTTATTATTTTTAATTTATAATGTGTTTAATCCATTTATTTTTAAAATCAATATTTATATATGGTATTTCTTATATACTCTTCCCGCAACATCAATTAAAAGTGTGGCTTGTTTTTAACACATATCTAAAAAAAATTATTAATTGTGTTAATTAACCGTGTTATTTTTAAGTTTCTGTTGCATAGGGGTACATATTAATGTGTAAGATTAATAATCTAATTATGAACTCTCCAACCCAATAATTCAACAAAAACTTGTCCAAATTATTTTAGATCAACTAATTGTAGATTAGAAACCATAAGAACTATAATATATGGATCAACTATGTTTCTTGTGGGAATAAAAAAAAAAACAAAGCAAACTAGCCCACTTTCAAAATATTTAAAAAAAAAAAAAATTCACCATTGACATTATTAATCCAACCACATAAGTTGAGGAAAATCATATATATACAATTTTAGTGTTGCATATGAAAATTTTTTTTTATCCAATTCTAAACAATGACATTCAAATTACAATAAAACAATTTTATCATTGTGCAAAGATCCAGACTCACTGTCTTCACATTTAACAGGTAATGCTAAATTAAACCTATTTCCAATGCTTCAACCATTTCGGCACCTTTCTTGGGTTCTTTTTTGTCGGACGCTCTTGGGGCAATTGTCATATAATTAATTGGTTTTCTCGTTCATAGAAGGTAAGATGATCATAGATCTTAAGTTGTTACTTAATCATGAGTAAATTTGTTGATGTTGCATTCATGAAGTGAGTATGCCCCAGTTTTTTGATTCTCGAGGAGCCATATAAAGCAATATAAAGAAGCTTAATATTCTCAAAAAAAAATAGTTTCAATTAATGAGCTAAGAGTATGTAAAGTAAAAAGAAAAAAAATTAAACGTTAATCTTATTATTAAGTTACCTTTTTTTAATTGAAGTAGAACTCGTCGTATATGAATAACTTTTTCTACCAATACATCACGAGTGATTTATAAATTTTTGTTTAAAAATCAAAGCATTGAAATGGGGACTTGACTATGGTACCAAAAAAAAAATTCGATTACCGTATCTCTAACTTTTATTACTTCAATTGTATTTTTATAATTTTTTTGAATCATTTTACAACTAAAAAATTTAGTGGGTGTTTATCACATTTGTGATAACTAATTTTACCACTTTTTTTTTTTGTACAAAAAATTACCACTTTTATAGGTAATTTACCATATTTCTGGATATTTTTACTATATTTTTAGATGTTTTTATCACTGTTGTGATAATTATTTTTATTATTTTTTAGGTACCATAAAAATGATAAAAATAGCCATAAATGTGATAAACATATGTATAGTACTTGGTACTGTAGTCAACTCCTTAAAATGGATATGAATCCGACAACACTAATCGTAGAGGAATGTTATTTGGATCTAAAAATCTGACCGAATTTGCTAACTTAATATGACTTTAATAGAACTGTTGGATCAACATCAAATTTCAAAATTCATAATAAATTAAATTAAAATTACATCATTAAATTAGCTCTTACTCCTAAACTTATTACAAAGGCAGCCGCCATGGGAGACTAAAACAGATCTGTCCAAAGACTACAACCAATAACATATTTGTCAAATTTGTCTTCTAATCAGAGCATTATTTCTTGGCCTGCTTACAAAAATGTCTGATATATGTGTTAGAAAATGGTAGTGAAAGTGATTTTTCTATATCATTTTTTTTTATTTCAATAATTCACTTTATTCTTCAATTTTCATGCTCAATGGCTCTAAATAACATCAATAAAGATCTAAGGTTCAGATTCGTTTGTCGGTAACAGTTCTAAAAAGTAAATTTTGATACCATAACATTATCCAATCTATAAACTACTAAGTTGAGGTTGGAAATTCTTAAACTCGAGTTGATCACAGTTTACCAGTCATGGCAGAAGAAGTGAAGCTCTTCAGGAACTGGTCAAGTCCATTTGCATTGAGGATTGTCTGGGCACTGAAGCTGAAGGGTATAGAATATGAAACCATACTTGAGGATCTTCAAAACAAGAGCTCTCTTCTCCTCCAATACAACCCTGTTCACAAAAAGGTCCCAGTACTCCTGCACAATGGAAAGCCAATCTTAGAATCACTTGTAATTCTTGAATATATTGAAGAAACATGGAAGCAACATCCCTTGTTACCTGAAGATCCTTTTGAGAAAGCCACTGCACGTTTCTGGGCAAGGTTTAATGATGAAAAGGTAAACAAATCACTGTTCTCAGACATCAAGGCTGCCTGCCTTGCCTTGTAGTGAAAACTTTCATATTTCTGCTATTGTGAGTTTTATGGGTTTTATGTAAGATCAAAATATACATAATCTTACCTTTGCATGAATGTGAATAAAGAGAATGTTTCCATGAAACTATTTATGTAAAATCATATGATCAAAATTGATGAAGTTTTCTGAGATGGTACTCATTGTTAGTAACATTAACCTTATTCTTAACCTTAATTACACATTTCTCCCCCCGAATGTAGCTTTTGCCATCAATAAGGGATGCTTCAACTAAACAAGGGAAAGAGCAAGAGGAAGCTATTGTTCAAGTTGAGGAGAACCTGAAATATGTAGAAGAGAAGCTGAAGGGGAACGTATTCTTTGGTGGAGAGACAATCGGATATCTAGATCTAGCATTTGGCTGGTTAGCTAATCTGGTCAGTGTCTTAGAAGAGGTAACTGGTCTCAGCTTAACAGCTTCGGGGAAATTTCCATTGTTGTCGGCATGGATGCAGAACTTTTCGGATGCTCCAGTGATCAAAGAATGCTGGCCACCTAGAGACAAGTTAATCATCAAGTATCAAGCCATGATTGAGAAATACACCGCCGTGGCTGCACCTAAATGATCCACTTCCTGAAGTTATTTCTAAGCCTCGAGTGTTTGTAGAATTGTGTGAATAAATATCACGTGATACATACCTCTCATGTAAAGAGGATGTATCATGTGTGCCAGTGAATGAACAGTCCATGAAAGACTTTATATGTAGTCATACAATAGAGGTTCTAATATTATCAAAGAAATTAGTTCCCTCTCCTCTTTCATTGTTGTTGGTCCTTTATACACCAAAAATTCCAGGCTGCCTCCCGTCCATTGGTCAGTGACTAGATCCGCTATGGAGCTAGGTGTATGTACCACCATGTAAAACCTGCATGGCTGATGATAACATTATCCAACAACTTTGAGTTAGCAACAGAATTTCTATTTTCTCCAGTGTTTTAGCAATAAAATGATACACATTCAAGCAGGACCTATTATAACTTAGTAACTTATGAAAAACAAGTATACAGCTTAATGCTCTTCCATGTCTTTTTCCTCCTATCCTTTCTAACAAATATATTCTTAGGAAACTCAAACGATGCCTACACTATAATGGAGACATGGCATCATAATTCTTCGCATTCTGCTCTCTTCGATTGGAATGTTTTGGTTATGGTGAAAATCAAAACTATTTGATGATTGAAAACCAAAATTCTCATGTTTCAAAATGCTTTGAGAGGTTTCTTCAACGTTTCGGTATCGAATACCAATTTTTTCTGTTTCCAAAATATTTCACGAGATTGTTCAAATATATGCACCCAAATGAAATTTTAATCCTTGTACCAAGGGGTGATGTTGTGGCTAGGGCTCAATTCTTACCTTCAGAGAAATTTGGGGATCGAAATGTACTACCTAGACATAAAATTTTCTTCTAATATCTAAAACATGGAAGAACAGTAGCTAACTACAACCGCTTCTTTCCACCATGGACTATAACCAAATACATTTGCTACCATTAATTACTGCATTACAGGGTTTTTTTAAACTTTATTCAATCTTTGTCCTAATTCTTAGCTTATTTTTTAACTTACCCTTGATTATAGAAAGTGTGGTTCAAACCCAGTTTTTCAAGATAAAACTGTGTTTCCAAAACTCGATTTCTAAAAAAAAATTGACATGATGTTTTACAAACACGTTTTTACATTAAAAAATGTGGGTTTAAATCACATTGTCATGTAAATAACATAATGATATAAAATTCTGGGGTTGGGGAGGGGGTGGATTGGAAAGTTTGTGGTTATGCACTAGGAACTAGGACAAAAGTTTTCAGCAGCATTATGCATCCAAACAAGTTAAGTTTGAGCCTTCGCCAGCCTATTCAAAGCAACCAGATGGAAACTTTGGTCTAGTTACAAGGCAGCCGGTATGAAATACCAAAAACACAAGTGTCCAAAGACTGGTCAAACTTTGTCTTTTATTTTGGCCTGCTTTTATCATATAGTTTACATAATGCATGATGTATAAACATAGGTTTCTTCTAAGTTTAGGTCCTTGGAATAAAAGGAACTCCAAACATTCCGAAAGAAAATACATGTAAAATAACTTTTCAGTCACTAAAGTTTATCAAAATAAAAATTTCTGACCCTGTTCATTTCTAGAGCACAAGAGAAAATTGTTCTCTACGTGGACATTGTATCTGCTTATCAAATAAAGTTAGAAATATGAAATGTAGTAGGGGGGAATGGAAACAAGAGGCTGATACGAAGCCAGCACAGGAACACCTGGATGGTCAGGTCTTCACCTCCCAAGGAGAGTTTTAGGGTTTGAACCTCGCCATAGGACATGTTGTTTGTAGTGGGAAAAGATCCAGTTTTTATCTGCTCCAAGACCTGAATTCAATCCCCGCAAGCCATTACTCGTCCCATCTTCTTCCCCTTTGTAGTAGGCTAGACATATTGATTTATATAATAAAAAAGAACTTGATACAGGTATGCAAAATAACATATAGGGATATACAACAACATTCAAAAAAGACAAATGAAAAACATCATAATGAACAAGATAAGTTTGCATATAAAGGGCCCGAGCCATCATGGTTTGCCTGTCAAAACATTATGGCAGAAGAGGTGACGGTTTTCAGGACATGGACAATTCCATTTGCCTTGAGGGTCGTTTGGGCACTGAAACTTAAGGCATAGAGCATGATACCATATTTGAGGATCTTGACAACAAGAGCCCTCTACTTCTCCAGTACAAACCTGTTTACAAACAGGTCCCAGTGCTTGTGCAAAATGGAAATCCAATCTCAGGATCACTAATAATTCTTGAGTACATAGAAGAAACATGGAAGCAAACCCCCTTATTGCTTGAAGATCCTTATGAGAAAGCCACTGCACGTTTCTGGGCGAAACTCAATGATGAAAAGGT
>CAUOFW020003633.1:0-35942 GCA_963454935.2 Ilex paraguariensis | reverse complement strand
AAAGATTTAAAGTGTCAAGTATACACTAATGCTTGCATCTATTGTACACCAAACTAATAAAAAACTTTAAGATTATAGGAGATCACACTGACTTCCTAGGTTGCTGCTTTAGTAATATTAATCTTCTGTTGGCTACATTCGTAATTGGCCTCTTCTTTTCTAAAGTGAACTATTGTTAAAACAAGCTCTCTAGACCTTTTATAAGTGTTCAACTTCTCCAACCTCCAAATTACTTTGTTCAGAAAAAAATTACTGTTCTGCGCTAGTAACTAATTAGGATTGCCTTGGTAAGCTCTTTGATTGACAAATAATTGTTGCTCAAGTAGTTCAAATATTTTGTGTTCTGATAATTAACTTGGTTTTAGCAGCTAGTAAAGGACAATCAAGCATGGGCATCAGGCGATAATGGAAGCAGCAACTTGGTACAGGTGGCATTTGAGACAACTTCCTTGATTACATGTTTTGATTTCCTGGTGTACATGATGACTTTTTACCAGGTGCGTCACTATTACTATTCCCAGCTGCATCAATCTGTGGTTAGACAGTGGCAGATTTTATATACTAGAAAAATTGTGAACTATGTTTTTTGGATGAGCCCAGTGGACATACTTATCCTGCTAGTGTTTATTCCTCATTTTATGCAAGATTGGTCCATTAATTCATTAACCAATGTATTCTGTGTTAACACATTAACTTTGCAGTGGGTCTTAGTAAATATAATAAATTTCTTGTTGTTCAATATTCAATAATCAATCCCTTTTGAGAGAAATTATTGCTGGATGAAATCTTGTGATTATGTTCCTGTCATCCTTAATTACATTTTTGGCCTTCCAAAAATGGCTTTACACTGGATAAGGGACAGAGTATGTAGCAACTCATCATTGAAAGTAGAACTGTTGCAACTTAAATTTTCTTGGGGTATCACCAAGTTACTCTTTTTTCAGGTTACACGGCCAAAGTTGGGGTCCGTCCCACAACACCCAAACACTCACCCCATGACTCCAAATGGGCTAGAAACACCTGACACTAGTAGCACAAGGGCAAGCAAGCCTTGGCAGGTCTGATTAATCTATCCACATCTCGGTATTTAATGGGTTTATTAGATGTCTAGTTCCTATTTTATTTCTGTTCTGTGGTATAGGAGTTCCCATTTTTGCTAGTTTCTGGGGCACCTTGACAAATCACCCATCAGTTGTTCCAAACTTTTCCAAAGCAAATTCATAACAAATGGAGGAGTTGAAAATTCTACTTCTGCACCTTAGTATTGGGGAGTTGTGATGGTTTTTTTTGAAAACCCAGTGGATCTTGCTCCTTTTAAACCAAGCGTTCTTCCACTCTTCCATCCTTATGCTGCACAGAGCTATCTAGTCAAGGAAGGTAGGGCTTGAACTATATGTAGTCTCATGAGCCCAAGGGCTAGGCAAAGGGCTTTTAACATGTTGGTTTATGGGCTCTCCCAGATGGGCTGCACACGTTTATTAACATTTTCTTGGGTTACGAATGTGTCAACCTTAATCACTTTTACACTGTATGCGTGTGTGCGCGTGTGGTGTGCGTGTGCTGTGTGTGTGTTTGTTTTTTTTTTTGGCGCACATTTAATCCCCCAGACCTCGCAATGGCGAAAATCTTGTGCACCGGTTTCACCTTTTTAGCAGAGGCTGCAAATAGTTTGCTTCTATCAATATTTTTGTTTTCACCTATTGAGGGGTTGGGGGGAGAGGAATGAACTCAAGTTTTGTGCCCAAATACCCTTGGGAATTGGCTCAAGTTGGACTCGTCAATTTGGGTTTTGATTTTTCTTTGGTCATCAAGTATTATATTTTTTTGGTTGTCAATCTGGTTTATGGGGTTTTTTTTTTTGGGTCTGATTCTGGGTTAAGGTTGAGTAGACTCAAAATGGATTACTTTTTTGTTTGGACGTTTAGGAGGATATCCAATTCTTTTTGCGGTCGAATTCCCTCTTGTCATAGATGAGGTCACCTCACACACTCTGTTTATACCTCCAGCTTAGTGAATCTTTGGTGGCAGGTCAAGACCAACTGGTCCACCTTGAGATGGACCTGTAATGCATCAACTATGGTCCATTTGCGATAATTTTGGCCATGCCCAAGAATGGTGGTGGACCAAGGCGTAGGTGAGGGAGTAGTCTTCACCCCTAATCACTTAAAAAAGAATCTGTCCACCTCCATTAGTAGGACAAGCTTTAGTTCCCATCCCTATCTTGCGGGTAAATTTTGATCTTCAGTCTCCGACTTAACCTCCGTCCTTATCTGGCTTTTGTCCAAGCCCATTACAATTAATTTTTATGATTTTAAGAAAAAAAAATTATAACAATTAAAGTACAAGTTATATCACATGATTTGATCAAAATCAAAAACAAAAAAAAAGTTAATAACATAATCCTTGCATAATTAAGTAAAAAGAACAACAATAATAAAGACGTTATATATGTATGCCTTTCTCGACGTTTTGATTCTCTTGAATTAGGACTGAGGACTCTTAAATTCTAATAGAGATATAAGTTTATATAATAGAGATACAACGAATTTAATGGAGCGAGACAAAGATAAGTTGTGGTCCATATTGTATCCATCTTGGCACAAATTTATAACGGTATTATCATATATATCTATCGTTTAATACGTATAATCCGTTCCCAATTCAAACGGGCTGGATTTTGATGAATCCTTATTTTTCTCCGGCCATCCCATGCCTAAACTAATTAGTTGAGCACCCCTCTTCGTCTCTCTCTCTCTCTCTCTCACACACACACACTCGCACAAACCTGCACACGTGTACACTTAGGTGTTTGTAATTTGTTAGAGAAAGATGGCACCTATTATCATGCCGGTTGAAGAACTATATTAGGTGAGATCTAGATGACTTGGGAGAAAGGGTGGAAGAAGATCCGACACAAGTAGAGTAAATTATGGGTCAGTTGGACATTTTTATACCTTCCAAGCTTGCAAAAAAGGATAAACTGTTCTAGGGAAATTAAAATGTCCTTGCTCTTCATTCATCAAGTGTGATTGGCAAACTCAATGTCATGTGTAAATGTTTTTTTATGTATAAATTTCCGTTGATTTTGATTTAAATAATTTGTAACCATTAATTAGAAAAATCATAAACTAAAAAAAAATCACAAGGTAAAAGAATTTTACACATGACACTTTTTATTGATGAAAAATAGAGATATAATACCATAAATTAGTGTTTCGGTACCGATAATGACTTTATGATTTTGTCTCAAGGCCCCTTTATCTTGTCATATGTTGACAATTACTCTATTATCAACGTAAGGTTGTTTTATTCTTATATGGGTGCCACAGGTTTACGTTAAAGGAATATTTTCGTTGCACTCGGAGGTTAACCTATGTATATCTGACTCTAATCATATTTAGTAGTGATAAGAGCCTAATGCACTGGATTATTCACACACCCACACACATTGATGGCGAATAATTGCCTAAATTAAGTGGCCTTTGAACTCGCGGATCTAGATCTCCTCAAATATATGCTTTGGTTAATTTCTATCCTCTATTGTTGAGGACCACTCATACACAGTTGATTACATTTAAAATCTGAAGATGTTTTATCGTTGATGAAAATTGAAAAATAATGTAATAGGGAGTATTCAAATCTTTGGACTCACGCTTCCAACCAATGGCGGAGCTGCCCTTGGGCAAGGTGGTCCATGACCACCCTCAATTTTGGAAAAAAAATATCATATATATTGTATGTAAACATATGTGTGTGTAAACTCACTTACACATTCCTTCATTTCGTGTCAATTTTATTACTTTCGTATATATAGTTATTCTTAAATAGCTAGGAATAAATAACAGACACGCTTTGTTTGTTTACGTTTGAATAAGTTTTTGAGATGTTGATGATCAATTTATAATATTTCTTTTAAAAATTAAGTCATCCTTGATGAGTAATACAAGTGGGGTCATTTCCTTAAGTACATGACTTGAAAAGACAAACAATTTGGAGTTAATGGTCATACATTAGTTGACAAAAATAAGGGTAGTCCCGAAGACTTTCATTATTATGTGGTTTAGAAAGAATAAGATTATTCTCACTATAAACACAATATTAAATAAATAAATATACATATATATAGACATAGAATCTTGCGTTTCTTGATTAGGGGAGATTAGTTAGTGCTTGAACTAAAAGTGTCTAACTAAGAACAACTTCCTGACTCCGTCCCTCGTTATAACCAAATATTGTTGGATGCAATTACTCATAAACCATGCAAGTTAGGCTAAGTAGAGGGTGAATCAAACTTTGGTTTGTATTTCTTTAGTTGCAACTGAATACTCATAAGAGATCAAGTGAGGAGGGGAAAAAGGGAGGGGGGGGGGGGGGGCAGGTTTCATCAGGAGAACACATAACATGTGCATCATGTGAAACTAGCAGTTGATAAAATTGTTTGGTTGCCCCAATTTGGACACTACCCTTGTGTCGGAATCTTAGTTTGATCATTGCTTTTACAACCAAAGAAGAAAAACCAAGACATTGTCTACTGGCTTTTTGATATTGTGAATGATATGTCCCTTCGCCAGAACCAGAGCTGTGACTAAACAATACCTACTACTACTTGGCATGGACACCCACCAAATGAAGAAAAACAAGACATCCTTTGGTGGCTTTTTTGGTGTGAGAATGATGAACTAGACATGGTAATGCTCCAATGAGATTATGTGAAAGTATATATGTAATTTTTTTTTAAATGGCAGATGACCTATTCTCGCTTTCAGTGACAACCATTATTTTTTCATTGGTTCCTATCCATACACGTAGTCGATTTATCATTGAGAAAAGTTAAGAAAAATATAGAAAAGGTAGGTGTGAGTAATTTTAACAAGAGTTGTCAGCAAATATGCACTCGACATTGAAGTAGTTGTAGAGTCGGGGGTGGAGGCAGGGTTGGGCAGGGGGAAAAATTTTTAAATTATAATTTTGAAAACTTTTAAGGTTAGTTTAAAATTATAATAAAATTTAAATTTTCTAATAAATTGCCACCACTCATTTTTTTTAATGAAATAAAAACTTAGGCTCAAGGTTCCCTTATATATATTTAATCTCACAATTTTTTCTTTAGAGTCTCTAGTTATCTCTAATCATTCTGTAATGATTCACTTAAGTTATTGAATTAATCCATCTCCAAATTTGATTACTAAGATATAGATTAATATTTTTGATCTATTATCCAAGTTCGAATATACTATATCATATTATAAGATTTTAGATTTTTGGGCATAAAAAAATTTGACCTAATTATGATTCAATTTAATATGCATACACTAATACGTATATGTAAACATTTGATAAAACTAAGAAATGAAATTGAATTAAAATTACAATGCGACACACACACACACACATATAAATATATAAATAAATATTTAATGAATTCGAATATGGATTATATAAATGAAATTCAGTTTTCAAGACAAATTGTTATTCATATGAGTCGAAATGTTATCATTGACAAGTCCACTCGCAAAATGATATGTCAAAATAACATTTTCAATGAAATTGTCTTTATTTTAGTATTTTATACAAAAAAAATTATATTAATTTTTCTTAGTCAAGTCCTATTATTTTTCACGTGAATTTATATGTGAAATCTTTGAAAATAATAAAAAAAAAATAATATGAAGAATTATTTTATAAAGTGTGTTAGATTAGGAATATTTTTTTTTATAGAGAATGAAATTTTTAGAAAACAATCATGCTCATTAGATGTAACGAATTATGATAATTATTATGTAGTCGTTCTCTTTAACTCGATGATTGCCTTCATTGAAAAGCGACTCTGGCTCCGCCCCTGCGTAGAGTTAACTAGCTCATGACAGGAACTCGAAAATCACATTATTCACTACTATAATACTAGATAAGCTAGGTTAGTTTGAAAAAAGAATAATTTAATTTTGACATGACAAATTCATTTAATAATTATTGTTTGAAGAAAAATATTCGGTTTTATTTTTCATTGTTTTTTTCATTTCTTCATCTGGTATTGTGTGAAACATTGCAAAATTTTTTGTAAGTGGTTTTGCTTGTACGTGGATCGAATTAATTTTTAGGTTATTAGGGAATTTTCAGTTATGAGTTTGATTAAAAGAGAAAGATGTTCTAGTCATTGCGCTTCGGTTTATAGATTGTGCGAGTCAACTTAAAATTGACACAATTAATAAACTAATTGAGTTAATATCAGGTCATCTAATACCATTAATTAAATAATTAGTGTTAGGATTAACCACTACTTTTCAGGAATATTAAATTTGCATGAATTAAATAATGACACGACACGATTGAATTGCAAACAACATATCAAAGAGATTTGAATCCGACAATCTATCTAATATTATATCTAAAAAGTCAAATTCTCATTAATTCAAACATACCTCTCTCTCTCTCTCTCTCTCTCCCTCTTATTTTCTCTTCAATTACTTTATTTTTAATTGCGGATTATAGCTATGACTAATATATACAGCATCTAATATTTCATATGGATCCAAACCATGCAATATTCATATCATTTTCTACACTCATGAAATCCTTATTAGCATAGGATTCTCATCTCTTAGCAGACAACCATTGAAAAACCTGACAACAGGAGAGTGACATGCAGTGCAATGTGATTGTTGCCCAAAGAAGCCAGCAGTTCTTATTCTCTGTGGTAGACCAGCCCTATGTAAGTCCAATGGTGCAATGTGTGTTGGAAGGTGATATTTTCTGGCTTCTAGGGGGTGGAGTCTTCCAAATTATATGAGAGAGATGAAAAGGGAGAATGTGCATGCTTGTCAAGGAATGAATGACATATAACCTAACATGTTTGTATTGTCTACCATCCCATTGCCTTTGTCTTGAGGGTAACTAAACACACACACACACACACACACTCACTCACTCATCCATGTTTGTGTGTGTGAGAGTCCGTTAGCATTTGAAAGATTTAAAAATCTTATATTGTATTATAAATTTCATTAAATGATAACAATTTGTCCTAGGTGCCCCTTATTTATCTAAATGATTTATTGAGCACTGCAAGCCGTGTGGTTCAGTGATACATAGAGCCCCATTGAGGGTTTTTCTTGAGACATGAAAAAGATGTGTTTTAAGTTCGATATATAAGAAACAAACTGAGTTGTTTCTGATAATTTGATGGAACTAAAATCTGGCAAAAGCTCAAGTCTTTTTGGGAGAGTGCGTGCATGTGTTTTCCCTTCTTAGACTCTCTGGACGACAATGATGCTGCCGAACTCCACATCTAGTCGTCGTCGCCTCTCTCTCACTCATCGAAACTTAATTTGCTTAGTGTACCTAAAAGGGACTTACATATGTCTAAACAATTTGTTTCTCTAGAGTTATTTCTTAGATAAAGGTGAAGTGCATCTATGTTCAAAAAACAAATATTTAGTGTGACAAAACCCTACCTACCTACCTACCTTTCTCCATGGTTCGTCCCACCATTTGGTACGTAAGATAAGATAAGACGTGTCTATCGAAAACAGAAATAAAATATAAGTGGAAAATATATGTCTCCGTGGGAGTATGCTGACATGTGGGCTCCATGCTTCTACCTTCCCCCTCCCTCTTCTTCATAAAATGATAGAGCCATGCATGGCATGTGCTACCCCTTGGAAGGTGGTAATTCTATCTGCTTGGCGTTTACCAGGGTTTTGGCAAGTAGTGTTTTTAGATATGTGTCTCCTTAGTCAAACAATCAACAACTGTCCCTCTTTACCTGGACATTCCCGTTTGGATAAACGTGCATGGAGATAGAGATATATATAGAGAGATAGAGATAGAGTATGTGAAAATAAACTTAATGGTCTCCTTTTAATTTCTTTTGCCTAATGCATGTAAGTTATCTATCAAGAAAAAAAAAATAAAGAGAAAATTTATTAAAAGAGATCTCACTAAATCTTCATTGCTTAATATATACTATTTTCTTCAATACCAATTTATAAACGGTCGGGCATATGTGAAATAATGACGAGTGATCTATAATTATGTATTGCATGAAAAAAATATCAAGAGGGGACTTGGATTCGAAAAATAATATCGGGTTTTTAGTTTATATGCCCTAAATATTTTCAAGCATCCCAATATCCCAATTCGTTTTGCTTTCATTTTGGTGATGAATACATTTTTATGCCATAGAAAAGAATTATGGGGTCAACTTTATATGATTGTAAAGTCTCAAGGTAAAAATTATATATTTTTAAAAATAGTTTAAAACTTTGGAGGCAATAATAAGCCTTATCCGTTCCCCTACGTCGTTATTTGATACAGTATTTCCCATCAATACATTCATTGCCCTTGGAATCAAGAGCATGCCAGACCCAAGATTTTATGTCAGGGCCAGAGTGAGGAAAACAAGACATAATGAAAATACACGAACGTCGGACCTTCATTGATGGATGACAATCTTCACCTGAATCAAGTTCATGTTGGGTGAAGTATAGAAAATTGTATAAGTTGAACTTATATATATAGAAATTTTTACGATATCGTCCGCAGTATCAATGTCGAAAGTTACAATTTTTTAAAGTGTAAATTACAACTTCAAATGATATGATCAATCATAAAATGTTAGAATCGATACCACAATTTTTATGATTGATGATGAGTTTCTGTGATCAATCATGACTTGTCTTGAGCGGTTATAACTTTTTTTTTTCAAAATTAAACCGACAGTATAATACCAAAATTTTATTTTGGTATATATATATATATATATATATATATATATATATATATATATATATATATATATGGATGTCACACACTGAGTGTACCATTCACTTTTCATTGTCAGTTTTTGTTGATAATTGACATTAAATGACAGCTAAAATTTTCAGGATGGTCTTGAAGAATATTTATAACAAGTTATTCAATATTGACGATTTAATAATGTAGAGAATCCCAATTATGTTTGTGCGGGATAATTCCGATCCTTTACGACATATTTTTTTTCTCGATTTTACTCAAGTGTAGATTCTTCCCAATATATTAGTAGGAGACCTGATTAAGTATGGTGTAAATTAACATCGAGAAAATTTTACTTAGAGACATTTTGCTTGCCAATAGAACATAAATATCAATATATGTTGGTAACTTTCACCTAAAAAATAGTACAAATATTCAAAAAATTGATAAGTATACATACCAATTTTTTTCTCCGATACTAATAGTGAATCCACGAGTTAGAGGCCATGAATGCTTCAAATCTCACATCGATAATTATGCCCAATAAAAAATTTATCTGAGAATTACTCCAACAACCGTAACATTTAATTAGCGGAGCTACCGTATCTATCACTTTCATTCCTCTTGTAAGTTTTTAGGGTCAACACAGGGAACCCAAAATCTATGAAGAGTTTAGGATTCAAAGGGAGGGAAGAAAAGGTGCACCTTATTTTGGAAAAGGTGATCGAAACATGACCACTTTTAGAGTAGAGATTTCAAAATCAAGAGCATTGAAAAGGGCAGCCCAACATTCTCACCCCTCTGTTTGCTTAAGAGTAAGACAAGGACCACATTTCCCTCCAGCCCTAATCGAGAAACCTTCCCCTTCACTCACCTATAATACCAAAAATATGTTCCCTTTGGGAGTTTTCCCAACTCCCAAGGCACTCTTATTAATCAAATTCACTATGCTAATGTGGTATAATGATGGGACTTTTCTGAAATACCCTATGATGAAGACACGTGTCCTCGGTTTTACTAAAACACTGTTGCTAAGATCAAGCACCATCGGCGCACGAATGTCCTCGCCCCCGAGGTACCGTCATATAGGATCATACATTCAATATATTTTACAACCGACACGTGGTCTCGGTCTGATATGTACCTCGGTCGGCATACCTCCCTCGGTCCCCGAGATGAGCCTTTCTTCGGTGTCGAGAGGTACCCCGTCCTGGACGCTTCCTCTACTCCAGGATAAGCTATTGACGTACAGGTCATTAGCCTAGGCTAGTCATCATGACCTCGTCTTACACAAGTAATGTCAGAACGTACTAGAATACAGAGGTCACAGCCAATAAGGGATGGACGCGTGACATATGATATCACATCAAAGACAGACAAACCGCATGCCGTTGCTGACACGCGACTTGGGAAAGCAAACAATTAATTGCACCATTCTCTTGATGAGACCGCATTCAATGCGGTAAGGCTCGGAAATGAAAGACAATAAATGCTCTTATTACAGAGCATTTATTGCATCCTCCCCGAGAGGAGCACATTGTACCGTCGGCATCCCGATGATCCAGCATTGATTGCTCGGGACCCCGAACAGTTAATTAGAGAAGACATTCCTCATCATAATCAGTGCACACGCTACCTGTGCCTAATGATCACCTACTGACCACACTGACAGCAATTATGAGCTTTTAAGGTATAAATACTCCTTGCAAAAGGCAAAGGGGGTATGCAACAACAAACTCTCTACTACAATACATTCTCAGTGTTTTCTCCTTCCTCTCTCTTTCTAAAAGACTGACTAGATCGTCGGAGGGGATACGTCGAAAAACACTCCGGCGCCCTTATAACTTGTTCTTCTTTGTTCCAGGAACCTCTTTCGGCCTTACAGGATCGTTCTTCCTTTTCCAGGGTCTCCCGTTGCCGTTCCAGGTTACCACCGTACCTTGCAGGCTGTCCCAAGCAGCGTGTTTGGTCACTCAACAGGCTCACTCTAAGTTCACCAAAGGAGAGATCTGTTCTCGTTTTTTATATTGTGCAGGATCTTGCACGCACATATACTATAATTTTGACTAGAATCTGATTATTTGGATATAAATTAATATTTTTAATTTATTATTCAAACTCAAACTCAAATCTAATATCTTATATTTCACGGTTTTGAATTTGAATATATTTTTATTCGATACTTTTAGGATTAATTGCACTGGAGATCCCCAAAGTATACAATTTGTCTCATTTTGGTCCCTAATATTTTAATTGTATTATTTTTGTTCTTCATATTTCAATTGCATCATTTTGATCCTTGAAGTATTGAATATATTTTTATGTGGTCCCTCAAACAAATAACATTCAAATTGCTAACGGTTTCTGATCATAAATTTATTACGGGATATCTAAATGTTGGTAAAAAATAATTTGGATAATTCTTGACCCAAATATGAGTAACTCTTGACCAAAAATGTATAATATGAATAGCTCTTGAGCAAAATTTGGATAGCTCATAATCAACACAATATAATTTGGGTAACTCTTTGACCAAAATTTTGAATATAAATTTGGTCAAGAGTTATCTAAATTATTATTTTTTACCTATATTTAGATATTACATGACAGGTTTGAAACCTTTCATTAAGGGATCATATAGAAATATATTAAATACTTCAAGAACTAAAATGACGCAATTAAAATATTGGGGGACCAAAATGAGACAAACTCCATATTTTAGGGACCTCTAATACAATTAACCCTACTTTTTATTATAGTTAAAATGTTTATCGTGGATAATATATTTAGTGCGATTAAAATATTTACTGTTGTTAAAATATGTAATGTGCTTTAAATTGTTTATCGTGGTTAAATGTACATGAGTGATTAACATATTTTGAAAGATTAAAATATAAGTCGTAAAATAAGCTATTAGACTAGAACAAACATGAAAAAGATTATACATAATTTATAAGACTCCCATTTATAACAATGTTCAAAAAAGTGATTAATGGTCTTATTATAATTTTTGAATGGTTGATTTTCGAGCTTAAATCGGCAAAATATAATATTTAGATGAATAAATACATGTTATTTTTATTGTATATATATAAAATTAAATATTAGATAGAATTGTGATAGTAAAAAAGTGAAATAGACCTATGGTATTGGTAAGGTCCCTCATTGTAGTTGTAGGTTATGAAAGAATTTAATAAAACAAATAGATTGACAAGAATGGTATAAAAGTTAATAGAAAATGATTAATGACAAATGATATATAATTTGTACTTAAACCAAAAATTATAATAATAATAAAAAAAAATTAATCACAAGATATTATAATCAACCAACGTGATGACGTGTCACTATCACAATCCCGATCGGCGTTTTTGCCTTCGCGGTCTTTCCTCTCGCAACAGAGAAAGCATAAAAACAAACACCAAAATTCAATCAGAAATCAATCTCTCTCTCTCTCTCTCTCTCTTTCTGCTATTTATAAATTCAACCTCCTCTTCTCATGTCTCTCTGAAACGAGATTTCTCATATTGCTATCTATTCTCTCCCCCTCTCTCTTCTCTGTATATGTATATGTATATGTATATTTATATTTATATATCCGCGGAGGTTAGGGTTTTGTTTTCTCACACTACAAACGAGAACACAAACAGCTTCCCAGGTACGTTTTTTTGGTTCATCAATCTCAATGTCATTTTGACCTAGATATCCACAATCGGTCATTGCTTCATTCTTCTAGGAATTCTATGGTATCTATTAACTATTCTCGATTTGATTACAAGTTGGTGTTGGATTTATATTTGCATTGAGTGTTTGAACAACCTTCCTTTCATGTGATCAGGTGATATTTATCGAACCATCGATTTCAATGTGTGGAGGCACAGTTTGTGTGTAAATTAAGTGTTTTATGATCCCGAATTATTTATAAGTTTCATGTTTAGAAATGGTGGGGTTTTGCGAATTGGAGAGAGTGAATTAGGTTTTTTTGGTGGTACTGTATGGTGTGGTGGTGCGAAGGCCATTTTTATTTTTATTTTTTGCTGGGGTTAGTGGGTGATGATGACAGATGTTCAGCAACAACTTCAACAAAAGCCTGAACCTGAGAGCACCATCGATGGTGCCCAGGCTCGGGCTGAATTTGACAGGGGGTTGGAGGAATTAATGCGTGGACATTTGGACGAATGTATGTCATTTGCATCGTGTAGTTCTAATCGTAATACCGAGGATGAGGATGATGAGGGTGATCAGCTTGTGAGGAGAAGGAGAAGGTCGGATCTTGAGGGGGATGATCTGGCTGAGTCTTCTGCTGCCAGAAGGCGCCACTCGCGGATACTGAGTAGGTGGGCTGCCCGGCAGGCGCAGGAGATGATTACCACAATTGAGAGGACAAATCGTGAGACGGAATTGATGGCGCTTGCAGGTTTGCATACAGTTTCCATGCTTGATTCTTCGTTCTTGAGGGAGTCACCATCTCCAACTTCAAGGCGGCAGGGTAATGTTGAGAGGCCCAGCACCAGGGCATCGTCTATTCTGCAAATGTGGCGGGAGTTGGAGGATGAGCACATGTTGAATCATGCTCGGGAGAGGGTGAGGGAACAACTGAGACATCAAAGAAATTTAGACTCTAATACAGACAGATCAAGTACAAATATGTCTGAAAGCCAAGGGAGTGATAATCAGGGTATTTTGGAGGATGCTAGTGAGAGTGAGAATGATTATGGAACTTGGTCTCAAGATCAGATGGGACCACAGAATGAACATGGGGACCGCAATAGTTCTAGTCGTGAGCAATCTCCTGATCTTGGTGAAGTTGAGCGGGAGAGGGTCAGTCAAATTGTTCGGGGATGGATGGAGACTGGAATCAGTGATCATTCATCTAATGTTCCCCAGAGGAGTGGTAGTCCGAGGTCAGAATGGCTTGGCGAAACTGAGCGTGAAAGGGTGAGGATTGTGAGGGCGTGGATGCAAACGACAAGTCAACAGAGAGGAGCTCGTAGTGGTAGAAGGGAAGAACAAATTGCCGGACTTGGTGCCCAAGCTGGACGAGTTCGTGAAGGTTTGGTTGTTGACCATGATGCAGGTCAGCCAGAACATAGTCGCAGGGACAGGCTGAGGTTGCGGGGAAGACAAGCTCTGCTTGATTTGCTTTTGAGGATTGAGAGGGAGAGACAGGGGGAGCTTCAGAGTTTGTTGGAACATCGGGCTGTTTCTGACTTTGCCCATCGCAACCGCATTCAGGTCAGTTGCTCACCATTGGTGCTGTTATTCATCACTTGCCTGTTTCCTCGTGTAATTTTTCCTTCTGTATGTTCGTAAGGAAAGCTTTCATTTAAGTGTCTACATACTGTGTATGCTTTATTCTGCATAGATTGTTTGATATTGAAGTTGTAGTTTTATTTTGTGCATGTTAGTTCTGAAGTTCAGGGTTTTGAGATTGGCCAAATCCAAATGTTTGGCAACAAATTCAGCATGGGAAACAATTTTATGCCCCTTTCCCAGATTTGTGCTGGCTATTCTATTTTCTGAACTTTGAAGGGAGAGAACAGTTCTTTTCTATTTTCTACTCTGGAGATTGGTCATTATCTTAAACAATGGACTGCCTACGTAAAGCTGAATGGCAAAAATAGGATACTTATAGTTGAGCTTTAGTAGGTCAGAATTAAACACTTTCTATGTAGCTAATCCTCCCCCCCTCACTTTCCCAAAAAAAAAAAAAACCAAATCAGCAAGAGAAAAGAAAAATCAGAATGAGAATGACAATAAAAGACCAATCCACTGATAAAAAAAGTAATAGTAATATATGACTCAACCTGCTTAATCTTGGCAAGATCTACACTCTACTTCTATTATCCAGTTGTTTTTAAATCCAACATGGTTTTACCAAATTTTTTTTAGTCAATAACAAAATCTATTTAACTGATAATTATGGAGTTATGCTTCTATTACTGGTTTAACTATGAAAGCTATTACATAAAACCTTCACCAAGTAGTCCTGGCCTGTTTATGAAATTTGGCCCGTTTGCTTAGGTATTAATACCAAAAATTATGGCAAGATTGCGTACATCTGACCAAGTGGTGGCAAAAGAATTGTCCTGACTCTATATTTAGTTTACTTTCATCACCAAAATGGGAAAACAAGGGTTTCTTTCAAATAATTTTATTTGATAAGAGCCCTTTTCAGTGGATTGCTTATCCACAATTTATGTTCATTTGCATCTTTCTATGAAATGAAAATTTTGTTTTGATCAAAAAAAAAAAAAAAAAAAAAACATTGTACAAGAGCATAATGTGTGTGATGGTTTTTGTAGATAAAAAAGTTTTATTGCGATATTCTCCATCTAGGGGCTATATATTTCTTGGAATAAATAGTGAATCCTCTTAGTGTGATATTTTTTACTTGGGAAAGTTTCCTTAATGAATTTTAGAATGTTTTGCTTGAATAGACAATCATGACTTGGAACTATTCATTTTCCTGTAGTCATTACTCAGAGGCAGATTCTTGCGAAACGAAAGGCCTGTTGAGGATGAGCGACCACCTTCTATGGCAGCGGGTGAATTAGTTCATTTAAGACAACGACACACTGTCTCCGGGCTGAGGTACGTGATCTTCTTTTCCAAGATGGTGTTCTTGATTTTTATTTCCGGACGTTAGCCTACATGAGTATGGGATTATGTTTTCTGGATTGCCATTGACTTTTAGGGCTGTATATTACTGTCTTGCATTCTTATGATGGTTATAAGGTGTAAAAATATTTAATTAGAGTTGTCATGTGATGGTATGATGCAGGGCAGGCTCTGTCTTTGTTGGTTCTTTAATGTAGCAGTTAGCAGTTGATCTTTATCCTGATTAAAATATTGACTGGGGGTACTTATAGAACAAAGGTCAAGAATGTAATGACAGTTCAATAATTGACTTATGAGTAAATTGGATTTTAATACCAGTTTTATCTCACTAAATGTTTAGAATCTTTAGATAATCTGTCTATTGATTGTATTAGTTTTGAAAGATGCATCGATGTGGTCCTCTAGGCCTGGATTTTTATTTATTTATTTTGTGATTTTAAACGTTAAAACATTAGATCTATTAAGCACGGATGCGAGATACAGGTAACATACAATACGGATATGGCGATACAACAAAACCTACAAAAATAGGATACGGGTACGGTTAGAATATATCCATAAAATATATTTTTTTAAAATTTTATTATTATATTTAATATAATAATTATGATTTATAAAGTGAATCACACATCTATTAAAGGTATATAATAATAAATAGCCATTCTATCATTCAGAAATTACACATCTATCATAATTTTTTTTTTGCAAATAAGGGCCCAAACATATTTGTTCTGGTACCCCTATTCTTTTTAAAAAATTCAAGTAATATCTCGCCGTATCCCCAACGTATTCTGATGTATCTCGGCATATCATGAAGTATCTAAAATTCAAATTTATTTATTTTTAATTATAGGATACTTTCTAGTTGTATCGGATACGTATCCGGCCTTATCGGACGCATATCCGTATTCGGAAAGTATCTGATACAGATACTTTGACCCTTTTGAAGTATTCGTGCTTTATGGCATTAGACTTAATGTTATTTTAGAATAAAGAAAGTGAAGGCCCAAGAAGCGATGCCTTAACAACCCTAGATGGAACTAGAGGAGGAGGAAGAAGGGGGGGGGGTTGTCTTTTCAAGTTAAATCACATTTCACATGTGGGATGCATGCAAATTAACCAATGGCATATACAATTAACAATTCCATGCAAATAGCATAAGGAGTGTTCAATGCGCATGCATGCAAATTTAACAACCAAATCAACATTTTGTGGCTTGGGCAATCAGCAATTGAATTGGTAGTGAATACAATTTCCTTTGTGGATCATTGAGTCTGCCCTCTCTCTTGCGTAGATAGGTACTTTTTGGTTAGTCTAGTACAGATCGTGTAAGGGTAGCATTCCCTTCTTTTGGCCTAATGTAATAAATTTATCTTTACCTATCCAAAGAAGGCAGTTAACTTGTAGAACTTGTCTTTCAATCCAGTCTGTTGATTGCCACTTTTTGCTCTGGAGTTAAGTGTTTTCTCTATATTTTTATTCTCATTACAACTTCATGATTCATTCAAGCATCTCTATTTTCATGATGGTTGTAGTAGTCAAAGAAGGTTTCCACATGCTTTATTTGGTCATCCTCAATTATTCTGTCTGCGGGCTTTTTGTGCATTCAAGTACAAGAATTTTAACAGGCATGAATGGATGACATGTGTGGTTTCTTGTCCAGGGAAGGGTTCCGCTCCAGATTAGAAAACATCGTTCGTGGTCAAGTAAGCAGCCAATCTGAACCCTCATCTCACTACAACAACACTGATTCCAGAAATGATCAAACTCTTATAAACCCTTCACAGGAGGTTCAACATGAAAGCTATGAGCAGTCACAACCTAGGCGTCAGGAAAGTGACACTCATCAGATGTCAGCTAGTATAGGAAATTTAGAAAACAGCGTTGTTGTTCAAGGTATAGCTCGACAAGCAACTGCTAATGAAGGAGGAGATTGGCAGGAACAAGATATCGAGGGTGAGAGAGGAAACTTGCATCTCTCGACTTACAGCGAACTCAATGAATCGAGAGATGGGACTGCAGAGGATATAAATGGAAATTGGCAGGAAAATTCAGTCAATGATTGGCCCCAGGCAACTCCAGGAACTGATGAAGGAGGAAGTCATCTGCAAGAAACCCATGGTGCTTGGCATGAGGATGGCTCTCGTGAAGCTGTGGACAATTGGTCAGAAGGGCCTTCTGATCCCCCGAGAATGCATCGTTCTATTCCAGTAAGAAGAGTCAATAGATTCCATCCCCCTGATGATGATAATGTGTACAGTATGGAACTCAGGGAACTCCTAAGCAGGTATCACGTTATTATATAAAGGCTTCATTCTATTGGTGTATGTGCTCGAGCTGTCTAGGCATTACTTTGACTTTTCATGTGATAAGAATTTCTGTTTGGTGTAGGAGGAGTGTTTCTAATCTTCTTCGCAGTGGTTTCCGTGAGAGTCTGGACCAGTTAATTCAGTCATATGTAGACAGGCAAGGTCGTGCTCCAATTGATTGGGATCTGCCTGGAAACTTGTCCACTCCTGCTTCACCAGAGCGGGATCAGGAGCAGCTGAGAGATGGTCAGAGTGAAGATCAGCATGATGCGACTGGCGGACCTTCACTGGTACTACCATCTCCTCCATTGCCGCCACCACAACCACCACTTTGGCACCAGGATTTGCATCATTCTAGTTGGCCTCGTCGCATGCTGCATCGTTCTGAACTTGTAAGCCATCTCTGATCTATGGTTCTTGGCGCTACATCCTTGAACGCATGAACTTTCCAACACCTCCTTCAGGACGTGTTCAATCTGTTTCATTAGGCATCATGTTTTTTTTTTGATAATTTCGGGTTAGAAAAAGGTTGCAGTTTGTTGTCACCATGGATTATCAGTGTTTAATGTATTATTCGTATGTACCTATTTATCATCTTTAATGGCTCCATACGAGGATACTTTATCACAATTAATTGTACATGATCAGTGGTGGCCCCTTCTATGAAATTTACATCTGTTGTCACTCCAAAATGATTGTGCAATTTTACCCTAATTGTTGTCCAATCTCACCAGAACTATAATTGGCCTTAACAACATGCAACTCTTCCTACTCTTAGGACATTCAAAGCATTCTCCTGTGCAACAGGTTGAGGGTTTTGAGCAATACAATGAGTGAGTTTGGTTAGTATGAGCACCTTTGTCCTTTTTGCTGGACTATTTTCGGTTAACAGTCATGCTCTCAGTTGATGGTTTAAGTGGAGTCAGAATATTTCAACTACCAATCCTTCATATGTTTTGGATTTTTTTGAGTGATCTGGACTGAGAAATGATCCTATTAGGATCTTGTAGTGGTTGTTGCAAAATTGTTTATTCTTAACTGTTGCCTTTTTTGGGTCCCCCTCCCAAGGTTTCTAAACCCGTTAATGCAACCCACCTATTTCTGGTGTTAGATGTATGTTTCTGCACGTTGGAGTTCGTACTAAATAGTTGGATGGTGATTTGAACCAGGAGTGGGAGATGATCAATGATCTCAGAGCAGACGTGGCAAAGCTTCAGCAAGGTATGAACCACATGCAGAGGATGTTGGAGGCCTGCATGGACATGCAACTGGAGTTGCAACGATCAGTCAGGCAGGAAGTCTCTGCTGCTCTGAATCGATCAGCTGGTGAACAAGGTTTATATACAATCTCAATATAATCATCGTTGCTTTCTCTGCTGTACAGAACACTTGACATAGGACGAAAATTTTAAAATGCTGCTATCTCCTTGGGGTTCCTAATATTTTCCTTGTGTTTGGATTTTAGGTACCATATTTCTAAAATTGTTACAGTTACAAGGAGAGGGACTAACAAGATGTTGATATGTGTGCAGGCTTGGCTGAGACCTCAGAAGAAGGATCTAAATGGGGTCATGTCAGGAAAGGAACTTGCTGTGTTTGTTGTGATAGCCACATTGATTCTCTATTGTACAGGTGTGCTTGCTTCTTTGCTTATATATGTTCACATACGGTCCTAACTTACGACAAACAATCGAGCTACTGTGACAATAGTTTAACTCAATTTTGCTCTCTCACAGATGTGGGCACATGTGCACTTGTTCCAAATGTGCAAATGAGCTGGTTCGCGGTGGAGGGAAGTGTCCTTTGTGCCGGGCACCAATTGTTGAGGTGATACGAGCTTACTCAATACTGTAAAAAGAGTGCATGATAATGTAAAGGACAACAGAAACAAAAACTGGTGAGTAATACAACTCCGAGGAGCTACTGTCAGAAGTTTGTCAGGTTCTTGACTGTAGTGTTTAGTTTACCGCTGTTGTTTGTCCAATTATATGTGGAACGCTTTGTGCATTGTATAATTGGAATAACTAATGGTACCTTTTGATTCTTCATTCATGCGTAAATAAATATTACAGGGTAAATTCTTTTTATTCTACTACTCGATTCTTGCTGGTATTCTTAGGAAAAATAAAGTCTGATATACCATGGCAGGATAGACATGCCTTCGTGTAGAACATTAGCAGGAAGGACGTGGTGGCTAAAATTTTACTTTGAAACAATCCGAATTTTATTCCGGACACATTTTCCTCGATATATTTTTGTCCTATCAGTTGCTTTTCTCCAAAGGGGTCGTTTGGTTGTAGTATTAAATGGTGGATTACAGAGTCAATAATAGATTAAGACCCTAATTTAATCTTATATAATACTTCATTCGTTTTTAAATATTTGTCGTTTTATACAATTGTTTTTGCTTCATAATATCTATCGTTTAATGAAACTAATGCATAATTAATATTTTTTTTTTAAATTTATCCTTAACTTTTCAATATATTAGATTACGTGGAGGTTAAGTGTCTTTCATATTCCTTTCATTCCCAATACGTATTGAATAAGTGTATTTTAGTCTTGTGTGATTATTTTTTTGTTTATATTAGAGCTATTTAATAGCTTCCTTAATCACTGTACAAAAACCTTAAACGACAGATATTTAGAAACAGAGAGAGTATTTAATTACAAAAATATTATGTATTATATATAGTCTTATTTTAAATTTTTATTTAAATAATATACTGCTTATCTAAATAGTACATTGCATTCATACTATTAAGTCGATTATAATAACACTTGGGGAGGTGGTATTATAGGCCAATTCAAGCGTATTAAGTTATAAATTTATTATTTTATCTAATAAATAAAGTAAAAATTTAATAATTATACAAAATTGATGGTTTTTTAGTCAATGTATAATTATTATTCTATTATTTTATTCTTAATCCAGTATTTTACCAAACACTAGATTATAATGCGTAATATGTTTGTCCAGTATATAATCATATATTTTATTCATTTATACGGGCTTGACTTTATTCATTTATATGGGCTTGATCTGTATTATCTAATACAATTTATTCTTTTACAATACGACAACCAAGCGAGTGTAAAAAGTATCTTATTTATGGTTGCTAATTCTCAAGACGATTTGCTAACTCAATATGAAATCGATATGCGATTATTGGACATGAATTGCCTTAATGGGTTTGGGATTTTATTGAGTTAATCCATTAACAAATGGATTTACAAGAACTCGGGTACATAGGATTTACACACAACACGAGGTTAATTATACAGTTATATATTAGTTGCGACAAGAAGATTTAGATAGACATGAATTGATACCACACGATTCAAAGCAAGTTTTAAAATTTTTTTTCTCGTAGCAAATCTTAATATCGGAACATGTGTTGTCCCAGAAGCAATAGTACCGTTTCTCTGACGTGCAAGAATTAGGCTGTTGCCCTTTCTTTGCCTTTCAATGAGTGGTCTCACGGCAGAAGAAAAAGACTGGATGAGATGTTTAAAAGGATGTCTTCCTGATCCTCTGAATCTCTAAGTAGTGTTGAAGTCTTCAGGGTAGATTCAAAACATTCCAGAAGTGTCAATGCTTTGGAGCATAGTTTTAAAAACCGGTCCGGAGATCCCTCGTCAAGTCAATGCCTTATTAATTTAACCGTTGGGTCACTGATCAAATCGATTAAATAATACAAAATTAAAAAATAATTATAAATAAATTAAAAAAATCACAATAATTATAAAAATAACAAGTTCAATATATATTAGATCAAACAAAACCCCAAAATCATCAAAACTGGATCCAATATATTCTTTGATGAATGAATCTTCAAATCAAGTAATTACACAATTACAAACATATTATAATAGCATTCATAAAATAATATCTTTATTATTTCCCGGTCGAGTATCTAGAATTGCTTTTTCTACGGGTTAATCTTTACTTTTTTTTTTTTCTTTCAAACAAATCAACACTTTTATTTATGAATCAAATAATTACAATCAGTAGAAAAGGCAGACAGGCCTGCTAATGCAACTGCTGAACCAAAAAAAAATCAAAGAATCAACAACTTCCTCCTCCTCCTTAATACTTTAAACCCCCTATTGATAATGCAACAACAACATCCTTCCCTGCAAAGGAATATTCAATAAAGGGGAAAAATCAGCAGAACCTCCATTCTGCACAGCCCAATTAGCAAAAAAATCAGCCAAATAATTGGCTTCCCTGTACACATGAACTGAAGACCACCGAAGACCGAACACATCAAAAAAATCAGCCAAATAATTGGTTTCCCAGTACACATCAATATGGGTTCTTATAGAAATAAGCCTTCATTGTGCTCACCGAACTTCATCAAAACTAAACCCACCAAGAACTGAAGACCTCACCCGCCCAGAACAGTTACAACTAGCGCAACGAGAAGTCAACCAACAACTACCAACCAAATAACCTCATATAGGAGAGAGAGAGAAACTTAATACCCGAGACGAAAGAGAAGGATGAAGATCTGTTGTGGTCTGTGAGTCGAAGTCTCAAAGATCTACTATTTGAGTCTTTAGAAGAACTGATTCGAAGAGATGGCTGGGTGATCAGTGATGTTCTGTTGAGGCCTGAGCCGAGTATAGAGCTAGCACAGAGGAAGAGAGAGAATGTCTTTCGCGAAGAACTAGAGGAGGGGGCAACATCGTTGAACCAGAGGACGGGGCAACGTCGTTGAACTAGAGAAGAGGGCAAGGAAATAAAATTTTAGGCAAAAATGCCCTAGAACGCTAGAACTTCTTTTTTTATAGCAGTCAAATTAAACCGTCCGGGTTGATCCAAACCGGACGGGTCAAGGAATTTATTACAAAACCGGCCGATTCAGCGGGTCCTTACCGGTTCTTTTGCTCGAACGATCTGATAGCTGAACCGGCCCGGTTCAGGCTCCGGTTCATCGGTTAACCGGGTCAACCCGCCGGTCCGGTCCGGGCCGGGTTATAATACACTGCTTTGGAGTGATTTTTTTTTTTTTTAAAGTTTTATTTCTTAACAACACAGGATTGTTATGAATCAATTCTACTTTAAAGAAAAAATTGAATATTCATTGATCAAATCATTCACTCCATAGTCGGGTAAATTTTTTGAAGAACAATAACGGCAACCATGAAATTTATAAGAAGAGAAAAATCTATCGACTTTAGAAATCATGAGGGTTCAAGTTCCTCTATTCCCAAAAAATCTATTTAACACCCTAACTATTTATCCTATCCCTTTTCATTAGGGATTCAAAATTCATTAGCTTTCTCATTCACTCTATTCTTTTACAAGAAGATATGAGCGGAAACAATTTTCTTTTATCACAAACAGGTTTTGTGATAGATGTGATACACGTCCAAAATTTTTAAAAAGTGAAATAGTGAAAAATATCATTTAGTTGCTACACTTGACGACAAATAGTTAAGAGAAAGCATTGTTTGGTTTGTAAGCCACGGGTGAAATTTTCTTCTAAAACAATGCTGGTTTCTCTTGTAATGAAATTGATAAGGCTTGCAGTTGACTGGGCATCTGAACATTACCTTTGAAATTGAGAACTGAGAGTAGACAAAAAAAGGCTATTTTCTTTCAGTACTACAGCTACATACAGAAGTGTAACATCCTGTACAAGACATCTCATTTCTTCCCCACAAAAAAATGCCAAATGAAATCACTCTTTCAAATCACCAATTTTCTTTTCTGTTCTTTTTTTAAGCTGTTACCAGCAGCCTCATCCACTGCCTGAGGTTCTCTGATGGACAATATATGTGTTTATTCTCTATGATTGTGTATTGGAGCAATTAGAATTTAAAAGAACCGAGTTCAGATAGGGAAAAAAGTGATCGGGGGACCAGGGAAAATGAAAACTCACTTCAAGTCCCGTGTTTACGTAAATCAGTTCCTCCCGTCATTGACATTTGATGGTCTTCAGCTTCATTACAAGTTGTTCACGCTGAGCTTCTACCTCTGCATATTTAAGACTCATGTGGAGGTAGCGCTCTTGAATTTCTCTCAACTCTGCCTCAAGAAATGATTCCTTCTGTTTATCTTCTTCCTTGTTGGTTTCTTTCTCTTGAGCTTCTAACTTCTTGGGAGCATCTGATTCACTATTTTGTCTTTGGGACAACAAACTGAACAGAAGAAGCAAACAGCAAAAATGGGCTTGTCAGGATTAGTATATAACAGAGCAACAATCATATGTTCATCTCTCACATTAACATCACACTCACAGGCATGCACCTGCATGAGTGCAAATGCAAATATTTGACTCTTTCCGGAAATGCAAAATGAGCACAGATGGTCTAAGACTACAGTTACGCAAACTGTTCATTTAGCAGTAATCAATATGTCCTTGTAAAATGGTTTTTGTAAAAGTTTTACAGATTTTGAGGCTCTTTAGAGAAACCCAAAATTCAACAGCTGGTCCAAAAAATTACATTTATATAATCAGTTCGGACAGAAGACATCAATATTTTGGGGGTGAAAATGAGTTTCCTAAGAATTTTAACAGTTTCTGAGACCACAATAAAAAAAAAAAAAGGACACAACACCAGCTTCATCTTTACTCAGAGAGAACTATTTTGGTGCACAGGACAGAAGTTGCGTGAGCAGGCCTCATTCAAAGTCCAAACAGTTCATCAAAAGGATTGAATGCTTTATAAGAACTAAGAGAGCTTCGATATTTCAACAAGTGGCAATGTAATCACTGGCTGATGAGTCTCCTTTTTGTTTTTCAATTTCAAATTTATTTCTTTTTGATAAATAAAAAACGAACGTTCTGCTTTATGTGATGCAGGTATAACTCTAGACAAACAGATATCACAGACAAGGAAGGAAGCAGTCCACTGCTAGACAGGAAAAACTTTTAATCGAGATGCTATTAGTTGGAAAAATAACTTCAGAGAGCATTAGTTGTTAGGATGTGCAAACTAAGATATGGTTAGAGAGAATTATTTAGTACTTACCTCCTAAGCTGGGATTTATACATGGCATTGGCCTCTAAAGCCTCAGAAAGTTCATTCTCAAGGTATTGGATCCTTGATGCGAGATCAATTGCTCTCTTTTGAGAACTAGTATAATTATCGTGTTTGCCATCAACCTGGAACAAAGAGCAAGTAAAGATATACAAAGGTCAATTTTGAAAGGATTTATACCATGTGAAACGAATTATATTGCCATATAAAAAATTCACTAGCCAAATTAACATAAACAAGTCCTTGCACAAATTGAGTTTAATTCAGGTGTGTTTTTTGGTCCATTTTGGTCAAAAGGGTACTGAGTCCTGTTTCATATCCTACCATATTATTCTACTATCCTAATTCACATCAATTTTGGTTTCTCCTTTCCCTCAGTTTCGCCTTCAATGATCATCACGTCACTTTTTCCGTTAGTGTAGTTATTGGTCTTCGCTGCACAATGTTAGTTAACTTTTATTTGTCACATTCAATATTCCCATTGTGAAGGTTTATAACCATGAGTACATATTCAACTATGCCTTGATTATGTTGATTTTCCAAAAAATAATATTGAAATTTATCAGTCCTCACAGACAGTTTGCAAACATCCTCGCTGAATTTAATTGTAATGTCCTCTTCCTCCTATCTATTAGAAAGGCAATGTTATTGACCAAAAAAAACAGTCAACGTCATAAATAAAACATTTTCTGCTGTATTTACTTCTAACGCCATCAAATTGATATGGAATAAGAAAGCAGATTATACAGACCTCTGAAAGCTCAAATTCTTCATGGATAGAACTTGTATAATTATATTGAGGATAAATCGGCAAATGCTCAGTAGCAGGCTCGATTTGATGCTGTTTTACTGCTTTTTCCTTTTTCAGTTCCTCTTTGAGATTTTGAAACTCTTTTATACTCTCTCCTTTTTCCTCTTCAAGGCATTTTATCTTCCATTGGAATTGGCTAATAGCTCTCCTAAGGCGGCCAAGCTCATTTTTCATCTCAGCGTCCTGGGCATTTAATGCTTCTCTTGCAGTTAGATCACCCTCCAGCCGCAAAATCTTTTCCTCTAATGCAATTTTATTTCGTCTGCAGTCCTCTAATTCAGGCACAGCATTGTGCATGCCAGACAATTTCTGCAACAATAAAATTCTCTCAGCCTTCAGTTCTTCAAAGTCCCCGGCTACCAGCTGTAATGAAGTTTCTAGTCTTTCATTTTCAAATTTCATTTCATTTTGTGAGCTCTTAAGAGCCAAAACTTCATCTTGAAGGACTGGTACTCTCAGGAGTTGAATCTTGAGGCTGGAGGTTTCTTCAGCCAGTTGTAGTCTTTCATACTCAGTGGACCTAAGTTCTGATTCAAGCTTTTTAATGATGCCTTTAAGTTTGTCTTCGTTAGATCTTGCATTTTCCAACAATCCCAGTAACTTCTCATGGTTAGCCACCAGAACTTCGTGATTTTGTTTGGACGTAGCAAGCTCTCTCTTCAACTCTAGAACCTTTGTTTCACTTTCCATCTGGACATTATTAAGCTTCTTCTCAGACAATTCAACTTTGCCTTGTACTTCTTGAAGAGCTGCTTCCAGCTTACTTTTATCCACATGTAAAGTATGCAATTCAAGTATAGCTTCTGAAGCTTTTCTCTCCCTTTCATCAGGAGTTGCAGTTATCTGATTAGTGAGGTGAGCTAACACTTGTTGTAGGTTTTCAGCTTCATCTGCCTTCTCTAAGTACAGTTGATTCAGCAATCTCTCCCCAAGAACAAGTTTCTCTTTCTGTTCTTTATTTTGGAGATGGAGTGCATCAAGTTCTAAAACCAAGACTCTCTCTTTTGAGGCAATCTCCTCCAGCATTGAGGAGAATTTGGCTTCTAAAGCTTCAATTTTATTTGAAGATTCAGATAGAACATTTCGTGATTCCCTTAGTTCCACTTCCATGGTTGTACAGTGATTATGCAGTTCTGATCTTTGTCTCCTTAGCTCTCCATTCAACTTCTGAAGGGAACCCCATTCTTCAATGAGACTTTCTGCCGTAGCTTGTAATTTTAGATTTGCTTTGTTTAGATACTCACACTCTTCTTGGGATTCTAACCACCTCTTTTGCACATTATGCAACTTCTCTTTCATATCAACTTTTTGTGCCTCCATTTCATTTTCTAATTTTCGGATCTGATCCAGAAGATTCATAACAAGAGATTCTGAATGCTGCACTTCCAAACGACTTGATTCCCTTGCATCTGTCAAGTATCTTAATTGAGCTTCCAAGCCAGATATCCTTTCTGATAGGCATACATTTTCTTCTTCCAATTCAGACAAGTGGAGCTCTGACTCATGTTTGCCACTTTCTAGCTCCAATTTTTCCCTTTCAAGAGTCTTGTAGGCCGAGATGTGAGAATTCATATTGCTGCTGAGCACCATCATATCATCCCTTAGATTGTCCAAGCTTTTGGAGGTGATACTACTGTCTCTTTGCATAATATCCATTTTTTCCTCCATCTGACGGTCTATCTGTTGTACATCAGAAAGTTGAGTTTCCAAGTCCCTTTGGCGACATCTTAAAGCCTTGATCTCTTCATCCTTCAGCAAACAGTCAGCTTTTAATTCTTGTACCTCAGAGGTTTTGGCTAGTAGATCATTACTCAGATCTTCAACCCTGGATCCCTGTTCCTTATTTAAACTTTGAAGTTCTTGACTAGAAGCACTAAGGATATACTCACCCAATTCATCACTCTCCAGTTTATGTTGGACTTCATAAACATGTGTGGCTCGTGCTGAAATATTCTCTTCCCTACTTTGAAACTTATCTTGAGAGCATGCTAATTTTGATCCGAGTAGTTCATTCAGGTGGATTAACTTGTCCAACATAGCCTGAGTCTGCTCTATTTTAAGAATTGGATCTGAGCATTTTGTGTCATGAAGATTATTGCTATCATATGAACATCCAGTTTTTATGGCTGAATGACTATACTGTTGCTTCTTCACATTGACCAACAAGATTTGAAGCTGTTCACATAATGCCGGGAATAATCCATTCTCAGCAGAGGACATTTTTTGTTCAGTATTCTCACACGCCATACAGATATCAGCATCGGGGTACTGACTGCCAGTTTTTTCTCTTTGGGGACATTCTATTTGTTGCCGCAATGCAGTAATCTTAGTTTCCTGCTCTTGTTCTTTGGCACGACATTTCTGGAGTTCAGTATTAAGAATACGAGCTTCGTCCTCAAAAGTTTGCAATTGGAGCTCTAGGTGTGTACACTTGCTTTCAAGATCACTACATCGCATCTGCAAGTGATCTGAGGCTACTGTATCAGGAAGGATTTCTTTTTTATTCATCTCACATTCCTGCTGAAAGGGGGACTCGAGTTTGCTTAATTCAGATTCAGAATTACTGGAAAAATGAGTAGCTGTATTCTCATTGGATGCAGCATTAAAAGAGGATTTACTAGTAGAATGATCCTTTCCTGATTCTTTGAGCTTAAATATAAGTTCCAGGTTTTCGTATGTGAGTTCATTGCAATCTCTCTCAAGCTCCTGAATCTTTTCTTTTAGAGATTCGACTTCTTTGGTTAGATCTAGTTCACCATTATTCTTAAACTCTATTCCTGTTGGATCTTGAGCACTGCAAGCTTTTGATAACTTGGCTTCCAAATGGATGATTTCTTCCTCTTTTACATTTAATTTATATCTCCATTCTGCCTCACAATCCAGTAGAGCCTTGCTGTTGAGATCCTGCTGGAGTTCTATCTCCTGATATTTGTCTTCCAGGGTTTTCTCCAGACATAGGATGGTATTTTCCAGATTATTCTGTGATGCCCTCAACTGCTGTAACTGGATCTCTAAGTTCCAAATCCCCTCTGCTTCAGGTAGGGTGTTTGAATCTGTTATTGAGTGATCAACAAAATTGCCTTCAGAATATGAATCACACGATGCCTTCCTCTTTTTCTCAGCTGAAACTTCCTCGCTTATAATTGTTTCTCCATTTTCCTGACGCACATTGTTATACTTCTCTCCAGCATGATTGGACGCCAATTTTACGGTCAAAAGTTTTTCCATGTCCAGTTTCTGTTTTTCTATGGTCTGCTCCAATTCCTGAAGGACAGAAACTAGCTCAACATTTGATTCTTGAGTTTTCTTCAGGTGCAGAGCTAAATTATCATTCGATTCTTTTTGAAACCTTATCTCATCTTCCAACTCCCTGTGAATCTTGTCCATATCTTTGGCTTGCAGCTTCAAATTCTCATTAGCTTTTTGTTTAGCAGTGGCTTCTTCTAAGAGAACTTTCAGATGTTCAATTTCCTGCTTCAATCCATCACAATCTGTATGTGATGCAGCAAGCTCCATGTCCAGGTTGGCCATGCGTTTTGACTGTTCAGCAAATTCCTGCCTCAAGTTTTCCAAATCAAGCATCAATTTCCGGGCATTTTGTTCCCATATCCTAGCTTCTGCTCTAAATTCTTCAGATTCCAAAAAGATTTTAGAGGAATTAGTATTCCGTAAAGGTGATGTAGCAACAGCATGTGACATTCGTCCAAAGTCTTCTTTTGGATTCTGAATATGCTTGCCTGAAACTGAGATACCTGAATTAGAAGCGGAATGACTAGATCCAGGAGAATCATAGACATGAGAAGAGCCGTAAGATGCACAGATTTGGGAGCCCACTGAATCTTGCCTCCCAATCATATTGCTCACAGTCCCACTTAAGTTGCTTTGAGGGGAAAAACTTTCCCTGCCTAAAGAGTCCTCCATGGAGTCAAAGCTACGATGTGAACCTGATGCTGAGAAACTTGTCTCCTGTGGAAAAGACCAGAATAATCAGTGTGCCAAGAGATATCTGTCAAAAGATAAGAATAAATTCTCTATCTAATTTGATAGCTATGATATAAGAAAAAAAAAAATAGGGGACGGCTAGTGCATGAGACTCCCATCACTGCAGGATCTGGGGATGGTCAGATGTATGAAATTTTACTCTCGGACGTGGAGAGGCTGTTTCCACGATAAGAAAGAGAAAATTGCGGATAAAAAAATGAAGATAAAACTGCTGGTAAATATACTACACACTACACTGGTTGTGAACTGCTGGAACCACAGCACAAATACAAGCAAGGATTGGACGACCATCTGCAGTGAAAGCACAACTGAGATGTTTTACGAAACTTGGCTACTGGAAAGGTTCCATAATTACAGCATAAATCTTGCCATAATTTTTCTGACAAAGCTGAAACTTGGTGTGCAAGAAAGAAGTTGTGGGAAATGCTCCCTGGCTCATGGACAGCCCACAAAAGCTGCATTTTTCAGATATTGACTAGAAAGCAATTATGTATAAAGGCCAATGCTGAAATCAATGTGTTGAAATGTCTAATGTGACCCTAGGCTATATACTAGGTAGTTGGGAAATCAGGATCATGCACACCAAAAAAGAAAGTATGTCGCATTTGTGTGCTAAATCAAATATTCAAGACATGAACTGGTCTCCTACTTGGCCATCAGGGGTTGTGCTCCCCCCCCCTTAAAAAAAAACAAAAAAAAAAAAAAAAAATTCCCAAAAATGACAAAAATTTCACAAATTAGATTTCAGAATATTCTCTTCTCCCAAGCGAGTTTTCCTGACTCTGGAGACCCCAAAGTCTCTTTTTAATATTTGCTCCTACTTATATTTTTTGGTTTTTCTATTACCTAAATGAAACTGACATCTTATTTTTATTGAGTGCTTCTTGAGGCCTCTGGCCAACTTTCTCCATTCGTTGATTATATTCCCTATCATATTTCACATAGTTCCGCATTACCTGCCTCAAAGTATTGATAGTTCTGAAACAAGCCCCTTCTACTTGTATAAGTTTTCACATTTTGTTGGAACCCTAAAATCATCAAGTGTTCTCTTCATACCCCCCTACAGAGAAAATTCCCCCCATCAAAGTTAAGCAAAATATTCAAGCATACATCATAGCTGTGAAGCATATACACAAATGTCTACACACATAAATTGGAAGAAAAGGCAGAAAACAAACATAGCAAGGACATAGTAACAGGGAAATATAATTCCTACTTAGTTGATCACCTAAGACAAATAAACAAACAAGTCATAATATATTAAATATGCACATATAATATATATATACTAAATATAACCCATGCCTGAAGGCACGATAGAACATAAAATTCGAGCCCCCCAAAAATTGATCTCACTATATTAAATAATAATTTTTTCTTTCATTTCTTTGATTACATCATTCAAAATTTATTTTACTCTTTAATTTTTCAAAAAATATTGATAAAATTTTATCGAAATAGGTAATTCGATAAAATTTTCTCACATGTGATAGAAATAGGTGATGTGATGGTTTTGGTGGGAAAAATATATAGGAGATAAAATTTAACTTCCCATGTATTTTATTATATGTATATATATATATATGAACTCAGATAATTTAATTACTCTAGTAATTCTCAGTTGCTCGCTCCTTTTAAAACTAGTGTCTTATCATTGTCTTGAAATGTGATAAAAAGATTGCTACATCCTGACTTGAACATTACGGCATGAGTTTGAGTCAGGAAACAGTCTCTCTACATATAAGGATAATACCGTGTAGATTTGACCCTCCCCAAATCCCACAATAGCGGAAGCCTCATGCCCAAGACTGCTTTTTTTTTTAGTATGATCAATGTTCTGTATTGAATTTTGAAGAACCTTCATTTTAGTTTAATTTAACAGTTATGCTCTCTTGTTTTCCATATTATAAGAAGTTCACATCCTAATGTCAAAAATTTGCTGGTCACAAGTTGTCCAACATCTAAGATGTGTAGAAGTTGAGGAGGGTGGACTAATCCCCTCCTCCTTTCCCTCCCTTCCCCAGTTCCCATAGGATAGATCCATCTCAGCTCTGAAAAAAGGAGTATGTTGACAATACCCTGCTACAAAGTTCTCCTGGTTGAGATGTACTGCCAAAAGGGTTACTTGACAAAGATCCAACACTCTTTGTGAAAGTATTATCAGACATGTCCGATTTGCTTTCGATGTCATCATAATCCACATTTGCCTCTTCTGCATGGGAATTCATGTCTTTGCATTTCTCATCCCTGAAAGCTTGACACTAACTGTTTTATCACCACATAGAAAAGCAGAAAATCAAAGAAAACTTAAGTCTTGTGTTAAAACAACAAACCTGACAATTGTTCTTGGTGTTAGGCACTGAATTTCAACCTGCAGACAGAATGACAATGACACTTCTGCTTCAGTGGCAGCTTATGCTTAAAGATAAATAAACCAAATTTGGTCTCTTTATATAGCCAGTTTATTCTTACTTCTAGTAACAAATCCTTGTGAAAGGTGTAGGTCAGATTTAGAAAGACTTCGGCAATTTTAGTTCCACAGATTAGATTACATCCCCTTTAGTCATTGAAGTTTAACCTGAAATCTAAAATCTAGGGAAAGCACCATATTCATCTCAACAAGACCAAAAGCCACAACTTTATCCAGTTAAACATGGATGATGGAGTCCAGTTCAGGTCCTTTTGAGTGGGATTTTGAGAGTATGTGACTTGTTGATCAATAGATTGGTCTAACAAGGGAAGCGTTGAACTATAATTCTTGCAATCAGATACACCATATTAGTTAGCATATATTAATATCGGGTAGATTTCCATGGATTTAACATATTTAAGTGTGATTTGAATATCAGAAATGGTAGGTTCCATAGCCGGTGAGAGAGAGAGAGAGAGAGAGAGCAAAAACACTATATTATCTACTAACTTCAAAGAAAATAAACCAAAAAAAACAGCACACGTTGCAGTAGAAACACTATGGATAGTTACGAGTACACTGTACACTGACATAGCACCCCCCCCTCTTGTGGAAGAGAATACGGGAATAAATTTGTTTAGTTTTTCATTGGATTTCAAATCCACTGATCAAAAACTTTAGCTTTTTTTAATGAAATTCATATTCACAGCTCAAAAAAAAAATATTCTTCCAATGAACTAAATATTTCAGCAAGTTCATTTATTGTTGGAATGAAATTCACATTTACATGTAAAAAAATAGTTTTTAAATGAAGCCAAATAAAAGAATTATTTGTTTTCAATGAAATTTACTTTTTCCCAATAAAAAATATATTTTCATCAACAAAATTCATATTTACCAGTCAAGAGATTTAAATTGTTTTCAATGAAATTCATACTTGCTGGTTGAAAATTTTAATTTTTCAATGAAATTCATGTTTACCAATTGAAAAAGTTGCTCCTTCATTATAGTGCATGATGTATTTAGAATATGTGCTTACTCAGAACAGGCTTTGATTGAGCATTGAGATAAAGTCAAGATTAGCCTGCTGCAGCTCCTGGTGCTTGTTAGGAGATGGGTGACAGTTTTATGTATCAGTCATGGGGTTTGTACACCCCCATGGTTGCAATGGTGCTTGTTACGCTTTGAGTAATGTAGTCATGTGTTAGGTGGAGTGGTACAATTGGCTAGACAACAACTGGAGGTGGAGAACACATAAAACTCCCTAAAGAAAGAAGACTCGGACGAAGAAAAACCATTAAGGTTTCAAAAGCTTCTCTGGAATAAATATGAACAGTATTTGAACCATATTGGGAACTGAAATTGGTCACAAAAATGCTCATAAGATGCAAGTTTGCAATAGAAGAGTCACCAGTGTGAAGGAGGCTATGATTGATTCAAAAGACCAATCAGCATTTGATTAGATCTTCTGACAAATATTTGAGGGACTCTATTTTTCTGAAGAGTACTATAGAGAGACATAAACAACGATACAAGCTTGTGAAACGCATAATTTTAAAAAGGCTAAGTTAGCATACCAAAATGGTGCAACAGAAGAGCTATCCAATATTTCTGGGCTATGAGAGCAATGAGTTTTATAAAAGGTTACACAAATATCAAGGCTGAAAAATAGAGCAAGGTTTTCTTTGAGTATAAATGTAATGCAATAACTTATCTTGATCATTAGAGATGACAAAGTTTAATCAACTACGAGAGATATACCAATAAAGTGTTTGCATCAAGAATCAGTGATAAACAACAAGATATGGAAGCATTCGGGAATGACTCACTTGTAAAATTGTCCCGTGACTGCACTTTTTTAAAGGTAATGAAACAGGTACAGAAGCTTTTGAAGTCATGTAACCTGCCAGGTGATTGTAGCCTCTCCTAGTATACCGGATCTGGATGATCCCTAAGATTATCACATCATATAAGGTGGGCTCATTCATCAATTAGATGGGGAGAATAAAGGAAGAAACAAGAGAGAAAAATATGCTTTCTACACAGCTTATCAGATTCAAGTGAAACATGAAAGATCAATATAGGCATCATACCATGGCAACAAGAAGCTTAAAGAGGCATTCCCCCAGATCTCTTGAAGCATCATTATGGGAGATTCGTATAGAATCTGATAAAGTCTCTGTCCATCGACAACTTCCATTCTGCACTGATCCTTTACCTGATTTGCTTAGAGTTTTTCCTGTTTCTGTGGAAACAAGAGATACAGAAAGTTTGTCCCACCCTTTGGGTACCTGCAAGCCCAAAATATGTTGTAAGCATATGCAGATAAAATATCCAACAAACAAGCAAGCTTGGATAAAATCTGAAACTGGAAAGAACAATTCTAGGCAAGCAAGACAATAGCATAAGGCAACCTGCCACTGAAAATAGGTTTCTAAGTTTCATTTAACAATTGATTGGTTAGCACCATGTCCTACTCGATACAAATTATGCTCAATGACCACAATTAGAGAAGGTCTCAAAGAATTATTGATGGTGTTTTCCAAGTGGCTCTTTTTCAGATTAAAAGTTCTTTTACAGATTTTCCTTTTCAACCAATTTATTGATTAGAAGACCTCTATTTTTCTGTTTGCTGTCAGAGGCCAAATTTCACAACCATAATGTCCTTCAAGGTGGATTCAAACAAATATTGATAGATGAATGAGCCAGAGTAGTGAAGGAACTCGACTTTATGAATATTAAGGAGTACTTAAGGAAGTTGACTAAAATATTCATATTGAAGACAGCTTATATAAATCCTAAGTTCAGAAATGGGGCTACTATATTGCAACTGTACAATCATCCCATCTGAATGCATGTAAACTTATCTAATATTATTTCATGTTGGAGATGGAGTATAGCTTTAAACCTGAGTGTGACAGAAATCCTTCTACTAAGCAAAAATTTCACCTCTTAAGATTACACAATCTATAGTCAGACCAATGGAATATAAGGATCTCCACCCCCAACCACCTTTACTTTTTGTCCGGTTCCCTCCCTCACAAACTTGGTGATCGGGTTGGAAGGTTCAAGGCTGGTGTTGAATTATAGAAACAGTTGACAAAGCCATTGTAATTCACTGAGCACAATCAGATATTTAGAATCAGAAAGTGCACAAGCCATGTCAAATATCTGCTTGATACTGCAAGGAATCATTTGGAAATACACAAATCAGTGAAACCAAGTAGCATTTAGAGACCAATAAAAAATTTGCCACTTAGACATTCTTGATTTACCCGATGACTTCCTAATCCAATAACGAAAAAGAAAGATCCTAAAAAAGGAGCATCCCTACATTGACTGTCTTACAAATACAAATGGCCGGTGAATAATATTAGGCATACTACTAGAAATGTTAATCTTCCTATAAGTTGATAGATATTGGCCCTAAGTTTTACCATGATACACAAAGATAAGTGTTGCACATGCTTCAAAACTCCCACATCTTTTGAATGCGTACAAAATTTGAAGTAGCTTTAAGTTTACCCCTTGGTTAGAAGTAGTTGAAGAGATCCAGTATTTTTAATTCTAGCATTAATTTCTAGAAATTGGTGATTATTGCGCAACTGATCATTTTTTTTTTTTGAATCTTATAATACTTTACTTGCTGGTTAGAATATTTGTTGTTGTTAATCATAATAGTATGCTACTACCACCAAAAAGAATGGGAGAAAAAGTTCCATGGCCACCTAAACCCAAAAAAGAGACTCGGTAAGGAAACCTAGGAGCTTGGATGGTATTGCAATGCAGATAAAGCATCCAGGAAACCCAATACACAATTATCCCCATCAAATAAGAAAATGAAAATGAAATGAGGAACAAGTAATCTTTGCAACTGGTCACTAGCTGTCTATGCAATGACATGATTCAAGTGAGAGCATCCTCTTCCTAATAACTCAAAACAAAACTAGAGTTTGTGTAACATATTTTGGGGTAAGTTTGTTTTTCTGTAAATTGATTCTTGTTAACAAGTATCCATGAGATTGATAGGCAAAGTTCAATAAAGTCTTTAATGATTTCCCAGCAC
>CAUOFW020003632.1:0-35947 GCA_963454935.2 Ilex paraguariensis | reverse complement strand
TCCTTAGCCGGCTCGACGAGTTTGCCGGCCTCAGGCGGAGGGTCGAGGGATTCATTCCTTTCCCGGGACTTCCCGCCCGTGAGGCAGAACGAAGGATCTAAGAAACCACCTAGACCACAAAGCAGAAAGCTCTAGGGCCCCAAAGCGACCCAGAGCCGGCGAACATCATCATGACAACCAGTCCAGGAAAGCAAGGCCATTGGCCCTGGACGACCTCCGACGAGGTTTGTCTAGACGGAGGAAGGGAGATGAACGAGGAGGACTCAACCAATCCACACGACGCCCGGGAAATGAGGGGCTTACCAATGAACTCAGGGACTTCAGAAGGCATCCCGTCAGGAAGAAGTTGATCTCAGAGCCCGATTAGACTCTAGGAGAAAGGGTAAGACTGTCCAGGATGAGGCCGAGGACGAAGTCATACAAACACCCTTTACAAGGGAAATCAGTGAGATGGAGGTCTCAAGAAAGTTCGTCGTGCCGCGGTTCAAAAACTATGACGGGCGGTCCGACCCCGAAGCCCATATCAGGCAATACAGCAGATGATGTCCCTCTATCATTCGGACCAACGGTTTCTCTGCCGAGTGTTTCCTATGAGCTTGGGGGACTCTGCGATGAAATGGTTCGAGACGCTTCCCCAAACAGTATTGGGTCCTGGAAGGAATTGACTAGGCAGTTTCCTGGCTCGATTCATTACGGGGAGTAAGCGCCCCAAAGACATTGGATCATTGTTGACCCTCAGACGGAGGGAATCCGAGACTCTTCGCCAGTACGCCATCCGATACTGGGAAGAGGTCAATGAGGTAGAAGGCTGCTCGGAGGTCATGGCAGCAGCATCTTTCCGCTCGGCTTGGCGAGGGACACGGACCTGTACCGATCCCTGACCAAGAAGACTCCCTCGGATATGGGGGAACTGATGGCCCGGATCAACAAGTACTCGAGGGTTGAGGACGAGATGGGAAGCAACAAAGGCCGAGCCCTCCAATCTAAGATAGTTCCCCGAAAGGGATTGCTACCCCATCCAGGGGGTTCGTCCAGGGGAGTTCACACTGTTTTCAAGGAACCCATCTTCAAGTTGCTCCATAAAATCAAGCACGAGCCGTTCTTCAAATGGCCGCCCAGGATGCAGGGCGACCCCTCCACCCGTGATCAAAAGGTTAGGTGTTCTATCACCGGGATGTCGGGCATCGCACCGAAAGCTGTAGGGTGTTCAAATCATCTTGGAAAGCCTGGTCGAGCGGACATTTGAAAGAATACATAGAGCCCAGGCCAGAAGAGAGACGAGCCCTTGCCCCGACCGAGGAACCGGACAACGTCATAGACGTCATTCATATATGTCCCCTGGAGCGCCCCACGTCCAAGGAGCTCGAGTCCGACCTCAAGAGGGTAGCTTTTACAAGAAAGGTAGCCGAGGGTGATGGGGGCCATCAAGTAAAAGGGCCAGGATGGGTGAGCTTGGCATTACGTTCTCCGACGCGGATTTGACAGGCGTGGTGATTCCTCATAACGACGCCCTCGTCTTGACCCTGAGGATAGGGAAATTCGATGTCAAGAGGATTTTGATAGACTCAGGAAGCTCCTCGGAGGTGATGTACTTCGAAACTCTGAAACGGATGGGTCTTGGCCCCAAAGACCTCACCAAAGTCAGGACACCCCTCATCGGGTTCAACGGCTCATTCGCCTTGCCCGTGGGGAAAATCACATTGCCAGTTGCCACTGGTCCCTTTATCATCGACACCGAGTTTGTGGTGATCGATACGGACTCTCCCTACAACGTGATTATGGGGCGAACATGGCTGCATGCGTTGGGAGCGGTGCACTCCACTTTCCATCAGAAGTTAAAATTCGCCACGCCGGAGGGTATCATGGAGATCCGGGGGGACCAAGCGTCCGCGAAGAACTGTTTTTATTCGGCCGTCCGAGCCGGGGCGTCCAGCCAGGAGAAGGGGCGAGCACCGGAAGAGATTATGGAAAAATAGCAATTACAGTCCGGGCGTCCAGGAATGGATGACCCCCGGATAGACCCAACTGAACGGTCGGTTGAAGACCTCCGGAAGGTGCCCTTGGTAGAGGGAGAAGAAGAAAGGTATTTCTTAGTGGGGACCTCGATGCCGACAGCCGAACAGGAGGAGATGATCGAGTTCCTAAGGGGAAAAACAGACGTGTTCGCCTGGAACGAAATGGAAATGACAGGGGTAGACCCCGAGATAATCACTCACAGGCTGCATGTTGACCCGTCGCACAAGCCAGTAAAGCAGAGGCCACGACGTATGGCCCCGCATCACACCAACGCGGTCAACGAGGAAATAGACAAACTCCTGAGAGCCGATGCCATTCGAGAGATACAGTTCCCAGAATGGCTGTCCAATACAGTATGCGCAAAGAAGAAAGGGGGGAAATGGCGTGTCTGCGTAGATTTTACAGATCTAAACAAAGCATGTCCCAAGGATGACTACCCCCTGCCAAAGGTGGACCAGCTAGTAGATGCCACAGCCGGATATGAACGAATGGACTTCCTGGATGCCCGAGCAGGATATCATCAGATCCCTCTCTATGCCCCGAATCAAGAAAAGACGACATTTATCACTCCGAAGGGAGTTTATTGTTACAAAGTGATGTCGTTTGGACTGAAGAACGCCGGGGCAACATACCAAAGGCTGATGAATCGAATGTTCAAAAAGCAGATCGGCAACACCATGGAGGTCTACATAGACAATATGCTGGTGAAGAGCAAATGGAGTTGTGATCATCTAACAGATTTGGCGGATACCTTCTCCACCCTCAGAGAGTATGGACTAAAGCTGAATGCGGCGAAGTGCGTTTTCAGAGTGGAGTCTGGTAAATTCCTTGGATATCTGGTTAGCCAACGAGGAATCGAAGCCAACCCGGATCAGATTAAAGCGATCCTGGACATCCGAAGCCCTCGCACTGTCCGAGAAGTCCAGAAACTCACAGGGATGCTGGCTGCACTTAACCGTTTCGTCTCACGCTCCTCGGATAAATGCAAACCTTTTTTGGAGCAATCAAAAGTGCTGGGAAGAATATGTGGAGCCAGGGGTGCGAGGACGCCCTGGCTGGGATCAAAGAATACCTAAGGACTCTTCCAACCCTGTCCGTCCCCATCCAGGGGGAGATGTTGTTCCTGTACCTGGCAGTTTCTGAGTTTGCGGTAAGCGGGGTACTTATCCGTGAGCATGAGCACCGCCAGAAGCCGATTTACTATATAAGCAAGGCACTCCTGGATGCCGAGACAAGATATCTACCCCTAGAGAAACTGGCTCTGTCCTTGGTCACCACTGCGAGGAAACTGCGGCATTATTTCCAGGCGCACCCAATCACTGTCCTGACCGATCAGCCCTTGAAAGCAATCTTGAGAAAGGCGGAACTCTCCGGAAGGATTTTCAAGTGGGCAGTGGAGTTAGGGGAGCACGACATTCATTTCAAACCCCGAACTGCGATAAAAGGTCAAATATTGGCAGACTTCATAGCTGAGTTTTCGGGGGAGCATCCTGTTCTAGAAGGACCGCCTCCTCCCGACTTAGCGTCTCCAACGAATTATGAAGGATCGCCATGGCTTTTGTGTGTGGACGGTTCGTCAAATAGTAAGGGGTCCGGAATCGGTGTCCTGCTGACCTCTCCAGATGGGATTATTGCGGAGCAGGCCATTCGGCTGGGATTCAAGGCTTCGAATAATGAAGCTGAGTACGAGGCACTCATCTCAGGACTTCGGTTAGCTGAGGCGACTGGAGTTACCGATTTGATCGTGCATTGCGATTCTATGCTGGTGGTCAATCAAGTCAACGGAGAGTTCGAAACTAGGGACCCTAGGATGAAGGCGTACCATCACCAGGCGACGACCATGATCCAAAGGTTCGGCCGGTTTGAAATCAAGCAAGTGTCCCGCGACAAGAACACACATGCCGATGCCCTGGCTTGTCTAGCCTCGGCGGTGGACTCCTCCCAGTCGCGCAGGATCACCATTGAATATCTTCCCACATCCTGCATAGACCATACTCTCGAGGCGATGGTCATCCAGGACACACCCAAGCCGCCCAGTTGGATTGATCCCTTTGTCAAGTTCCTAACAACGGGAGATCTCCCGGAGTGTTCAAAGGAAGCTAGGAAGATAAGACTCAAAGCTCCAAGATTTTGGGTCTCTCCGGATCAGAAGCTTTATCGGAGGTCTTTCTCAGGGCCTTACTTGCTATGCGTCCAAGAGGATCAGGTACAAGACCTCCTGTATGAGGTGCATGAGGGAATATGCGGGGGGCACTCTGGGGGGCGATCTATGGCACACCGCATCATGTCTCAGGGGTATTGGTGGCCGCAAATGCAAAAGGATGCGCGCGCATACGTCCAAAAGTGCGACCAGTGTCAAAATTCTCCCCTGCAATCAGGCAACCGCGGGGGACTTACACCCCCTGACCAGCCCTTGGCCATTCGCTCAGTGGGGGCTCGATTTGGTTGGACCCCTGCCTAAGGCTCCAGGAAATAGGAAGTTCCTCATTGTGGCCACAGATTACTTCACCAAGTGGGTAGAGGCGGAGCCTTTGAGTCATATCCGCGACATCGATGCCAAAAAGTTCGTCTGGAAAAACATAATCATCAGGTTTGGGATTCCCCGGGCACTGGTGTCGGATAACGGGACTCAATTCACCGGCGGGCGCTTCAAATCTTTCTGTGAGCAACTCGGGATCCGTAACTTCTACTCCACCCCTGCCTACCCTCAAGCCAACGGGCAGGCAGAGGCCTCCAACAAGACAATTATCAATGGGATCAAGAAGAGGTTGGAGAAAGCCAAGGAAAAATGGGCGGAAGAGCTATTAAACATTTTGTGGGTGTACAGGACCACCCCTCGGTCCTCGACAGGGGAAACCCCCTACTCCCTGGCATACAGGATGGAGGCGATCATACCCCTCGAAGTAGGGCTCCCGACCATAAGGACCCAAGCTTTCGACGAAGGGGGGAATGACCGTCAACTGGGATTGGATCTGGACCTAGTGGAAGAAAGAAGGGAGGAAGCCGCCTTGAGGATAACCAAGTATCAAGAGAAGATCTCCCAACTATACAACAGAAGGGTCAAAGCTCGAGAATTCCGGATAGGCGATCTGGTCCTCAGAAGGGTAACGGCCAATACCCGCGATCCAACAGAGGGAAAAATGGGACCTAACTGGGAAGGGCCTTACAAAGTGATATCAATCGGGGGCGCCGGGTCGTACAGATTAGAAGACATGAGTGGAAAACTTGTAATACGACCATGGAATGTTATGAATCTAAAGAAGTATTACTTTTAAAGTACTCTCTCCCTCAAGTGCTTGCCAACGACAAAGATAAAGGGCAAGGCCCTGGGAACAGAGTTCAAGGACTCTCGTCCCCGAAGCAAACACAGGAGCAAGCCTCCTGCAAGGGTAAGGCTCTGGGGACAAAGTTCAAGGACTCCTGTCCCTGAAGCAAATACAGGAGCAAGCCTCCTACAAGGGTAAGGCCCTGGGGACAGAGTTCAAGGACTCCTGTCCCCGAAGCAAATACAGGAGCAAGCCTCCTGCAAGGGTAAGGCCCTGGGGACAGAGTTCAAGGACTCCTGTCCCCGAAGCAAATACAGGAGGAAGCCTCCTGCAAGGGTAAGGCCTGGGGACAGAGTTCAAGGACTCCTGTCCCCGAAGCAAATACAAGAGCAAGCCTCCTGCAAGGGTAAGGCCCTGGGGACAGAGTTCAAGGACTCCTGTCCCCGAAGCAAACACAAGAGCAAGCCTCTTGATTGGGCAAGCAGCCCCGAAGACAAGTAAAAAAAAAAAAAAAGAAAGAGAACATTACTGTACACAGAAAAAGGAAGGAAATACTCTTTATTTCAAGAAATAGGGGCTTTGCGTCCCCAAAGGCTACAAAAGAAAATAAAAAGGGTACAATCAAAAAGGAAGAGACTTTCATCTGGCTCCAGGCATCTCCAGAACATCAGCCGAGGGCGAGTCGGCAAAGAATGGTTGAGAAGCTTCTGGAGCAGGCAGGACAGGTACCTCGGCAACAGGGAGACTTTGGGCATTTTGAGGATCAGGGGCATGGTCCGACGGGGCGTCCTCGGACAGATCCACTATCACCGGCTCGGGCGGATCCGCCGAGACTTGCACTGGTGTTGGAACCTCATCCTCGGCAGCGACCTCTGCTTCGGCCCGTGCCATCTCTGCCGAGGGCACATACTTGTGCATTTGGAAGAGCGGGGAGTCTGAGGGGATTCCAGCAGACTGGAGCGCCTCGTCCCACCCTTTCTTGAAGAACTCCTTGCTGTTTTCTTCAAGAGCAGGGAGCACGTCATCGGCGAACTCTTCCCGCAGTTGCTCCTCCGATTTTCTGTTCAGCTCCTCGGCCCTGATCCTGTCCAGCTCCTGGGTGAGAGCCAGACAGCTTTCCTCTGAGCCTACGGCCCTCTCCTCCGCAGCAGAAAACCGCTGCGTTTGCTCGGTAATCCTCCTCTCAGCATCGGCAAGGGCAGCACTTAGTTTTTCAGCGCCAACCTTGGCCGATTCGGCGTCCTTGAGGAGTTGCTCGATTTGAGCAGCCTGCCCCGCCAGGGTAGAATCCCTGGCAGCTACATCCTCCATTGCCCGGGCGAGGGCCGCTTCCGCCTCCTCCTTCTGATCTCGGGCCCTCTGGAGGTCCATCCTAGACCCGTGGTACCGAGCAGCAATGATGGAGATCTGCTGGGTAGCCTGCAAAGGAAGGAAAAAGTGTTAATCACAAAAATGGAAAGCAAGAGTGAAGGAACCAAAGCAAAAATAAACTCACCACCAGGGAATTCTGGATGATGGAGCGGAACAACACGTTGGTTGATCGCCCCCTATGAGCCGCCATGTCAGCCTCGAAATGCAGTGTCTCACTCACTGCATTGGCGACATGAGGATCCAGCAGAATGGAATCGTCGACCCTGATCACTCGGTTCATGTGATCAGTGGCTCGGGGATTCCACTCCGCGGCCTCCACTGTAGGCGGAAGGGGAGGAGGAGTCTGTTGCTGTTGTTGTTGCTGTTGTCGGGGCTGCTGCTGCTGCTGCTGTTGTGGAGGAGCAGGGGGTAATCCACGGCCCCTCCCGCTTTGCTGCTGAGCGGGAGGTGCCCTGGATCCTCGGCCAAGGCCATCATGCCGATGTTTGACCCTTCTCTCCTCCTCCACCTGAGGGTCCCGGTCTCGCACCTGACCCCGACCAAGGACCCTTGATGATGGGGTGGAACTGGTCCCTGCAGAGGGGGTGCCGCCGGTCGTTCCTCGACCCCTCCCGGCTGCGAGAGCTTGCCTCTGCCTGAGGAACCCCAAATCAATGCGAGGGGTGCTGGACATTGCTGCCTCGAAGGCGTCCTCGGCGTCTAAGGATTGAAAACTTGGAAGTCTGGCCACAAGTCTCCTCCCGAAGTCCCCACCTCGGCGTCTGAAGGAACAACGTCCTCTCTGACCCCGAGCTCTTCAGCAACTCCCTCGACCTCTGCCTCTGAAGCCCGATCCGAGTCTTCCTCCAAATTTTCCTCAACCTCTAGCCTCGCCGTCTGATCGAAGAGTTCAGACCACTGCGAAGGCTCAAAAGGCTGCGGAAGCTGTGAAAATTTCTTATACCCGAGGGTATAATTCAGCAGGATGTGAGCAGCACGGCCAAACCCGTTGTCACCCGTGAATCTCCAAACCGTGATTAGGTCGGCAAAGTTCACCAGCGACCGAGGGAGAGGAGCTGTTTCCCGAGCAGGAATATCTGCACACACAAAATAGTCATGAGTACGGGAAGTCTGGAGAAAGAAATAATAAACTCAAAGGAACCGACGTACTTGTCGTTCTCCATTCCAGAGGGCGCAAAAACCGAAATGGCGCATTTAATGCGCACGACATCCCAAGCCGGGGAAAGCGGCTCGAGGCCATGATGAAGGACAGGTGGTAGTTGGGAAACCCTTCGTCTCCTTACGACGCGTGTCCTCGGTGTCAGAAGATCGAAGGCTGGGGGGCAGTTGATGGGACTTTTCTGAAATACCCTATGATGAAGACACGTGTCCTCGGTTTACTAAAACACTGTTGCTAGGATCAAGCACCATCGACGCACGAATGTCCTCGCCCCCGAGGTACCGTCATATAGGATCATACATTCAGTATATTTTACAACCGACACGTGTCCTCGGTCGGATATGTACCTCGGTCGGCATACCTCCCTCGGTCTCCGAGATGAGCCTTTCCTCAGTGCCGAGAGTTACCCCGTCCTGGACCCTTCCTCTACTCCAGGATAAGCTATTGACGTGCAGGTCATTAACCTAGGTTAGTCTAGGCTATTCATCATGACCTCGTCTTACACAAGTAATGTCAGAACGTACTGGAATACAGAGGTCACAGCCAATAGGGGATGGACGCGTGGCATATGATATCACATCAGAGACAGACAAACCGCATGTCGTTGCTGACACGCGACTTAGGAAAGCAAACAATTAATTGCACCATTCCCTTGAAGAGACCGCATTCAATGCGGTAAGGCTCGGAAATGAAAGACAATAAATGCTCCTATTACAGAGCATTTATTGCATCCTCCCCGAGAGGAGCACATTGTACCCGTCGGCATCCTGACGACCCAGCATTGATTGCTCGGGACCCCGAGCAGTTAATTAGAGAAGACATTCCTCATCAGAATCAATGCACACGCTACCTGAGCCTAATGATCACCTACTGACGACACTGACAGCAATCATGAGCTTTTAAGGTATAAATACTCCTTGCAAAAGGCAAAGCGGGTATGCAACAACAAACTCTCTACTACAATACACTCACAGCGTTTTCTCTATCCTCTCTTTCTCTCTCAAAGACTGACTAGATCGTCGGAGGGGATACGCCGGAAAACACTCCGGCGCCCTTCTAACTTGTTCTTCTTTATTTCAGGAACCTCTTCCAGCCTTACAGGACCGTCACTCCTTTCCCAGGGTCTCCCGTTGCCGTTCCAGGTTACCACCGTACCGTGCAGGTTGTCCCAAGCAGCGTGTTAGGTCACTCCACCGGCTCACCCGAGTTCACCAGGGGAGAGATCTGTTCAACTTTTTTATATTGTGAAGGATCTTGCACGCACATAAACGATCACAAAAATATTGACACAATTCTGAGTTTCGTTGAATTGAATAATTGTATCTTTGAAATAGTTTTGTGTACCTCGTTAAGAAGTACAGATTCTCTATTATAAGATAGTGGTAATCACACAATCCTTCATCATAGACGATATAGACTAATGGGCCAAGTCCAAGGACTCAACTCCAATAGGTCCAATTAGTCAAGCCCAAAAGAGTCTGCACCCGATCAAGTTCATCAGGTTTTACGAGTTACATCAATAGAGGAGCATGCAAGGTCATCCAATAGCCTGCTCCTCTACCACCTTAGAGTAAGGTATATCATAGTCACATTAGAGTAAGAAGGTTCATCCTAGCCACCTTGGAGTCAGGCTTATCAGGAGGCTACGCCACGTCATCAAGAGAGCATCAAGAGCCTTATCCTCTTCCCTTTGGAAAGAGTCAACATTCATGTCATCATTTGACCGAATCCCATGGAGAGCACCACAACTGCCTAACCCGTTGAAAAGAAGTCGTGAGCTCCACTAGAATAGTTATGTAGTTGCTAATATCTCGCCCAAATTTGTTAGGAGGGCGACTAAAAATTGCACGCCCCACCAACACCTGGGGGGCATCACACTTGACCACGACTCTCTCTTCTCCCTCAAAGCTTGTACTCTCTGCTCCCCACACCCTTGAGCTAATAAAAGTACCTGCCGACCAAAGTCATTCAAGAGTGGATGTAGGTCACGTTGACCGAACCACTATAAATCTTGTCTCCTCCAATTCTCTATTTACTTTTACTGCATTTATTATTTACATTTAACATGTGGTATGCAAAGCCATTTTGTGCCTCATCATAGATGATTTTGATTTCAAAATTTGTTAATTTTTCTCAATTTTAAACACCGAAAGAGATAGGTTATAGTCATTAAATCATAACTAGTTCAATAATATGTGAGTTTGGGTTCCATAGGAAAGGATATTTTTTTTAGATATTCAATTTAGTCTAATCTTGTTATCCAAACACACCTTTAGAAGTGGTACAGTCGTCAAATCTGTTCTCTTGTAAAAAAGAGGTCTCAAGTTTGATACTTCTCATATTCTCAAATGGTTAATCACCTTTGTTCCTCAAGAGACATGTCCTTAATCTAACTCAAACAACGGTAAACATAATCCTGAATACCTTCTGGCAAAAAAAATAAAAAATTTCACTCCTTAAAGTCACATGTGAGTCCTACGCGTCCCACTGCACTCAATGGGCCTCAATAAAATAAATGGTGCAGATGACTAAATTGACTCAGATCAAAATAGAGCAAATTTATATCTCATCTCATTAGAAAATGGGTGTCGGATACATGAGAGCAAAACTTACAAATATATCAAACAAAAAAAAAATTTAAAAAAGAAAGCTAAAGAGGGAATAATTAATTAAATCTTGCCTTTATTCTTGTCGAATTTTGCATAGATTATTGTTAAGTCTTGGGACTCTTGGCCCTCTTTGGCTTTGTACTATGTGACCACTTTGTCTGTTTACTTCACTCCTCAGAAGACTTTTTTTTTAGTTGATTATCAATATTTTTTTGCCAACTGAAGGTTAAGCGATGGGACAGTTTTGGCAAATCTTTTAAAAAACCCATTGAAGAACTTCTGTGGGGGCCATTATGCTAAAACTTAAAACTTTTTCCAATTTTTTTTTTTTTGCACACTTGATAGGATTCACACAATCCTCAATTCGATAACTCAGAAATCGACGAAAAATTAGCGGGAGATTTTACCCTAATAATGTCTGCAATGTATAAAACAACAATTGTTCTCAAGGGATGTTTTTACGCTAAAAACGTCAATAGAAATAACGTTTGTAATGTATAAAACGATAATTGGCCTGACGTCTTGTGTATCATTTACGCTGAAAATGTCAGTTGTACTTACGTTTTTAACGTTTTATGTATGCCCTTTTCACTTTTTTATTTTTCTTCTTCCCCCCAATTATGTCTGAGCCCTATATCGAATTCCCAACACCTTCAGGCGACAAATCTCCACCACCACCACCATCAGAAATCAGACCACCACCGAGAAAAACCACCAGCATCTGAAGCTTTCTCCACCATCCTTGAATTTGAAACCCACCTCCACCAGAATCTTCATCCAAGTCCACCAGCCTCAAGTGAAATCTCCACCACCAGCACCATCAGAAATCCCCTCCACCACCTGGGAAAACCACCATCAACTGAAACCCACCTCCACCACCCTTTATCTGAATTCCATCTCCACTTGCGTCATTCAGCGAAATCTCCACCACAATTACCATCCGAAATCAACTCCACCACCATCTGAAACCCACCTCCACCACCCTTCATCTGAAAGCCCCAACCAGTAGGATCCACACCATCGGAGCTGTTGCTCTTCCACCACTATCTCCAGCACAACAACATTGAGGACCACCATTTGACTGTATGTCTCTCACTCTCAATCTATTTATGTAGCAATTTGTGCATTTAGTTGTTGTTTTTGTGGTAAATTAATTGTTGTATTAGGTATAATTGTAATGTTATTTCAATTTGTGATGATAAATTAAAATTAAAATTAAATTAAATTCTAATTGTTTTATTAGTCATAATTCTATTTTAATTCTTAATTTAAATTTAATTTAATGTAATAATCACTTAGATTTGCGTATTTAGTTGTTGTTTTTGTTGTAAATTAATTGTTGTATTAGGTATAATTGTAATGCTATTTCAAGTTTGATGATAAATTAAATTTAAATTTAATTCTAACTGTTTTATTAGTTCTAATTCTATGTTAATTCTAATTTTAAATTTAATTTAATGAAATAATCACTTAGATTTGTGTATTTAATTGTTGTTTTAGTTGTAAATTAATTGTTGTATTAGTTCTAATTGTAATGTTATTTCAAGTTTGATGATATACTAAATTTAAATTTAATTCTAATTGTTGTATTAGTTCTAATTCTATGTTTATTCTAAATTTAAATTTTATTTAATCTAATAATCACTTATATTTGTGTATTTAATTGTTGTTTTAGTTGTAAATGAATTGTTGTATTAGTTCTAATTCTAATGTTATTTCAAGTTTGATGATATTCTACATTTAAATTTAATTCTAATAGTTGTATTAGGTCAAATTCTATGGTAATTCTAAATTTAAATGTAATTTAATCTAATAATCACTTAGATTATGTATTTACTTGTACATAATTATCTAGCAATAACCCTTGCCTGAGTTTTGGGATTATAATTGAATCAAATATTAATATGTTTATTTTTTTTTGTAAAAAATGATATAATAAATTTATATTTAGATAATTAATCAAAAAATAATTTTATTCTCAACTCATCTACTTCTAATGCTTTGTTTGTTGCTTGAAAAATTTTTTAGTTGGTAATTAATCAAAACATTTTCTGTGTTTTTCAACTTTTGCTAAGAACTCATTCATTTTGTTGTAATTTAACTTTTTTACGAAGTTGAATTTTTAATTTAAAAGAATATAATAATAATTAAGATTACCTTTAAATAAAAATTGCATAACCTAAATTTTTTATAAATTGTTTGAGAACTTGTGCATTGTTTTGTGTTAACTTTATTGCTTCAATCTTACTTCTGTTAAGTACTCATTCATTCCTTCCTCGTTAAGTCCTTTCTACTTCAACATCGGTACGAAACTGAAATTTTAATTTAAAAAAATATAATAATTCATATCGAGTATATTCCATGTCTCTCTCACTCTCAATCGAAGCAGTGTAGTTATGTCTCTTAGTCATCAAGCAACACATTTTTCCTCAAAGTAAGCATGTTGATTAATGCGATAGAGTTACTCAAGTATTGTCATCCTTGAGTTGGATAGTCTTAATAATTGCGATAGACTTGTAAATGTAAGTCAATTACTAACTTGTTAGCCAAAACATTGGCTACATTGTTTGCCTTCCTGATAACATGTTTTACTTGTGATTGCATTCTTGATAACATGTTAAGAGATACCCTTTTTTGGGGATTATTTTTTCAAACATCCATATAATTGTTGGATCTCCATTTTTCTTAGTTTCCTACCTGTGCACTTCAACCTCGTAGGTTTCTTATTTTATCAATTCTTCTAGTTCGCATGCAGTAAATTCACATGGGACTTTGACTAAATATTGGTATGTTTTTCCTCAAATATTAACATTTTCTATCCATCTCCAGATTCTTGTGAATTTAGTACTTATTCCACAACAAAAATTGTTTGAAATGACGGAAAAATAAGTTATCATTTTGTTGTATTAGGGTGGACACATGGAATATGCATCAGAGGGTTTATCATATGATTGTGCTCCCAAAGGTGAAATTGTTATTAATAGTAGCAAAAAACTGTTGGAGTTGTTGAGTAAAATGTACACTGTAATGTGGTTGAACAGGTCGCATAACAAGTTAAAGTTGACATTAGATATCCATTTAAACTTGGAGCAAGACCAAACATGTATACATATGTTGGTTTGGAAATTATTAATGATGAACTTGTGACTTCTTTGGTTAATATGGTACTTGACAACCCTAGCATTGCTAGTGTTACTTTGTACATGGATATGGAGGACATCTATGTTAGCATAGACTGTAGTCAGATTGAAGGGTGCCTAACCACCCCTACCATGTCTTAGACTGAGTTGCTTAGGCGAGAGATGGATATCTCGGCATTTTCAACTTCTGGGTTGACGGGTGAATGTCACACCCCCACCCTGGATCACATAGGGCGAGCAGCGGATCGGCCACCAAGACCTTAACCAACCATCCCTGTGCAGCGGACCGGCCACCAAGACCTTAACCAACCATCCATGTGCATAATTAATACAAAATACAGTGGAAGACAAATAATAAAGTGATCATTTTCACCGATCTAATGAATACCAGAGAAAAAAACTAACATCACCGACATTATTACTAAACTCATGTAAAATAATAATTAATCCATAAGGTTCACTACTCTAAGCAAAAACAACATTGTTCTCAAAACAATCGAATACTTGTCTCAAAACTATTAAAAATATTTATTCCTGAAGACCTATAATAAAATAAATTTTCGATTCTTCTAATCCCCTGTCTATCCGAGGATTTACTCCTCTTCCTGATTCTCACATGAAAAATGTTAAATATTTGGGTGAGCACAAAGGCCCGTGAGTAGCAACCACCTCTAATTAGGTTTGAAAATAAATCTCACATTTCATATACACATAAATAAACTTTATTACATACATAAATACAATAAATTGTACCTCAATCCTTTTCACATAACCATGTAAACAAAATAATCTCATGATCATAATAACTTTATAAAAGAAAAGACATTTATAGCTCAAAACACTCACACACACATTCAATCTCAAATACACTTGTCAAATCATGTTTGTTACCACTAGCCTGATAATTAACCTCATCTCTTGTCATCACTAGCCTGATGACTAACCCCGTCTTTTGTTTTCACTAGCCTGATAACTGACCCCTATGTGCACATCCATATACCGACCACGCCGGTATATAATCTCGTTACCATTTAGACCTGGTAATCCAGTCCCCTTATCATAAAACATGATTTCAACACACACTAAAACTGTTGTTTTAGTTCCATCGCACACAAAATATCTCTTTCATCACCAAAATCATTTAAGCAATAATATAAAATCATCTCATAAGTTTTACAAATTCACATGTATAACAATTCACAATTACAAAAACATTTAATTGCAACCCCAAACATCAACATATATCATATATATGAAAAATTCACACACACGCAACCACAAATTTAATATAGAAAATCCTCCCAAAAGAAGTAATAAACTACTTACCTTGATTTCCAAAATTCAACTCAAAATACTTTTTCTCAACTTCAATGCAATCACCACCTAATTCAAAATAACATGTAACGATCAATCCCTATTTTTAACTTCGTCATTTCGTGATTCTATATTTAATTTACGTACTTTCTACTCTTTGATATATACTTAATATATCTTTTACATATAAACATCCTTTCTAATACGAGGGAATAGGATATGGAAGTATTCTAGGTTGTTTAGAAAAAGTTTCAAAAATTTTGGGGTCAAATTAATTTTTGAAACTTTTGGGGTCAAATTATAATTTTCTTAAAAACGAATTTTCTGTCTTCGGGGCTGCCATAAATTTTTTAGAATTCTGTTCTTACAACTTACCAAGTAAAAAAAGTACTTAAAATTAAATTCAGAAGAATAAAGGGGTCAAAATAAAATTCTTTAAAATTAAAGGGGAGCTTTCTATAATTTCTGAATTGATCTTCTTCTACCTACGGTCATCCAGGTTGTTTGTTCTGCCACAACAATTTCAAACCCTTTTCTTTTCTTTTCTTTTTCAACCTATTGATTAGCCAACTATCAGTTTAAATTCAATCTAATAAATTTCAATAATAATAAACGATTATCATAAAATTCATTCTGTATATGTGTATATATACATATTACGCAATATCATTATCATCAACTTAATATCATGTGATTGAATAAACTATAAAACCCATAAAATAAATAAAAAACTCACATTTGAAGGACTTAATCCACTTGTTTTCTTCCTCCTTCTTTCTTTTCTCTCTCTTTCCCTCTTTCACGTTATTTTTTTCTTCTTTGTTCATAGGACAGCCTCCTCCATAAGCTTTCTCACAAAAAGACCCTACAACCTAATTATATTTTTATATATATAAAGGTTTGATCTATCCAACAATACTACCTTATTTAAATTACATGTATAAGAGTCCTAATAGGTCTCTAGGTAAGACTTTTTGTTAGAAATATATTAGTCTTTTTTTAAAAAAAAATTATTTTTATCCTTATATATATATATAATTACTCCTAGGTAGCCAATGCACCAAAATAATATAATAATTTTTTTTTATGGGTAATTACAGTGAATGTTCTACTCCCGTGGGGATACAAGTAATGGATGAGTCTAAACAGTACTTGTACACTCACCAACAACTGGCTCCCCAACACTGTGTTTCTAGCTGCTCGTAAATAGCGTAAGCGATGATTCATTAGGTAGAAGAACTCCTCCTCTAAGCCCAATGATAATCCAGAGTTTTAATTACCGTTCTCGAACTATAATTTATGGTTAAAGATGAAGTCTGTACATTGAACATTGCAGATAAGTTCAAACTTATAGGCATTATGGATGTGAGTATGTATGTCAGTCTACAGCCTCAATGAATGACATTAAAGCATTGTGTAGTTATAATGACTCACATTTTACCAATATGTAGTTACAATGACTGATATTGAATCAGTGTGTAGTCACAATGAATGATATTGATGCAATTGTCATGTTTTAACTGTTTCTTGTTCACTATCCCACAGGAATGAAAAACCTCAACACTATTTGAAATAAAGGCAAACTAATAAATGGACTACATACTGCATTACACTTCAATGCACTAGTGTGTAGTCACAACCAAAATCATGTGACAACACACTAGTTCAGGGCCATAAACCTGATGTTGTTGAATGTATCATTGAAGTGAATAAGTGTGAATCAGGGTCTAGTAACTTCAATGAATTAGACGTCTCAGTGTGTAGTTACACTGACATGTACTAGTGTGTGGTTACACTGACATGTAATAGTGTATAGTCACACTGACTGCACTTTTTTTTCAAAAAGGTGACGTCACACTGCTGCAATGATGACAACTATACTTATCTGGAAAAACAAGTAACTACACACTATTGCATTTAACACAATTAAACCACTATAAAAACACAATAAAGGGTGGTTCATATCACATGTATTGCACATTATGTCTACATCAAGAACACAAGCTGGTGATAACAACAGTAGACATCAACGAGTTTGGTTATTACAAGAGTTAGAGTAAGAGATTTTCTGATTCAAAAGAGTATTATGTCAAACTCCGATAAGAGTGGGCTTTCTGTGCTAATGAGTCACACTCATTATGCACAGATCTGAGAGAATTGGGCATACTAGTGTCACATAGATTGTCACTTACCATGCCACGAAAGAATAAAATAAACTATGAAACAACAGTTAAATGTATACGAAAGGAGAATAATATGATAATGGTGCATAAGTGTCGATATTATATGCTCCAATTAGCAACTGACATGGTGGTCACTACATTTGGAAGGGAGTTGACAACTATTGAGTGATCTACTATATTGTCTAATGAACAATACATATTATATGAGTATACGTCTGATGAAAATTAATAAATGTAATCAGTGTCCAACTGATTGTGCGTATAACGTTTATGTGTACATCCTATTTAGTGTTAATCAAAATCATAGCTTTATCAGTCTATTTAGTATTTTGTCATATCACAACTTTTTTATTGTTACATCCTGTCATTGTCAAATCAATTCCGAACTATGCAGTATTATGTCATTTCACTATTATTTTACATTGTCGAACTGAGCATATATATACTAGCATTCACAATTGTATAAATGAACCACCAAACAAAATGTATAGGCGCACGTCACATACACAATACAACCAAACCAATGAAGGTTCTTTTTCACGCAATGACCAAAATAGTTCATTTTCGACTAACAAACATGAACATTCAACTGACAGATCAACATCACTTACCAAAATTTCTTCTATTAGATCATATACTGATTCAAATGGTGTAACGTAGTATGGACAAAAGCGTGCGTTTCAAAATGAGTTCATCGACCCTTATCACCCATTCGGTCAAGCTAGACATGTAATTGTGTGGGCCTGCAAGTGACTATCTGCCTTCAGGTGTTAATATTAAACCTACACTAAGACGACGACAGTTATATGACAATGTTATAACTTTGAAGTATTTTTTCGTTGGCATGGACTTGCAGTACTGAAGGTACATTCGGCTGATATTTTCGACCCACAAAATTCAAACAATCATGACTAGATCATATCAATGCTTGAACGGAAAAATAATCAAATGCAGCATCGACTTGGTCGTTTCCATGTATTCAAGTATGCAAAAACAGAGTATTTTGATCCTGAATATGTCGAAATTGAAATTTTAGAGGATCCGCTACTTGTTTTCAATCCTAAAATTTCTAACTCTCTGATTTGGACGATAACACGTCTGACACTTTTATCCCATCATGTTTATGTATACTCGATAATCCTTTTTATTGTTTTGAACATCAATCACGTTATTGACAGTTTTTTACCTCGTCAGATGCACTGGAAAGTGTTATGTAATAAATACTCACTTTTTTGTTTATGAATAACTTAGATTTTTACATCGCTTAATAAACATTATTGTCGACATGATCAAAATTAAAAATAAGATTTTATGTTTGAATGTTAAATTAAAATTAATTATATGCTTACATTTTCAATATTTTAATTTTTATATGATCAAAATATATTTATTTTGAATATAATTAATTTTTTTAATAAATAAAATTAAACATTCAAAAAAATTATATAAAAAAAAACAGAGGGATAAAATGAATGGTAATGGATTTTACTGAAAAACATCAGTGCAAATGATGTTTTTCAGAAACGTTATTTGAACCAACATTTTTAGAGAAAACGTCATTTGCATTGACGTTTTTATCTCTTTTGTATGCCCACTATTGCAATTAAACAATGTTACTTGATCTGACGTTTTTTATCTAAAAATGTTATTCCAACGGATGTTTTTAGGCTAGAAACGTCATTCCAACTGAAGTTTTTAAAAGTGTCTAGGTTTGAGAAATAGTTTAAAATAAATTCTCTTTTGGGTATAACTTTCAAAAACTCCATGGGTTAGGGTAAAACCTCAAATTAGTGAATATAAGTTTGATATTAATTGGTTTCAACTATATATGAATTGACAATAGTGGTGGAGTCACCATTGGATTAGTTGGGATACATTCCTGTTAAACAATCATCTATTCTAAAAACTTTAGTTGTTAGAGATGATGTAACTTAATATTTATACTTCAACACGCTCCCTCACGTGTAAGCTAGATTTTGGATCTAGCATATGAAAATATTTTAATAATTAGAGTAACGGCGATATTCGAACACATGATTTCTTACTTTGATACGATGTTAAACAATCATCTATTCCAAAAATTTAAACTGTTGGAGGATGTAACTTAAGTATTTATACTTCAACAATGCCCACCCTAAAAAAAATAAACTCTTAACATTACCCATGTGTGTTTTTAATATTTCCTAAACATATATAACTAGGCCCATCCTATTTTTTTTTTCCTTGTGATTTTTGTTAGAATAGACTCATAATTAAATACCTATTAACTTTTGGATACAATTTGGAGACATTCGAATTAAAGTTCTCACTCAACAAAATTTAAGACTAAAAAACACAAGTGAATTTGACATTGATTATATCGATTTTAATTTTTATCGTAAAAAAATATTTTTAAATATAAGTATTATAAAAACTTGATTACATAACTAAATAAATGATAAGATGATAAGTAATAATATAATACTATATATATAACAAAACATTATTGATGATAAAATATAAGTATTATAAAAACTTGATTACATAACCAAATGAATGATAAGATGATAACTAATAATATAATACTATATATATAACAAAACATTATCGATGATATTTATAACGAAGTGCATCTCTTTCAAATGATAAAAATTCAGTTGAATCAATTGAAATAGATATAATTAACCTCATTTTTTATAGAATGTTAAAATTAATCTTTTCTATTTTATTTTATTTGTATGTATTTTGTATACCAGTTTTTGACCCAATTACGTTGAATGATTTTATTTTGTGTGAAAAATAATTCAATGAATATAAATATATAATCTTACTTGACAAAAAAAAAAACTAAGTTTATTAAAGTACACACCCAAGAGGCCAAGACTAATTTCTTGACTCCGTCCCTGACTGACACCACCAAGTCCATTTAAAAAAGGTTCGATATAAATTCGACATAACACAATTTACACACGACATGAATATCCACATCTATTAATAGATTAAATATAAATTGAGTAAGTACTGTCCATATATTACGTGCACGCGTAAACAACACGAGTAATGCAATCCATCGACACGAGTAATGCTGGGGAAAGATAACGCGCTGACACGAGTCGTTGCTGACCCAGTCTCTTAAGGCCAACGCAATTTGATGGTTTGTCGACGCCTATCATTCCAAGCTTGTTCATTGATACTTCCATGTACTGATGACGGAGATTGGGGTTGAACTTTCAAAAATATGCAATACTTGATTGTATCAAGGATTTTTTTTTTTTGGTTACGTGATGTTTAAACTTGTGATGACTATTTTTTCGAGTTTAACAATTGATTATCGTGACTTGAATTAAATTAAAGCATGCACTTAGAGAGCGTAAAAAGTAATTGAAGCTGAGACATGTAAATTACTAGAAGTCAGGGCCTGAGAGTTGGTATCAAGGATTTTGAATAAGTGCATTATGTGAAGACATTTCATATGGTGGACACAGGTTATACTTTGAAGCAAGAAAGGTTGAACCAGGTGTACAAGGACAAAGAATAGGAAATGAGAAGGAAAGAGTCCCTGATCAGAGAGAGTTCTATCAGAGATGTTTTAGAGTGCAATGCACGCAAATTGGATAGTTTAAACATGCCTCTATCCTAAACAATTTTTAATTCCAAAAAATATGTGGTCAGCCATCTTTTAAGTGAGACCTTAAATTTGTTTGATACGCAGAAAAATACACACATAAACACTAAGGTTCAAAGGTGATTGATTTAATGTGAAGGGATAGTTTAAATGGTAACAGTGAAGCTATAAATTTAGATATTCTGAATTTAAATCTTGATAATCTCTTATGACTGGATTATGAAGAATTTATCTCTCATTAATAATCTAGTTCTAACTTAGATGACCTGTCTTTGACTGAATCATGGGTTAATTAGTTGCAGTATGCATAAATTAGTCCTAACATTCCTGACAAAAATGATTGGTTTCAAAGTATAATGGTGATGCTTGGTTTGGGTATTGCACCTTTCGATTGGACTAAATTAGTTTAATGGCAATTCTCTTTCAAGTTTGTTTATTAAAGAGGACTAAATCTTAGTGACTTGGTTCACCACATAATTAGTAACCTTATATTTAAAATGACCATAGGACCCATAATAGGTCAGAAACTAAGGGTGATGTAACGCGCTTTCATCAAGATAACACCTTAACATTTATATTCAGTCAAAACATGGGATTGTGATTAACACAATGGACCGGCATCTTATTGAAATCTTAATCCAAGTACAGTATAGTATAATATAGTATAGTTAGAGTGCATCATTATGTTAGACTCGTAACTAGACAGGCCCTAAGAAAAATTCATGGATGGATGAACCTACGGCTTCAATTGTTGTTGGAACATAGCGTAATCGCTAGCTTATTTCCCCCGGTATAAGAAAATATTGAATGTAACAGTGACATCATATCATTAATGTCATGTGATATCACTAACTAGTGATAGTTGATGATGTACAAAAGTGAGTTTATATAAAATAAATCAAAGATAAAATAAAAATGACTCAATACAAATAACCACAAAGATTAGGTAGCATGGCTACTGGAAATGGCTATAGTGTTTGGAAAATCTTATTACTCAAGAGGTGTATTGTGTTGAGATATGTGTGATGTCCCCCATGTGTAGACAGAGTTTACAATTTATAGGTAAGTAAAATTGATTTCAAGAGGCTCTGATTGAGGCGCTATCCTCGTAACTGATTTCGTACGTAAAACTCACCTTTTCTCGTAACGTGCAAGGTGATCTTGCGAGACTGACGATGTGTTTCTGATGACTGCGTTTTCACGAATTCCCTCTCCTCGGATGGAGATTCCCACGTGCGCTGATGATTGGCTAGGTCTCTGAAGAGGTGGGTTTGGTCCAATTAGAATTGTGACTAAACTTTTATTAGTCTGCATCTGTGATCTGGGTCAGGTCTGAACCGGACCCGTCTCCGCTATTTTAATAGCTATCAATAATTATCTTATCTAATAATTATTATGTTGATATAGTAGGCTTCACTAATCTTATTTGTTATTTTATAATTTACTAGTGACACTATTACGCTGAATCTTTTGTGGAATAAGTCTATGCTAACTTTCATTAATTATGACTACCAGTACGAGTGGAATGCACAGATAAGGAAGGTGCTAGCAAATTTCATCCTTATAAGCACACTCAGCTATTTCCAGGCACCAGCAGGTGGGGGTCTTTGAAAACTTCTATTCTGGAAATTAAAAAGACAAAGTCTTCTTCAACTAGTATAAAAAAGGCATCAACCATGACTAATCTGTTCTTAGGCGTATGAGTAAAAGTAAATGTTTAAAACATTTAAAACTGTTTGGTTTGTTCAAAAATGACTTTCCGTTGGTACTGTGAAAGTGGAGTGTTATTCCGATATGCGTTCATCAAGACAATAGTTTCGGAATAGATGGTCTTTTTTTATCGGATTGAAGAGGAGATTAATCGAGTTGTGTGTAAATTATCACAAACACTCTTGATCGTTAAACTAAAAAAAAGTGATTGGTACGTAATTCTTAATAAATTCCTTTGTGTTCATTCTTGATCAAATTTTTTTTTTGTATTTTATTTAATTAATATGTCATAACACCCAACAAGATACCTAAATCACTCATTCAAAGGGTCAGATGTAAATCCGTGCACGAAGGGGATTTGTGTTCCATCGTCCACCCAATCATTAAGAACTAGATAGGAAGGTTTGTGTTTCAATCGCAGAGACTTGACTCTTCCACTACTTCAGAATCTTTCAAAAAAATAAAATCCCAACATAGAGACCTTTCGTGGGGTTGGATTATTAATTTGCACATGATGATTTGAAGAAGAATGTTTCTTTCTAAATATATAGTCGAATGAGAACGGAATTTTCATAACAGATACTTAGTTTGGTTTTCATCCCAAGAGTTTTTCAACCTTATTAAGGTAAATCATATTTTGTACCGAGAAAGATTTTAAAGATCCGAATCCTCTGTTAGTTTTTTAACAGCAGATGTGTTATTCCTCAAAACGGCGTCATTTCACACCAAAATGAATTCATCTTGTTAAATAGAATGGCGTTGTTTTGGTGTGAAACAGTATCGTTTTAAGAAACAACACATTTGTTGTACAAAAGAGGATCCAGAATCAAGATTTTAATTTGTCTCTTATGTGATTAATCTATATAATAAAGTAGCTTGCAATGTGTGTCATCACGTTGTAATTTCTGTCAAACTTGTTATGTGACCTCCCCACTAAATGCAATAAGATTTGACAAAAAAAAAAAGAGCAAAAGTTAGTCTGAGGATTACATTCCAATCACTTAATGATATTGAGGGTGTAATGGGAAAAAAGGTAATTATTGGAGTTACAAATTAAAAAATTTAAAATCTTTTGAGATGCAAAGTGAATTCAACCAAGGTACATTTGGGTCTTCCATTAAGAGGTAGTGGCTGATTTGTTACTGGAGAAAAGTTTATAAAATGTACTTGGCTTTTTATTAGCAAATACAATGAATGCGATTTGGTAAGTTTCCATGGAGAAAAATAAAACAATTGAATAGGTTTGCCAGATTGTTTTTGATTAAATTAAGGTTGATGAAAGAATAAATAGATTTGATAAATCAATTGGACAATTGAGGAATTTCTTGAATTTTCAAAGATTAGACCATGTGCTGCACTTTTTTTTTATTTTTTTATAATTGTTGGAGGTGTCCAAATCATCTTATGTGCTTCCTAGTCCGGTTAAAGACAGATTATTCACGCAAAAATTAGGGTGTTCATGACGAATAAATCTCTCATGGCTTGATTCCAAGAATTTGACAAGATTCAAATTCAGGATATTTAAATGTACAACTCGTTTTTATTACCACTTAAACTATACTCGAGATTTATGTTGCACTTTTGATTAAGATAATAAACCTAGCTTCTGCATTCTTATTCTTTTCCCATAAAAAGGGAAACAGATAGTTAAGACAATGTTACCACTTGAATCTTTTTATTTACCCAAAAAAAAAATGTTACCACATGAATAGCCAAGTACAATTTAGAATGTGATATAACCACTCGGGTATTAACTAATAATAATATTTTAATTTCAAATTTATTAAAAAAAATTATCACCTCCAAACTTTTTAATTTTTTTTTCTAAATTCTTAATTTCTTAAATAGTAGGGTGAGAAAAAGGAGAATAAAAAAAAGGGTAATGAGAATAAATAAGAGACAAATTTTATACATCACACAATGTTGTCTTGTCACAATCAAAACAAAAATAATCTGGACCAGTGAAATTCATTGTTGAGCTTAAACTATGAGCAGAAAAAAAAAATTACACAGATCTTAGAGTCGAGTCAAGTAACAAAGATCTTACATACGATTCATATTAAATTAATGGTGTTTCATATGGTGCACAATATTTTCAATTTCTCCTATCACAAATCTATCACCCTACCGCCACCTCCACCCTCAATCTCACTATAAACTCCCACCCCCTATTGTCACCCCTCATCTCAACTCTAGTATTTTTAGAAAATTATCTATTATTGTGCTAAATTAAGAAAGAAAAAATAAATTTGTTTGTGGAAATAGTTGCGATAAGTCATATGAAAGATATAAATAAATGAGATCAATGCATTATTATTAAATAATTTAAATTTAAAAAAAATTAGTACTTGATGAGGAAAAAAGAATGTGCGTGTATGTGTGTGTGTGTGAGAGAGAGAGAGAGAGGAGAAAAGAAAATATGATTAGAGAAAATTTTGGAATACTTAAAAATTTTAGGAATTTAGTTATTCAAATAGGTCAATGATATAAAACCAAATAAAATTAGACAATTGAAAAAAAATAAAAATAAATTTAGAGGAGAGAGAGTATGTGTGTTAGACAAAGACGGGAAAGGAAAGATCATGAGAGAAATTTGGGATAATAAAGAAATTGTAAAAATTATCCTATTAATTAAAAATTAAGTTATTCAAAAAGGACTACTTAAAAAATCCTAAAATTTGAACCAGTCCAGATCGTTTTTCAAAATGAGCTTAAAAAATTCTTTAAACTTGACTTTTATAGAACTTGAGTTAAGCCCGAGCTGAGTCTGAGTAGTTCAATTATTTCATATATAAATGAAATTAAGGGAAGTGAGGGTTTTCTGGAAATTAAAAAGACAAGAGTCTAATTCAACTAGTATCAAAATGGCATGAAACCGTGGTTAATCTGGTCTTAGACGTCTGAGTAAAAGTAAATGTTTAAATCATTTAAAACTGTTTGATTTGTTCAAAAATGACTTTCCATTGATTGTGAAAGTGGATTGTTATTCCATACGCATGTATTAATATCATGAGTAATATTATTTTGACCAAAAAAATTGACTTAATTTGTTAATATAATGATATAATTTTATAGGAATCATTGGATGAATATTAAATTTCAATGTTTGATGGGGCCTACAATCCATCCAAAGGTCACAATGAATTAGGTCAACAAATTATATCAGTAAATTAGATCCCAATAGCATTACTCTACTGTCATAGCTCTAAAGTAGATAATCCGCCTTTGACCGAATCAGAGAAAAGATTAATCAGAATATGCATAACCTGGTCTGACCCACCAAAATACCTAAATCACTCATTCAAAGGTCAGAGGTAAATTTGCGTATTAGAGCATCTCTAACAAGATTTTGTATTTTAATTATACAAAAGTAAACTTTTTCTATTTTAATTATTTAATTATTTAATATATATTCTAATAGATTTTTTATATTTTAATTATTTCTTTTAAATAATATTTTTCACATTTTTTTACTTTTTTTGAAACTATTAGAAAGAGAGAAAGAACGGCGAGAAAGACAATAAATAGACAAAAGGGGTGGAAAAAGACAGGAGTGAGAGAAAATATATATAAACTATTTATACATAATGCTTCATTGAGATTCTAAATATAGAATCTCACTATAACAAAATTATATTTTATTTATTTTGAATATTTTTTGATAGAACATAATTTTAGTCTTTAAATAATTGAATTTTAGTTATTTTAGAGTTTTAGTCATTATCTTAGAGGTGCTCCTACGCCGGCTTTGTGTTCCATCCTCCACTCCTCAATCATTAAGAGCTAGCTAGTAAGGTTTGTGTTTCAATTGTAGAGAGTTGACTGTAACAGTGCTTGGAATCTTTCAAAAAATTCTAATCCCAACAAGGTAACTTTTCTTGGGGTTGAATTATTAATTTGCACATGATGATTTGAAAAGGAATATTTATTTCTAAATATATAGTAGAATAAAAACGGAATTGTCATAAGACATTCTTATTTTGGTTTTCTTCCCTAAGAGTTTTTCAACCTTAGAGTAGGTTGTAAGGTAAATCACATTTTGTACCCTAAACAATTTTAAAGATTTTGATCTTCTGCTGTTAATTTTTTAACAGTAGGCATACTATTCTTCAAAACGATGTCATGTCACATAAAAACGACATTATTTACGTCGTTTTAGTGTGAAAATTGTGCGTGCAAGATCTTGCACAATATAAACACGAGAACAGATATCTCATTTGGTGAACTCGAGTAAGTCAATCAAATGGTCGACCTTGTTATTTGGAACAGACTGAGATCCGTTGTTGGCCTGGAACGACAATGGGTGACTTTCGTGGATCAAGGGAGCGGTTCAGTAAGGCTGAGGGAGGTTCCTGAAACAGAGAAAGACAAGTTAAAAGGGCACCGGAGTGTTTTCTGGCGAATCTCCTCCAACGATCAAGTCAGTTTTTGAGAGAGGGGAAGAAGAAAACACTGAGTATAGGTTTTAGAAAAGGTTTTTTGTTGCATCCCGTTTTGCCTTTTGTGAGGAGTATTTATACCTCAAAAACTCATAATTGCTGTCAGTGTGGTCAGTAGGTGATCATTAGATACGGGCAACGTGCGCACTAATTCCTATGAGGAATGTTTTCTCTTTTAACTGTTTGGGATCCCGAGCAACCAAGGCTGTGTCATCTGCCTACCGACTGTTTAATGAGCTTCTCTCGGCAAGGATGTAATAAATGTCCAGTCTTAGGGACATTTATTACCTTTCACTTCCGAGCCTTACCGCATTAAATGTTGTCTCATCAAGAGAATGATGTAATTAAATGCTTGCTTTCCCAAGACGTGTGTCAGCAAGGGCATCCGTTCTTTTTGTCTCTGATGTGACACAATATGCCACGCGTCCATTCCCCATTGGTTGTATCCTCTGCCTTCTGACATCAATTGTATAAGACGAGACATGATGGCTAACCTAGCCTAGCCTAGGCTAGTGACCTATACATCAATAACCTCTACAGGAGCAGAGAACGCCATCCTGGACGATACATATCGTTACCGAGGGGAGTGGTACATGTAGGGACCGATGTACCTATATCCGACCGAGGGATACGTGTCGGTACGTAACGTACTGGGTGTCATTGATCCCTATGAACAGTACCTCGGGGGAACAAGGACTTGTGATCTGACGGGTACGTGTCGTGATTATAGTAACAAGTATTTACTGATGTTGAGGACACGTGTCTTCATCTTGGAGTACTTGGAAATGTCCCATCAACTGCCCCTAGCCTTCGATCTCTTGACACCGAGAACACGCGTCGTAAGGAGACGAAAGGGTTCTGCAACTACCCCAACTACTTCATCATTGCTTTCAGCCGTTTTCCCCTGCTTCGGAGGTCGTGCGCATTAAATGCGCCTCTTTGTGCCCAAACGATGGGGATGAGTACTATATAAATGGACTTCCTTTCTCCCTCTCTCACTTTGCCATTTCAAATTTCTTCAGAGAGTCATTGCCTGAAACCTCGCCGAAAATCCATTTCTTTTCGTTGTCTACTATCCAATCTTTCACCAGAGTCTTAAGGCCAGCAGACCCATCCTTGCTTCTGAACATTCTGGAGGAAGGAGTCGCTTCAAGTTTCAAGAAAAAACTTCCTTTTACGTTCTGGTGAGTCCTTATATCTTCCCTTTCTTTGCCCTCCGTTTCTTCTCTTCTTCTCTTTTTTATGTTCCTTTTGGTTTTTCGATAATTGGAGGTGTTTCTGGTCACCACTCAACGACCAATCCTCAGGAATCCTCCTTGGGGATCTTCATGGAAAAACACCCTCCTTCACTTTTTTGGAGATGTCCCGTCGTCGCCCTGCCCCCGAGAATCCTCAGGCCAGTTCTTCGAGGCCAGGGAAGTATAAAGTAAAGGGGGGCGAACAAATTAATAGGTTTAGGGTCAAGTACAACATCCCCCCATATGTAGACATAGAGGATTATGATTCGGCTTTTCATTCCTGTACCCTCGGGGCCGAGGATGAGATGTCATTTTATACCAAAGCCGTCATAGAGGGCGAAATTAGGTTCCCTCTGCCCCCTCTACTCCTCCAGTTCCTTTTCCATTTCCACCTCTTCCCCGGGCCGTGTTGCCTTAATATCTTCAGAATAATTATGGGAGTTTTAGAGCTCAACAAGCGTCTCAGGGTAAATGTTGGGCTGAACGATATCCTCTTTTGCTACTCCCTCTTGAGAGTCATGCCTTAACAAAACTTCTACCTCAAAGCCAGGGACCCATCCATGTACCTCATAGGGGTACAAGGATGACCTACTCATCTTCAAGGGGTCTTGGCAGAGGGGTGCCGGTCCCGAGTACAACGGCTTGTTATGCCCTTTGGAATGGAGAACGACAAGTATGTCGGCTTCTTCGGGTCTATTATTTTGTTCTTAAGATTTTTTAGAAATGTTCATAATTCCCTCCCCTCTCTTTTTGTATGTGTGCAGACGTCTCCCCCCGGGAAACAGCTCCTCCACCTCAGTCCTTGGTGAACTTTGCCGACCTAGTCACTGTTTGGAGATTTACTGGTGACAACGGGTTCGATCGGGCTGCCCACATCCTCCTGAATTACACTCCCCGATATAAAAAGTTCTCACAGCTTTCCCAGCCTTTCGAGCCTTCGCGATGGTCTGAACTCTTTGATCAGGCGGTGAGGCAAGAGGACGAGGAGAACTTGAAGGAAGACCCCGACCGGGCTACGGAGGCAGAAGTAGAGGGTGAAGTTGAGGAGCTCGGGGTTAGAGAGGATTTGGTTCCTTCGCACGCCGAGGTTGGGACTTCGGGGAGAGATTCGTGGCCTGATTTCCAAATCCTGCAATCTCTAGACGTTGAGGACACCCTCAAGATAGCTATGTCTAACACGCCCCGCATTGATCTGGGGTTCCTGAGGCAGAGGCAAGCCCTCGCTGCCGGGCGGGGGCGTGGGTCAACCAACGGGGCCCCATCTACAGGGACCAACGCCACCCCACCTTCAAGGGCCATTGGTCGGGGTCAAATGCATGACTGAGATCCTTAGGTCGAGGTGGAGAGAATGATTAAACAAATGTACGATGGCCTAGGCAGGGGATCCAGGGCCCCCTCCGCTCAGCAGCAAAACGGGAGAGGCCGTGGGTTACCTCCTCCTCCATAGCAGCAACAACAGCAGCAAAGGCAACAACAACAGCAACAGTAGCAGGGGCAGACTCCCCCCCCTTCCGCAGATGGTGGAAGCTGCGGAGTGGAATCCTCGGGCCATTGATCACATGAACCGAGTGATAAGGGTTGACAACTCCATTTTACCGGACCCCCATGTTGCTAACGCAGTGAGTGAGACGCTGCACTTCGAGGCCGACATGGTGGCTCACAGGGGGGGATCAACAAACGTGTTGTTTCGCTCTATTATTCAGAATTTTCTGGTGGTAAGTTCATCTTTGCTTCAGTCCTTTCTAGCCGCTTTTCTTTTTATTGACAAGCCCTGTCCTTTGTAGGCCACCCAACAGATTTCTATAATTACGGCGCAGTATCATGGGGCTAGGATGGACCTTTAGCGAGCTCGAGAGTAGAAGGAAGAAGTCGAGGGAGCCCTGACCAGTGCTAAGGAGGATGTAGCTACCATGGATTCCACCCTCGTGGGCAGGCTGCTCAGATTGAGCAACTCTTCAAGGACGACGAATTGGCGAAGGTCGGCGCTTAGAAGCTAAGTGCTGTCTTGGTTGACGCTGAGAGGAGGATTGCAGAGCAGACGCAGCGGTTCTCTGCGGTAGATGAGAGGGTTGTTGGTTCAGAGGAAAGCTGTCTGGCTCTAACCCAGGAGCTGGACAGGATCAGGGCTGAGGTAGAGAGCAGGAAGTCTGAAGAACAACTCCGAGAGGAATTCGTCGATGACGTACTGTCTGTTCTTGAGGAAAATAGCAAAGAGTTCTTCAAGAAAGGATGGGACGAGGCGCTCCGATCTGTTGGGGTCCCTCCAGACTCCCCGCTCTTCCAGATGCACAACTATGTGCAATCGGCTGAGATGGAACAGGCCGAGGCCGAGATTGCTATCGAGGGTGCGACTCCAACGCTGATACAAGTTTTGGTAGACCCTCCCGAGGTGGTGATTCTAGTCCCATCAGAGGAAGCCTTGTCGGGGCTTGGCACCTGACCACAATATTCCGGAGACTCCTGCTGTCGTTGATCCGGTCCTATCCCCACCTGCCCCCAAAGCTATTCAACCTTTCTGCATTGATTCGCCCTCCAACGACGTTTAGAGATGCGGGGGGCCAGATGAAGGCTCTTTTTCTTTTGAATTGTACTTTTTCTTCTTTTACTCTTGTAGCTCTTGGGGACGTAAAACCCCCTCTTTTTAAATGAAGCTTTTTTTTTGAGTACTTACATTTTCTTGCTTGCATTCTCTCTCTCTTTCTCTTTCTCTCTCTCTCTTTTTTTAATAGCTCCGACACCTGGGGAGCAATTTGGCTTGCTTACCCGATTGGTTCAGTTTCATCATTGCTAAGACTCGTACGCATCCGCAGTGTCTCACTCCTTGTGGAAGTTTGTTCCTTCCTTTTATTCGGAGGCAGGAGTCCTTGAACTCTGTCCCCAGGGTCTTACCCGTCCAGGAGGCTTGCTCCTGTTTTTTCTTCGGGGGTAGGAGTCTTTGAACTCTGTCCCCAAGGCCTTACCCTTCCAGCAGGCTTGCTCCTATTTTTTCTTCGGGGGCAGGAGTCCTTGAACTCTGTCCCCAGGGCCTTACCCTTCCAGGAGGCTTGCTCCTATTTTTTCTTCGGGGGCAGAAGTCTTTGAACTCTGTCCCCAGGGCCTTACCCTTGTAACTTAACCATTGGCGAACACTAAAGGAAATAACACTTCAAAAATAGTATTTCTTTAGATTCATCACATTCCAATGTTGCATTACAAGTTTCCCTTCCATATCTTCTAATTTATATGATCCGGAGCCTCCGATAGATATCACTTTGTAGGGCCCTTCCCAGTTAGGTCTCATTTTTCCTTCTGTTGGGTCACGGGTATTGGCCGTTATCCTTCTGAGGACCAGATCACCGATTTGGAATTTTCGCGCCTTGACCCTTTTGTTATGAAGTTGGAAAATCTTTTCCTAATACTTGGTTACTCTCAAGGCGGCTATCTCTCTTCTTTCTTCCACTAGATCCAAATCCAGTCCAAATTGACGATCATTTCCCCCTGCGTCGAAAGCTTGCGTCTTTATGGTCGGGAGCCCTACTTCTAGAGGTATGATTTCTTCCATTCCGTAAGCCAGGGAGTAAGGGGTTTCTCCTGTCGAGGACCGAGGGGTGGTCCTATACGCCCATAAAATGTTCAACAGCTCATCCGCCCATTTTTTCTTGGCTTTCTTCAATCTCTTCTTGATCCCATTGATACTTTTTTTTCTGAAGGCTTCTGTCTACCCATTGGCTTGGGGGTAGGCAGGGGTGGAATAGAGATTACGGATCCCGAGTTGCTCGCAAAAAGACTTGAAATGCCCTCCAGTAAATTGGGTCCCGTTATCTAATACAAATGCTCAAGGAATCCCAAATCTGATGATTATGTTTTCCCATATGAACTTTTTAGCATCTATGTCACGGATGTGAGTCAATGGCTCCGCCTCAACCCACTTGGTGAAATAATCTGTGGTCATGATCAGGAACTTCCTATTTCCAAGAGCCTTAGGCAGGGGTCCAACTAGGTCGAGTTCCCACTGGACGAATAGCCAAGGGCTGGTCAAGGGGTGCAAGTTTCCCACGGGTTGCCTGATTGCTGGGGAGAACTTCTGACATTGGTCGCATTTTTGGACATATGCGTGTGCGTCCCTTTGCATCCGTGGCCACCAATATCCTTGAGACATGATGCGGTGTGCCATGGATCGCCCCCCAGAGTGCCCCCCGCATATTCCTTCGTGTACCTCATAAAGGAGGTCCTCCACCTGATCCTCCTGGACGCATAGTAGGTAAGGTCTTGAGAAAGACCTCTGATATAGCTTCTGATCCGGAGAGACTCAAAACCTCGGGGCTTTAAGTTTTATCTTCCTGGCTTTCTTTGAACACTCTGGGAGGTCTCCTGTTATTAGGAACTTGAGAAAGGGATCAATCCAGCTGGGCGGCTTGTGTGTGTCCTGAAATGGCCATTGCCTCGAGGCTTGGTCTATACAGGAGGTGGGAAGGTATTCTATGGTGACTCTGCACGACTGACAAGATTCCAGTGCCGAGGCTAGGCAAGCCAGGGCGTCGGCATGCGCGTTCTTGTCTCGGGACACTTGTTTGATCTCAATCTTTTTGAATTTACGGATTACAGTCGTCGCCTTGTGATGGTAAGCCTTCATCCTAGGGTCCCTTGTCTCAAACTCTCCGTTAACTTGATTGACTACTAGCATGGAATCGCAATGTACGATCAAGTCCGTAACCCCAGTTGCCTCAGCTAACCGAAGTCCTGAGATGAGAGCCTCATACTCAGCTTCATTATTGGATGCTTTGAATCCCAGTCGAACAACCTGCTCTGCGACCATCCCATCTGGAGAGACTAGCAAGATATCGATCTCGGACCCCTTACTGTTCGACGAACCGTCCACACATAAAAGCCATGGTGATCCCTCATAATTCGTTGGGAATGCTATGCCGAGAGGAGGTGATCTTTCTGGAACGGGATGTTCCCTTGAAAACTCAGTTATGAAGTCCGCCAACACCTGACCTTTTATAGCGGTTCGAGGTTTGAAATTAATGTCGTGTTCCCTTAGCTCCACTGCCCACTTGAAAATCCTTCCAGAGAGGTCTGCCTTCCTCAAAATGGCCTTTAAGGGCTGATCGGTAAGGACGGTGATTGGGTGTGCCTGGAAATAATGCCTTAGTTTTTTTGCAGTTGTGACCAGGGATAGAGTCAATTTCTCTAGGGGCAGATATCTTGTCTCTGCGTCTAGGAGCGCCTTGCTTATGTAATAAATCGGTTTTTGGCGGTGCTCATGCTCACGAATAAGTACCCCGCTGACGGCAAATTCTGATACAAATAAAGTACAAGAAGAGTATTTTCCCCTGAATAGGGACAGATAGGGTCGGGAGAGTCTTGAGATATTCCTTGATTCCAGCCAGGGCGTCTTCACACCCCTGGCTCCACATATCCTTTCCAGCCCTCTTGATGGCTCCAAAAAAGGGTTTGCATTTGTCTGAGGAGTGTGAGACGAAACGGTTAAGTGCTGCCAGCATCCCTGTGAGCTTTTGGACTTCTCAGACAGTTCGGGGGGGCTCCAGATGCCTAGGATCGCTTGAATCTGATCCGAGTTAGTTTCGATTCCTCGCTGATTCACCAGATATCCGAGAAATTTACTCGACTCTACTCCGAAAATGCACTTTGTCACGTTCAGCTTCAACCCATACTCTCTAAGGGTGGAGAAGGTATCTGTCAAATCTACCAGGTGCTCACAGCTTCGTTTACTCTTCACCAGCATATCGTCAATGTAGACCTCCATGGTGTTGCCGATCTGTTTTTTGAACATCCGATTCATCAGTCTTTGGTATGTTACCCCGGCGTTCTTTAGCCCAAATGGCATCACTTTGTAACAGTAAACTCCATTTGAAGTGATAAACGCCGTCTTTTCCTGATCCAAGGGATGTAAGTTTTTATGTTTGATCAATTTATTATATAATGAATATTTATCTTTTTGCAAATTCATTTGTGAGGTTTCATGAGTTTTTTAAAAAAAATTTCTTAAAATCATAGAAATTAATTGTTATGGGTTGAAATGGGGATCAAAATTTACTAGCGAAGCTGAGATGGAGATTAAAATTTCTCAAGCTAATAGGAGGTGGAGCGGGAGTAGACAAAAAAATATTTTTGAAACGGATACGAGGTAGAGACTACTCCCCCCACCCCCCGCCCCGAACCAATACCATTCCTAATTAAAATTATTGTATCGTGATTTTATTGTTAACTTTCATTGTTAATTATATCAAAATCTACTTCATTGAAATTGACAAAATAATCAACAAATTTTAACAGTAAGACAACATTGTAGCACTTTTATTACATTACAAGTGTTATATAAAAAAAATAATTTTTTAAAGTACAAAATTTTTTAAATATGGTCTTAATTTTTAAAAATAAAAAATGGAATTCCCCTATTATAACTCCTTTTTATGTTAACTACAAATTAAATTTATTTAATAAATTTTTTGAACAAATCAAGACACACACGACACAAACAGTTGTCTTGAGCCAGTCAATGGACGCGTAAGGGACCCTAATCAAAGCTGAAATTCCAAAACTACCCACTCCTCAGCCCTAGCAACGAGCTTAAGGAAGGTCAATTTCGTCAATGGGAAAAAGAATAATTCCTAACGTTTGGAAATATAAATGGGTGAGAAGGGGGGTTGCGAAAAGTAGGGTAGAAGACAAGAGAAACGGCTTCCTAGTAATCTTTACAACTGCCACCCATTCTACAAAGAGGCTCCAACACATCACACAATACCAGCTTTTTCCAACCTCTCTCTCATCCCTACTAATCATTCTTTGGTTTTTTTCTTTTGGGTCTCTTCAATTTATTCCATTCATTCAATTATTCATTTGTTTTTTTTTTAATTTGAGATTGTACTCCTAGTGTTTGATTTTGGGTTAGCCAAGTGATTTTGGGTGGAAGAAATCTAGGGCTGTGTCTGGACCAGGTGATTTTTGTGGATTAGAAATACTTGAAGAGAGAGAATCGGAGAAAGATCTCCATTTTGTCTGATCGATTTGTGGGTTGATTATAGGAGGTTTTTTTGGTCGAGTTTGTGTTGATCTGTGGATTAGGAGTTGAAATTGGGTGATATTTTTAGGTATATACATCTATAACTATATTTAGAAAAAGGGTTAGAGAGAGAGAGAGAGAAAGATGTGGAGTATAACGCGATTTGGGGAGAAAGTTTATACAATGATGGCGGAAGGGGGATCTCGTTACTGTTCGAAGAAGACGGATGATATATGCGGCAATGCTTGCGATGAGGTAAATATTTTCGATTTTCTTTTACTTCTCTTTTCCTTTTCCTTTTCCTTTTTTTTTTTTAATTTTTAATTTTTTGGATTTTTATAGTTTTGTATATCTGAGTTTCGAAATTGATGTAACTATTTGATTTCCATAATGTATTTTTCTGGGTGTTTGATGCAATTGTTGGGATTTACTCTTGGTTCTGTTGTTTTGTCTTTTTGGGTAATATATGCTGTGTTTGGTTCATGAGAAAATACATGGAAATTTTCTTTTTTGGTGTTTGTATAAGATAAAAATCGTCTCTTTTTAAGTTTTTCCTATTTACTCTATTTTCGAGTCTACCAAATAAATTGGGGATGTCCCGAGTGTATTCTATGACCAAGCTAGGTCTCCTTTAATCTGGGTGCTGCAGCATGGGGGCTGAATTGAACCTTGCAAGCGCCAAGGTCAGGACTCCAGGCTCATGGTACTGTGTTAGCAACAGGTCATTTGTTCATGTGAGCTCCAGAATTGCCAATTTAATGGGTATTATAGATAAACATGTATATCTCTATATGTACTTTTATTTTTATGAAGTTTATTACTCCAATATTTTTATGCCTACCACTTTTGTGTGGTGAAGAGACACACTTTGAATATTCATGTTCAACATTTT
>CAUOFW020003631.1:0-30000 GCA_963454935.2 Ilex paraguariensis | reverse complement strand
GCAACAATGTTGAAATGATTAGATAAATCTTCATGAATCCCAGCAAATAAAAACATAAATAAGCATACAAACAAATACCTCATGGTGATATGAAGTTTCTTGTTACAGCAGTTCTGCATATTCATTTTCAACCTCTTCAGTGCATAGGTACCTTTCTGTACAATTATGTGCATCAAATGCAATTTACATAACTAGTGAGTATTGAGGATCTAGGTATTTAGATAAGCCAATGAGAGTTTCTTTGTGAACATTGGAATTTCATCCTCACCATATCACTGTAATCTTTTGAACCCAACTCTTCGACTGGATGCCCATGTCTTATAATGTATCCATTCCTGTCTGGACCTATTACAAAGCTGGAGGAGGAAAGGAAAAGAAGAGAATGATAATATGAGAACTTGCCTTACCTTAGCTGACTCCAATGACTTACATATTAAAATCTGGAAAAGCTTATCCGCCAAAAAGACCCATGGTACTAATAGCTTACGACACTTTATTCTTTTGACACTCCCACTCAGGTTACAACATCAGTTCCTATGTAATCACATGATTTGACATTGCAAGTATCATTCTTATGCGCTTATCCTGCTTGAAACGGCAGCTGGCCCTGACATTTGTTGTTCTCCCCCGGTAGCAAGTGATTGTTGCCATTGCGTAATTATCAGAAAACCCTTAATATTGCCTTGATATCAACTTCAGCACCCAACTATGCCATAGTTTTCCACTTCTCACTCCTCCAAGTGCTTAAATTACCCCTCACTAATGTAAATTATCAATACAGTTATTTGTTTGTTTGTTAGTACCAAGTGATCTAGCATATTCCTCTTTCATCCAAAAAGCTAGTACTACCTGACCTGGCACCTACAAGAAGATAATGTGAACATTGGAGCAAAAAATTATGATCGGCAAAACAAATTGTAAAGCAAGTGATACCTTTAGCCATCGAAATAAAGAGTTGATTGTCAATAATGAAAACTAAAATTTTCCCTTTATGTTCGTTCCTACCATACGGATATTCCCAATTTGCCCATTTTGGTTTTCCCCAGTCCCACTCCCACATGCAGTATAGATGTCTATGGTAAAGGGAATGGGAGTGGGTGCATGAGCATCATGTTGTCTCTTTCTGAAATAATGGAATATCTTTCTCAGAGCGTAGATTCTACTCAGATGTGAATTGAATCCTTTGAAGTTGTAAGGCACTTCCACTTTTCTTCTTCCCCAATTCTAAGTTAGATTGGTGTGATGAATTGTCATATTGTGTCTTTCTTTTTTGCAATTTGAATTGCTAAGTTGGTTATATCCAATGGAAGTGTACCTTGTTTGGAGCATGCTATCTTGATAGATGCTCTCTTTGATGATTTTTTTCAAGATCAAAGGAAAATTAAAGCTAAATAAACAGATAACAGCTGCAAATAAATTTGTTATAGAGACCTCTGCATTTATGAGGAAGTCGTTCTAAATATTGAGGCCCTATCATCATTGTGCTCGAAAATATCAGAGTTAGACATGTTTATCGTTATGGCATGATATCCTGGATCTATTTGTAGGTCCTAATTACATTTGCTTTATCTCTCTAGATTCACGGAGCTCTGCAACAAGGGTCGTGGAACTGATGACTTCTCTTGTGTTTTCCGCCATTACTACAATGGCACGGATGAGCTTTAAATGTCTTCACTAAAAGCGTTTTGATTTTGCAAGGTCATCCTGTATCCAGAATTTAGAGCCATTTTTCAGTAAATGAGCAGGTTCAGTTTACGTTTATTTTATTTTTTTTCGGAAAATACTTTTTGTGTATGTTTAAGTGGGGGTTCATGTATCCCGTGGAAGAACCCAGTGCTGTAACAAATACTTGCTATGTTTCTGTAATGTCAATTGTCAGCTGGCCAATCTTAAAGTGGTATTATTCGTGTGTATCTCTTCTTTCAAAAGGGAAGGAAAGGTGTAAATAAGCTTCTACTGGGTTCTTATTCAGTAATGAGGATATATGTGCATAAGGTGTTGCATTTGCCTGAGCTTAGGTGCCATCAATCTGCAGTGCAAATAGTTGTCCAAGAAGCAGTTATTGAAGAAACAGGAACATAACTTGGAAGTCAAGATCGGCCCAGCTACCTTGAAAAAGCAAAAAAAAAATAAAGTTATTACAGCATTTCAGATCCTTATCTTTTATTAGACTTAAATTTAAATTTGAGTAAAATTTTTTTAACGACGCAATACCCAAATCAATATCAAATCAAGGAAGATTTATTTTTTACTCAATTCGAGATAGATTCAAGTTTTACCAAAATTTTTAATTGTGAGATTTTATTATCCTTTAAAGATTTAATAGTTATATTTTATCCTATTTTAAATATGAGTTTTTTATTTTTAAAATTTGAGTTTGTCCATTGGAGTCTTTTGTATCCAATCAGATTTTTTTAATCAAATGTTAATTCAAATTTGAGTAAAAATTTGAGTCATGATTAAAAATATTTTAATAAAGAGAAGTTTAAAACTTCGAGGTGTGAAACATTATTTTGTACGCAACCTAACCGCAAATTCGAAAAGATTGACTCCTAGGAGTGACTCAAGGCAATTTGAAGCCTAAAACGGAAATATTAAATGAGGTTTTTTTGTTTTACTATTATTTTAAAAAAAAAAATTATTTTATTTTTAATTTTTTGTGTGAGAGAGATAGAAGAAGGATGTTTTCGAGAAACCGATTTCATTTTTTGGTTTTTTTTTTTATCAAAGAGAGTTTAATTTTAATTTTTGTTTCTATTTTTTTACTTTTTTACAATGGAGAGAGAGAGAGAGAGAGAGGGAGAGAGACTGAATGGAGGCAAATATGAGTTGACTTTTAAGTGTTTTATTTTTAATTTTGATTTTTAGGTTTTTAATGTTATGGATTGGATCATGAACCCAAATTATTACAATAAAAATTGGAAAAAACAGAAGTTGGTTGCCTTATTAAGTCTTATTTGACTCTTTTTAAATTTTTTTTTTTATAAAATTCCACTTTGAATGAAAAAGTTGGTAATACACTGCAACCACAATTCTGATCGCTCAAAACATCTGTTATGGAAACCACATTCATTCCACAGAAGCAGCAAAAATGATCTCCTTGATTTAAGCCAATCGGTTTCACTATACTCCAAACACGAATTCTAATTTTATCTTAAAATGAAAAGTCATTGATTTCGCTCATTTCAATTTCTGAGCCAACCGCACCACAAGTGAACCTAGAGCAACAAACAAATTTCCGGCTTTGGAGAAGGAGACCCAAGCTCAAGTCTCAAGTTCCCCACGTATCCCACAAACATAGGTAAAACTGGACCAGAAGCACTCGGGCTCCAACTCAACACATAAGAGACAATGAACCTAGGAGGATCAAAGTTGAGCAAACAAAAAATGGGTCAAGAGATGACCAGCCGACAAACTCAAGGCACTACATCCTAGAGATCCGAAGGCTATATTCCCTCCTTGGAACCGGAAAAACCATCTAACGGCTCCCCTCTCTAGGAAGGGAAATAAACCAAGGTAAAACAAACCCAACTTAGTTGCAACCCGACCACATACAATCCCAGGTTCAACTAATGTTGAATGTGATGCCCTAAATTTCAGGGGTTCTCATTATCCATTAAGCCCCATTAATTAATTTAAGGCCTTGGTATCGGTGGACTAATCCTAACGAAATTCTGGTAAAGTCTCCTTTATATGAAGAGTTTTACTAAAAACACAATTTGTCTCAATGACCTTCTGAGGCACAATGTAAAGATTTAAATAATTCTCATGCCTTAAACGTTAACCAACAACTCCAAATGTACAAATCTTTGTCAAAAGAGTCGATACAAATGCCCCCAAATTACACGTCTTTACAAAAGAAGGGCTATCTAAGTAATTACATTGAGGCTAAAAGTATCTATGATATCAAAATAGGAGCTCGGACTTTGCCTTTATCATCAAGCTGGGCCCAAGTGCTGGCCATCCGCGGTAGCATGCATTATTCCTGAAATGTTTTCCTACGACGGTGTGAGCCAATGCCCTATATGAAGTACATCTCTCAACCCAATGTTGCATATAATGAGTGGTACAATTCCCAAACATCGAGTGTTCATATATGCAACGTGTAACATAAATAAATGTTACCAACCATGACATGACATGAGTTAATGCTTCGTGCATGTATGACCAAACTCTGAACCTAACCTAACCTGGGCTCCTACGACACTATGATGTCATGCTCATGCATCGGAAACTCCGTGCCCATACCATTGAGATATCTCAATGAACTTCCATTTATTTTCTTGTTTTTATGGTGTAGGTAATTTATGGCCTTTCACCGATAGGCTACCAAACTGATACGGATTTTAAGAACATCCCACCTTCGGCTTTGTGTACGCCGTCACACTTTTATGAACTCGTTACACCACCGGAGAGTGTATAACCGATACAATTGGGTCTTGCACCCGAGGGAGAATTTAACCCTTCTTGCTATACTTGACACATTATCATTCATATTCCTGTGAGACTTAATCGAATTAGTCCAATTCCCAAGCCCCACCCACTCACCTATGGAGTAAGTAACCAACCCATGCACAAGCAGACACTATCATGCCAATGCATTTCTTTGGTATTTGAGATTGTAAGTCCATTTAAATTGCATTTGGGCATACATGACATGTACACGGGCTTAACTCAAATACTCTCGTGTTAAGTTTGATATATTTTTATTGATTCGAAATAAAACTGGACCAGTTAAAAGGGGATGTGTGGCGCAACGAGAGTCAAGCAATTTAAAAGTATAAAAAGGGGGAATTGATCATCATCTCCAAAAAGGCCTCAAAGAAATGCTTCTTCCACTCAACCACTAAACAATTTCCTCGGTCATGATCACCTTGCCAAATTTGTGGGAGAAACAATCACCAAGCACTTGATTGTTACCATGGAATGGACTACTCCTATCAAGGTCGACATCCACCTTCTCAGTTTGGTACTATGGTAGTCCATTCAAATATGACACATGAAGATTACACCTAGTATATTGACAGTGGTGCTAATAATCATGTTACATTTGATCCCACGATAATTGAAGCCAATGAACCTTATCATGGGCAAGAATCTGAGGTTGTTGGTAATGGTGATGGACTTCAAATCTCTCAAATTGGATCTAAGCAATTTTATGCTTCTCATTTTTGTTTAAATTTGAAAAATATTCTTCATTGTCCATCGGCTTCCACTAATTTATTATCTATTCAACGTTTTTGTGAAGACAATAATTGTTTCTTTGTTCTCACTGCCAAACATTTTCTTGTGAAAGACATGGAGACAGGAACCATGCTACTGGAAGGCAAGAGTGAAAATGGTTTATATCCCATCCAGTTGAGGAAGCTCTTCATTAAAAATAAAACGGCATGCTCACTTGTTGTCTTATTGGGTGTAACGACTTCGTTTTCTTTTTTGGGTGGCATTCAAGACTTGGTCACCCATCTGATGTCATTGTTAAAGTAGTAATAAATTCTAGCCATTTACCTATTCTGCTCAATGGCAATAATAATTCACCTTCTCTTTGTGAATCTTATCAATTTGGTAAAAGTAAGAAACAACCCTTTCCCCACTCTCTTCATGTGACAAAACAACCACTTAAACTTATTCATTTAGATGTCTGAACTTCACCAATTTCGTTTGTGAGTGGCTGCAATTATTATGTTGCCTTCATTGATGATTTTTCCTGTTTTACTTGGATTTTCCCTTTACATCACAAATTTGGTGTATTTGAGAGCTTCATTAAATTCAAGTGCTTGGTAGAAAACTTGTTGTCACTAAATCAAACAAATCCAATATGATGGGGGTAGTGAATTTAACAAAAATGAGTTCAAAGTCTTTCTTACCAAACATGGGATTCTTCATTGACAATCTTGTCCTTGCACTTTAGAACAAAATGACCTTGCAGAGCAAAAATTGAGACGTTTTTGAAGTTGGTCTTTACTTTACTAGCTCAATATCGACTTCCACAAAAATATTAGGTGGATGCCTTTGTCACGACAATATACCTTATAAATTGCTTGCCCACACTAGTTCTTCATTGTTCTAGTCCATTCAAAAAATAGTTTCATTCTATCCAAGATTACTCCCATCTTTGCAGATTTGTTTGTAGGTGTTATCCCCATCTAAGATCTTACATTGCTCACAAACTAGATTACCGTACCACACCTTGCATTTTTCTTGTGTATAGCTCTGGTCAAAAAGGATATCGATGTCTTGACACTTCCTCCAACATGGTTTATATATCAAGGCACATAATTTTTATGAACACTTCTTTCATAGATTGGAACAACACAATTCTTCTCTGCCTTCGACTAGTTTATTTCCACCTATCACCCAACTAAGTTTTCCATCCTTCCATTTCCCTCCATTACATTTTGCTTCCAATATTTCTTTGTCTCCTGCACCTAATTTTTTGAATCTACAACCCTCTCCTACATTTGGTCAGAATCACCTTGAGTCACCAGCAAACCCATCACCTTCCTCTACACACAACCCCAATTTTGACTCCATCATCACTACAGCTCCCTCTATCTCATCTCCATCCCTTTCTCCAACACCGAATTCCTCCTTTTCGGTTGTGCCTCGCCATTCTATGACTACTCGTTCGTGCACAGGAACCCTCCGACCAAAATCATATCTTGGCTACACCTTTTACTATTCCACCGAACACCCCATTAAGGTTTTTTCTTCTATCCTTCATAAAGTGAAGCCCTCTTCCTATTCTCAAGCAGTTACTGATTCACGTTGGCTTAAAGCTATGAAACAAGAATATGATACACTTATTATTAATGGAACATGGACTCTTTGTTCCCGTCCTTTGCATCGAAATATCATTCGCACAAAATGGGTGTACAAAATCAAATAAAGGCATGATGGTTCTATTGATCGCTTCAAAGCATGGTTATTTGCAAAAGGATTTCAATAGTGAAATGATGTAGACTATACTGAGACTTAGTCTAGTTATTAAACTCACTACTATTTGTACAATGCTTGCCATTGTAACTCAATTTAATTGGGTCATCTGACAGTTGGATGTCTCTAATGCTTTTCTAGATGGCACCCTTGATGAGCAATATTCATGGAACCATAATTTATAAGCAGATTATTTGCAAGTTAGATAAGGCAATTTGTGGACTCAAACAAACTCCACGGGCATGGTTGCACCAGCTATATAATCTCTTGATGGATCTTGGTTTCACAGCTTCCTTGGCTGACTCTTCCTTATTTTCTTTCCATACAACTAATGTGCACATCTTTATACTTAGCTATGTTGATGACATCCTTGTAATTGGTAATAATGCTATTGTCATTTCGTCTCTCATTAGCCAATTGCAGCAAATTTTTCCACTTAAGGACTTGGGTATTTTCTTGGCATACAAGCTACTAGAACTCTACTGGGTCTCTGTCTTTGTCAATCTAAATATATTTTGGATCTTTTGCATAAGATGAAAATTTTTGGTGCAAAGCCTTACGTTGCTCCCTGTGTCTCGGGCACCAAACTTTCCATGTTTGATGGTGCATTACTTCCTGATCCTACTGAATATCGGCATGTCGTGGGTGCCCTTCAATATTGCATTATAACTCAACCAGACATTGCCTCATATGTTAACCAACTCTGCCAATACATGCAATCACCTACAACTGCTCATTGGATTTCTGCTAAGTGAGTGCTACGGTATCTCAAAGGAGCAATTGATCATGGACTCTTCTACGCACCTAGTGCACTTGCTTTAACTTCCCATTGTGATGCAAATTGGGCAAGAAACCAGATGATTGTAAGTCCACAACTGGTTTTGGTATTTTCCTTGGCTCTTGTCTTGTGTCTTGGGGTGCTAAGAAACAAGCTATTGTCTCTCAATCCAGCACAGAGGCGGAATATCGTGCAGTGGCCATAACCACAACTGAACTTTACTGGCTTCACATGCTTTTGAAGGAGGGAGTTAAGGGTTAGTCTCAACTTTGGTGTGACAATGCTAGTGCCTTAGCCTTGACTTTGAATCTTGTTTTTCACATTTGCACAAAACACATCAAGGTGGACTATCATTTTGTTCAGGAAAAAGTGATTAATGGAGATGTTTCAGTTAAATTCATTTCCTTCCTTGATCAGATTGCTGACATTTTTACTAAGGGTCATACTGCCACTTGTTTTGCTCAACTCAAGTCCAAGCTTCTAGTGTGTCCACCCCTATACGCTTGCGGGGGGATGTTAGAGCCTTTGATGATCATGCAGCAAATCCAGATGATAATCCTGATCCTAATCCAGCCTTTGATCATCATGTAGCAAATCCAAAAGATCATCTTAATCCTGATCTAGCATATCCAATGTTTCAATCCTCTGTTACTTGATTATGCTATCATTTGTAAACTTTATCCTTATCATAGCCATTGTAATCCCTTGAATCTTGGGATCTTTGCTTGATCTTGGTGTATATAACTCAACCTAGTTGAGCATACATTGTATTCAGAAAATTTATTTTAATATATATATATATATATATATCAATTTCTTCTTTCTTCTTTCAGAACCTATAAATCTAATGGTCTATATTGAGGTGATGCACAAAGATATTACAAAAAGATAGAGTGTATAGCGTTGTTATTGAAAAAGATAGAGTTTACAAAAGTGAAGTACATTTGGGGAAGGGAAATGTTATTTGAACATAATTTAATGACTTTATTTATTGACATGATGATCATAGTCGTTACTGAATTAATAGTGAATTTTATTTAATAGCAAGTAAACCGTCAATTAAGAACGATTCAACAAATAAGTCCATGTCCATGCAGCATTGCTCGGGAAGGGAAACTTGGCGGGAGTGGAGCTGTGACAAAGTGAGATAGAAATACTAGAATCCAAAGAGACAAAGTGAAGCTTGTGAACTCCACATATATATTTATATATATTTAGCAAGAGAGAGAGAGAGAGAGAGCGAGAATGAGAGTGGATGTTGCCAACACCACAACCGGCTCTGCGAGTGGGCCAAAGGGAACGACGTCCATGCTAGTGGCGACTATGACGGATATGCTGTGGATGTACATAAATAAAGGAGAACTCGACGATCCTAATGTGGTGTTTGACGTCTGCCTCGTATTAGCCAGGTTTCTCCTTATCTGCAAACTACAATCATGCTTCAATAATTTTGAAAATCACATGACTCGTGATCAATAAATCTTATGAATTGTTGTAACACCCATAATCACTTATCACTCTATGTAAGAAAGATAAGCAATTTTATCATTACCAATGAGCACATTTAGTTTTTTCAACCATTCAGCTACTAGTTATCTCTCACTTAATTCAAAAATATGCTAGCCCAATGCAACTACATCTAGCTTTTGTTTAAGGACTTCAATTGCATTTAGCTCCAACTGATACTTCATCATCGATCAACCCCTATAATATGAGATTGAGTCATAAAAATTAACCTAGTTAGCACATTATAAATTAACTTGTAGAATATGTACAAGGATTTTTTGTTTAGTAAGCAACAATTGATAAAACAATACCTTTGTTAGAATCTAGACGACTATCACACACTTAGAAAAAAATATAATGAAAGTGACTATTGAAGATAGCAAAAACGCTTTCTTTCACTCATATCCAAATAGATGTATTAAATAGGATATATATAGACTTGTGCAATATAACTCACTATATAATACAATAATAAAAATAATAAAGACCTAACTCCTTCATTACTTGGAGAATTAAAATACCACAATTATTTTGTCCCCCAATAATAGTAAATTGATGACCCACTAATATAAAAACTAAATTCATAAAAATAACTCCTAGAACATGAGAAGTCATGTTTATTACTATTTTTCAACACTCCCCCCCCCCCCCCCAAAACATGAATTTTCTTCTCAACTCCAAGCAAACTTCTTAATTTGCTAAAGGCATCATCTTTGAGGGCCTTAGTGAAAATATTAGGTCTTGAGACTTCACAAACTTGAGCTCCACCTCTTTCTTGATCACATACTATCTAATGAAATGGAACCTGGTGTCAATATGTGTACTACGATAATGAAACACCAATGAAGATCTCCGTCAATTCTTCTTGAGGCAAATGATGCTCCTTCAACAAATTTCTAAACCAAATGGCTTGACAAACACATGATGTAGCCACCACATACTCGGCATCATAAGTTGAAAGAGTCACAATGTGTTGCTTCTTTAAACTTCAAGCAATTGCGGTATCTTCCATGAAGAAAACATACCCTGTTGTACTTTTTCTATCATCTATATCTCCGGCCCAATCACTATCACAATAGCCCGAAAGCTTGAAATTGTTAGAATAAGAATATAACAATCCATAATCAAGTGTACCTTTGATGTATTTAAGAATTCTTTTCGTCACCTTCAAATGAGTCGTGGTAGGAGCTTCCATGTAACGACTTACAAGACCAAATGTCTTGTGCATGTTAAGTACCTCGAGCTTCAATTTAAGCTCTTAAAATGGGTGGAATCCACATACTCTCCATCTTCATATTTTGACAATTTTACACCACATTCAACGAGTGTATATACCGGCTTACAATCTTGCATCTTGAATTTTACCAAAATTTCTTTAGCATAACCTTCTTGGGAGAATATCTTCCTCAATTTGCTTCACTTCAATGCCAAGGTAGTATGACATAAGCCCAATACCGGTCATCTCAAATTCTTTAGCCATTGCTCTCTTGAAATCTTTAAACATTCTTGGACGATTTCCTGTGAAGATTAAGTTATTAACATACAAATAAATATAGAGTATATCCACATTGTCATTCATGTTTTTATAAAGAGCATGTTCATGGAGACACTTGGTGAAATTATTTGCTTAAAACTTCTTGTCAAGTCTACTATTCCAAAGCTCTTGGTGCTTGTTTCAAGGCATATAAAACCTTCTTTAATTTCAAGACTTTCTCTCCTTGCCCTTTCACAACATAACCCAAGGGTTGTTCAACATACACTTATTCATCAAGAAAGCCATTCAAAAAAGTGAACTTCATATCTATTTGGTGAATTTCCAATCATTTAGAGCCGCTAAAGAAATAATCAATCTAATTATTTCCAGACAAGCAATAGATGCAAATACCTCATCGTAGTCAATACCCAATCTTTGACGATAGCCTTTTGCAACCAATCTTGTTTTATACTTCTCCACTTCAACTTTGAAATTTTTCTTTGTCTTGTACACCCATTTCACTCCAATAATCTTTTTTCCTCTAGGGAATGTGGCAAGTTCCCATGTTCCATTCCTTTCAATAGCTTCAATTTCTTCATTTATGACACTTATCCACTTCTTGTCTTATGCCACTTTCTCATAGTCTATGAGATCACATTTGGAAAATAGGCAAAAGAGTGTTAGATCACTAAATCTTTGAGTTATCTCTTCAGTTTCTTCATAGATATCTCAAAGACTCCTCATACGAGGTGACCTTTCACTTAAACTTGCTTTGGATGATGATAGAGATGCTTGCACATTGGTGGGTGACTGTGGAGAAGAATAAATGGATAGCTTTATGATATCATTGGGCTCCTACTCTTCTTCAAAGAATGGAAAAAAATCATAGTCTTCTTGTGGAGTGTTCAAATCTCATTCATCTTCTTCATGAAACTCAACATCTCTACTGATGATTATCTTGTCATTGCTTGGGTTGTAAAGTTTGTAACCTTAGCTTCTTGAATCATAGCTAATGAAGACCAACTTTTCACTATTTTCATCTAGTTTAGTCCATTTCTCATCCGGCACATGTGCATGACATACACTTCCAAAAACTGGCAAATGAGAAACATTTGGCTTGATTCCTCCCCATGCTTATTGTGGTGTTTTGTTTTCAACACTTCTAGTGGGACACTAATTTGATGACACAATCAATAGCTTCCTCCCAAAACTCCTTGGGCATTTCTTACTCTTCAACATACTTCAAGCCATGTTAAGAATGGTTTGGATCTTCCTTTTAGCAACACTATTTTGTTGTGGTGATCTTGGAACCGCTAGAGGATGATGAATTCCATTTTCTTCACAAAAATATTTGAATTCATTTGATGTGAATTCATCTCCTCTATCGAATCTAATTACCTAAACTTCATACCCACTTTGTTTTTCAATCAAAGCCTTAAAATTTTTGAAAACAGTAAACACCAATTTTTGTTTTAATAAATAAACCCAAGTTTTCCTGCTAAAATCATTAATAAAGAGAAGAAAATACTGGCTCTCACAAAACGGTGGTGGGTCTATAGGCCTGCAAACATTCAAGTGTAGTTGAAGTGGTTTGATTGCTCTTGAAATAGATTCTTTAGGAAAGCTCTTTCTAGCTTGTTTTCCAATTAAACATCTCTAACAAAGTTGATTTGGGTGGTTGATAGAAGGCAATCCTTTCACCATCTTCTTTCTAGACAACAAAGTTAGTTCTCCAAAATTCAAGTGCCCAAATCTCAAGTGTCATAACCAAGAAGAATCTTTAATACAAGCTTTCAAACATTTTGTCACATCACTTTGAATATTTAACAAAAACATTCTATTTCTTGTTATTGGTGTCGACTCTATCTCTTCAACTTTATCTTCAACAAAAGTGTGTTCTTTCTTGCACAAAATCATTTCTACACTTGAAAGCAAAATGGTCATATCAGTGACAATCATAATATTGAATATGAGATTTATCATACCTCTCTCCATATTATTTTGAATTGTTGCGTCTTTCACGTCCTCTTCCATGGTGTGATTCTTGGCATTTTTCTTCTTTGTTGGATAAATTTTGGCCAAAGTTTTCTCCTCTACCTAGACCTGGTCCACCACGACCTCTACGTCCACACTTTTTCCCTTTTTGACTTCCATCTTGCTTTTTTTCTTTTTCTTTGAAAGAAAGCTTTGTTTGTAGCACTTGGTCCAACGACTCTTGTTCTTCTTGCCTAGCCATTCTTCGTGGGCTAACAACGATCCCATGAGCTTGTCAATTGTCATTGTGACTAAATCGTTAAACTCTTCAATGGCTACAACAATATAGTCAATTTGGGGTCCAATGAACGGATGATTTTTTATCACCTGGGTATCATCATAGTGATTATCACCATACCTTCTCAAATTATTTACAACCACCAAGATTCTTGTGAAATAATATGAAACTAATTTGGATTCATTCATGTATAAAGCCTCAAATTCACCTTGTAGAGTTTGGAGGCGAGCTTTCTTGACTCTTTTCACTCCACTGAGTGATTTTAAGAATATCCCATGTTTGCTTGGATGTGGTTGTACTAGCAACCTTTGTCACATGGCATCATCCAAGCAGTGATGAATGAGTGGAATAGCTTTTGATCCTTCTTCTTTGTAGCTTATAAAACTTCATTTTGGGCTTGACTTAAGGAAGCTTCATCTTGCTGTGTCGTTTAACCAACTGTTACAATCTCCCATAAATCTTGCGATCCAAGAATCGTCTTCATGTGGATACACAAATTCTCATAGTTATCTTTGGTGAATTGAAGCATTTGAAATGGAACTATTTCATTCGACATCTTTCCCTCACTCTTTCTATTTAGACACTCAAGCCTAACTCTGATACGACTTTGTTGAAATCTAGAGGACTATCACACACTCAAAAAATATAATGAAAGAGACTATTGAAGATAGGAAAAACTTTGTCTATTCACTCATATCAAAATAAATGTATTACATAAGATATCTATATATATATATATATATATACTACTACTACTAATAAAAGTACTTTAATTTGAAAAATTTTTGCTCTATTTTACCCTTATAAAAAGTTATAAAAACCACTCTATCCTTTCACAATTAAATATCTAAATTATCTATTATCTCCTTATGTATTTAAATCTTTCAATTACCTTAAAATTCTCTTTTAATATTCTATTTTCTCTATATAAATTTCAATTTCTGTAAAACTTTTTGAGTGACTATATTATCTTTAAAAAATAAGCATCATTATATTTTAAATAAAGTGTTCAAAAAACTTCATCAATCTAATATTACTCATCTCATATGCAAAGGTAACATTATCCGCATATATGTTTATTTTTTTTATTTAAAAAGTTTAACCCTTTTATTTCTAAAATAAAAAATAATTATATATATATATATATATATATATATATATATATATATAATTTTTTAAAATTAATTTATGCTACATCAATATAATTTTTTAGTTTACAATAAACTTTTTAAGTTGTATTAAGATTTTATGTGAAAATAGTTTGTAGTTTATTCTTAAGTAAAACTTGATTTTTTTTAAAAATTTGATATGTTTTAAAATATATATTATAGAATATTATATATATATATTTTTTTTGGGAGAGGGAAGGGGAAGGGGGAGAAGGACTTGAACCCTTAACTTCAAGAAGACAAAACTTTTACAAGATAAGGTGTACCATTAGACCAAAAGATCATTAGTTTATAGTGTATTATATTAAATCTTTTTCTAATTGATCTAACTAATTCTTAATTACAGTAAAGTTTCAATATAATTAAGTAGTATACTCACAATTACTTTTATTTTATTTAAGGAATTATAAATGAAATCCTAATTGAATGAATTTCAAAAAATTTAATTTCTCAAACATTACTAAAAAAATCACTCTCCCTTACAAAATTTTTAAAAAAAAATATAACTTTAACTATTTTTTTAAATATATTTTTTTTATAGTTAGAATAATGGATTTTAGAAATATACCAAGTTTTCATAATCCTATAATATAATATAAGTAATGAAAAATTAAGTTTGATAAATTTGAAATAATATTTAATTCAGATACACATATACTAATATATTATATCAATTTTTATGTACGACAACTGTTCACATGCAACGCACGTGGTGCATTACTAGTATATGTGTGTGTGTCTATATATATATATATATATATAATAATTGTGGTATTTTAATTCTCCAAGTAATGGAGGAGTGAGGTCTTTATTATTTTTATTATTGCATTATATAGTGAGTTAATAGCAAATTGATGACCCAATAATATAAAAACTAATTGCATAAAAATAACTCCTAGAACATGAAGGTCATGTTTATTACTATTTTTTAACAACCTTAACACAAATAAAATAACTGATACCAAGAAACCTATTAAAAAGTTGGTAAATGTTGACGTTTCACAAGTAATGTTTGTTACACATGCTGAAAAAATGAAGTTTTGAGATACTTAATCATGTATAGAAAAAATGTTTCAAGTCAAAAATGGAAAAATGAAGCTATGTGCCATATGGTGGTCTCAAGCAATGTTGTTTAGGATCTTACGACTCTCCAGATTATCTAGCATTTGCCCAAAGAGGTATCCTCTGAATGACCTATGATATACCAATGGTTACAAGCTGAGTGATTGTAATAGGGTGTGGATGACTACTAGGTGGACGACGAGGAACTGCAACTAAACCAAACTTATAATTTGTCACATGACTTGGACACTGACCCTCATCTTTACTTCAACCATGAGCTCTACCACGACCATATCTGCGATGGTACACACGAGCAAATGTAGGTGCATCGAGCTATGTGATTTCTTCTAAGGGGACCTCATGCCACTGGAACCTTTTGATAAATACAGTGTTTATGTTGTGATGCATCAGCCATTATTGACACTATAAGTGTGACAACTGGAGGGGTTTCATGTTAAGAGATTGTGGTGGTAAATGGGCCAACGTCGAAGGTAGGCTACTAGTTCTAGTATGATCTGAGGTCTCAATAGGGACTATGGCTATCATGGTACCTCAATGGACACAAAAAATGTTTGTCCATTAGTTTACTTATGGTGTGGACACTTTACAAGGGTTATGGCTGTCTTAGAGTTTAGATCTACCTCAGGCTAACTTTGTCTCTCTATAGAGGGTTACTGATGTCTCGATCATAGTATAATGATCCCCTGAGGTCTACTCTATTGAGGCACATGGATCCTTACTAGAGGTGAATTTTGTGGGATGGATGCAGGCTGATCATGCAGTCGTTGTTTCTCTCAAATAACCTCTGTGCAAGGAGAAGTAAATAATCCTACAATTTGAAGTCTAGACATACTAATCCGTGTCAGTATCACCTTCAAGTGCCTCATGTTAACGTTGGTAATAAAAAGAAATAAAAAAAACGTGAATAATCATATAAGTATATTTTTAAAAGTTATATACTCATAATATATAGAATAACAGTAGCTCTGTGATGCTAATCTATTGTATGATATAATGCCCCTACCACAATAATATGCTTGCGGTGATGCTCCCACTTACCACTATAAAAAGTAGTGATGATATAAAAAATTATCCAAGGTTAAGCTCGATCCAGTAATAGCCCATAAACATGCCCCCAATAGAGGCCTGCATGATGACGTCAGATTTTGAGGCTCAGTTTGAGACAAATAAGGTCGGGTGATCGAGCTGAACTCTGAATCCTTAGCTGCCCAGCTTATGACCCTAGCTCAGACCTTCTAGCTTATGACCCTTAGCTCAAACCTCCCAACTTGTGACCCCTAGCTCGGGAACCGAAGATTGGGAGTCAGCACCAATAAGGCCCTCGTGCACACTACAACAACGACATCTTACACCTTTTAGAAAACCACGTCAAGCCTAGGGGACGAAGCCTCCAACGGCTAAATATTTGATCACATGGTTTGTAACAACCCCAAAGGGCTCACGTTGATTACGCAAGGACCATGCTGCTACACACTATAGAAAGGGATCAATCCCTCACATTGTAAGGGATCCAATATTTGAGAATCAATTCACAAGAGCATTGTAATCGTATTCCCCAAGCAATAGAAAAATTCATTAGGAGAAAAAGACTCCATTAGAGTGGACTAGCCAATCTTCCAAAATGTTGAACTATTATAAACCACATGTCTATCGGTTTCCATCCCCAGTTATTATTTGTGTTTGAATGCTGGCCATTGAGAGCCTAGTAACTCTAACTAGATATCATAATGTATTCCATTAAAATCCCTTACAAATTTCCAATCCATTTCCCCCTTTTTGAGCATCGAGCTCAGCCACTCAATTGTGTAAATCACACCATTATTTTGGTGCCGTTTGTGAAAATGATTGCTTCAATTTCTGATAAAATTCTACTGATCTTTCAATAATTTATGGTCTCTACGTGCAACATGAGCAAAACTCATGAAAACCTACTACTATTATGGAACCAGCAAGAAATCAATGCCATAGGAAAATAGAGAATTCCGACAAATCCTCTGCTAAACCCAGAAGATAATCTGCCAATGGCACATCACTCTCCAAACAACGAATTGGAAGCGTTGCATCAAGCCATTGAGAGCCTTTTCAAGCAAAATGAGGAGCTAGTAACCCTCATTTGCGCTTAGAATCTCTAGAGGGCACAACTAGCCCTTGATGATCCCCCTCATGGGGAACATTAGCATCAAAATCTTTTAAAGGAAATTACGAAAGAAAATGATCACAGACACTCTACTCATAACGTGCATCACAGAGCCCAGGAAAATGGGGAAAAAGAAGAGGTCTAGAGTCAAATTAGAGGAGCCCGCAAAGACGAGCGCACCAAATCCTCCCAAGCATAATGGGAGGGATCAATTCTAGGAATGACATTTCAGGGAGATCTAGCAGGAGCTTAGCCATATGAAGGAGGTGGTGAGAAGCAAAGCTTCGATGACCATAGATGGACTAGTTCAGTAAACAGAGTCAACATTCACTTTTGAAGTACTACATTTTCCTTTTCCCCAAAAATTCAAAATCCTCAAATCAAAACGTTTGATGGGACGAAGGATCTCATGAACCACCTCAACACGGACAATAATCAGTTGGAATTGCATGGATACCACGATCCAGTACGCTGCTGGGCCGCCATTACTCTAAAGGCTCGACCTTAGCTTAGTTCAATAGGTTGGCCCTTGCTTCGATTTCCTCTTTTAGAGAGCTCTCCATTTCGTTCGTATTCCACTTCATAGGGGTCTAAACTTACCAAAAGCCTTTCTATCACCTGTTGAGGATCAAGAAAGGTCCAAACAAATCACTACGAAGCTTTGTCTAGAAATTCAACTCAAAGTCGTTAAAAGTGGATGCCCTTGATGAGAAGTTTGCCCTCACATCCTTTACCACCTGGCTGGGGGTCTAATTGAAGGATTTACTATTTTTGATTTCCTCTCAAAAGTTGGAAAATCCTTTACTCAAGGGGATAAGGAAAAGAGAAGGGATCAGAGCCCTAGGAAGGACCAAAATCGAGAACAATTCACAAGAAGAGGTGGAGATCATTCCCTAAAGAGGAGACGTGACATTAGAGACCACCTATATCTCCTTCCTTAGGAGATATAACCGAAATATGTCCCGCAAAAGTTCAATGCAACGAACTTATAAGTGTTGTACTAGGTTCAGAACGACAAGTTTTTGAGGTGGCCACCTCAGATAAGGAGGATCCCCGCAAGCAAGATGCAACAAAGTACTGTGAATACAATTGAGACTATGACCACCATACTGATAATTGTATCCAATAAAAGAAGGAGATTGAATTCATGATACAACGAGGTCAATTGTGCCACTTTGTAGCGCAAGACGATCAAAATTGAGCCAACCTACCTCCTGCTCCATAGTCGCAAGTTCCACCTTAGCATTAACAACCCTTGAGCCAAATCAGGGTTATCTTTGGGTTTTCCCAAGGTGGGGAGATGAGCTTAGCAAGGAAGGCCCACATATGGAAGGCTTGAGTAGGAGATGTATTGGAGGTCCAGTCTGTGCTTAAGTCACCTCGGCTAAGCATGGACATTACTTTCTCAAACTTAGATCTTGACGGATGTCAGCTCCCTCACAATGACCTTTTGGATGTAAAGGCCATTATAGTCAACAAAACGATCCACAAAGTTTTTATTGATAATGGCAGCTTGGTTGACATCATTTTTGCATCAGCCTTTAACAAAATGGGCATAAGAAGGGACAAGCTCGAGCTGATGAAAACCCACCTACTATGGTTCTCAGGGGAAAGAGTGCTCCCAAAGGGCTTTATTCAGCTCGTTCTCACAATGGAAGAACCCCCATGTCAATCCACAATAATTGTGAGTTTCTTGATGGTGGATGACCTTTCAGCCTATAATGTTCTTTTGGGAAGATCTTTCCTTAACGCTATGATGGTTATCCCGTCTACTTATCACCTGGAACCCATTCAAGTAGATGATGATCGAGGTTACCTGGTGTATGTAGGTTCCAGATTTCTTAAAGAGGTCAAACACCTCCTCATCTAATTCCTGAAAGCAAACATCGAGATGTTCGCTTGGAAGCAAGAGGACATGAAATGAACTGACCCAATAGTCGTAGTGCATAAACTCAGAGTTGATCTAACCTACATGCCCATAAACCAGAAACAAATAAGCTTTGTCCTTGAGCATCAGAAAGCTATAAACGAAGAGGTTTTCAAGATTTTCCATGCCAAAGCCATCAGGGAAGTGGATTACCTGACCTAGTTAGCAAACGTGGTTCTCATGAAAAAAACCAAGGACAAGTGACAGCTCTGCATTGATTTCACTGACCTAAACCATGCTTTTCCTAAAGATAGTTTTCCACTTCAAGTATCAACCTGATCGTAAATGCCATAGCTGGACACGAGGTGCTCAGCTTCATGGACACCTTCTCAGGATATAACCAGATCAAGATTGACCCCAATGACCAAGAGAAGACATCATTTTGTAATCGACCAGGAAACATACTGCTACAAGGTCATGCCATTTGGGCTTAAGAATGTAGGGGCCACTTATCAGTGGTAGGTGAATCGTATGTTCCATGAATAGATCAGGTTATCTATGGAAGTCTATATTGATGATATGTTAGTGAAATCGTTGAAAGACGAGCTTCATATCTAGCACCTCAAAGAATCTTATTAAATATTCAAGAAGTATAAGATAAAGCTCAACTCTACAAAATGTGCCTTTGGAGTCTTTACAGGGAAATTTTTGGGTTTCATATTCAATAGTTATGGCATTGAGTCGAATCTTGAGAAATTCCAAGCATTGATTGACATGCAGTCATCCACAAGCATAAGGGAAGTTCAACGTCTGACAAGAAGAATAGCTGTGTTGAACCACTTCGTCTCCAGATCAAGTGATAAATGTCAACCATTCTTTAAGGTACTAAAAGCAGCTTTTCATTGGGACGAGTGATATGAAGAGGTATTTGAGAAGGGGAAGTCCTTACCCTGTACCTTGCTGTGTCGAATTTCTCTATAAGTGCAACTCTGGTATGTTGTGAAATCATAAAATTTGAGGTTCGGGATGGTGAACTTGCTCGGGATCCTTCCTTGCTCAATCCATCTGGTAAAAGGCGAAGCCTCTGTTCCTCACACATATTCACCCGTGAATCTTTGTGCTAGGTCCTTTGCTGATTTTTGCTTGGGCCTCTTCAACCCACCGTTTAGCTCTTCAGTGATAAAACATTTCCATGCATCCTCCTGATTATCAGTTTGGTGACTCTTGCAGTCAGTTTTTGAGAAGGCCTCTCTTTTCCTCTGTCTACACTTCTCGGGTTTTTATTGTCATCGACTTCGGCCGCATTGAGTGTCTTCACAATCAATATTTCTTTTCCTTGCTTTCCTTAGTTCATCTCTTAGTTCCTCATTCTCTCGCCTTAGAGCCCTCTCTTTTGTGTAGGATTTTTTGAGCATTGCATTGTGCACGTCCAAGCGGCCTTGTAAGGATTGGACTAACTTCGCAATGGCTGGGCTATCCCCCTCGGCATAGGGGGATTCATCCCATATAGGGTTTTTGTTATCATCAGGTTTGAAATTCGCCGATGACAACTTGTTGTCGTCGCGTTATTTGTCTTGGCTTTCCTACATGTCCACCCTAATATCACTATCAGAGGGGAATGAGACGCCTTAGTCTAGATCAGAATCTTGTTGAGTGTCAAGGCTCGTTGGCAATCCAATGGTACTCTTAAGTCTTGACATTTTTTTTTCATTTGAAGTGATTTTCCCACAAAAAACACCAAATTGTAAGCAGTGAAATCATATTTACCTATTACGTTGATAGATAGATATAGTTTCTATGTGTTTCCCCCTCTCTTTCCTACAAAATGAGCAAACTTCCTAGGACCGAAATGTTTCGATCGAAGGCACTCTGATGTTCAAGTCAATAAGGGTATGATAGAAATGTGTATGCAGAGAAGGTTATGCGTACCTTTTACTGTGCATCTTTGGTCCTTTTATATGGTCATTGCTCTTGTTAGGGTTCCCATTATTGAGGAATCAAGGTGGCACACACCTTCCATCAATTTGAAAGGTTTGTTGCGGATTATTAGAATCTGTAATAATCCCTCCAAATGCTCCTCCATTTGCCTGGCTCTTTTTGAGTTGTTGATGGCGCTTGTTCTTTGTACCAAAATCCCTTGATTGTAGGTGTTCCTTGTGATTGCGTTTAAGCTTGTTCGAAATAGAGCTCGGCTATGCTGGAATTGAACTGTTACTCATGCTACTGAGCTCACTGTTTTTAGCTCGGCATTATGAACCGAGCTCTCACTGTTCAGTTCAGGCTGGAGTTCCCTATTTTGCTTCGCAACCCACGTGCAAAGTCTTGTCATACTCGCGTGAGTTCATTAATTATCTTCTACACGTGGCATAATTTTATCTCCCTTCAATAGGGTAGGGTAAGATCGAAATATTGCGAAATGGATCGGGTGGACGAAATTTTAAACACTCCTATGATTGACAATTATATCTAGGAGATATAGGCAGAAGAGAGTCATTCGGAGATGATGTTTTGTTTTGCCCTAAAAAAGAATCAATTTAGGCAATCCAAAATCATTCACACATCCTTTTCGATTATAAAATACAGGTATCTAATGTAAATCAATGCTATTTTATTGCACAAAATTAAGACAATAGACAGTATATCGTTATACTTCACCTATATTTGGGTTAGATGTCTTCTTTAACTTAGATAGGATTTGTAATTATTCCTTTTGATAATCTATTAATAAAATTTACTTTTTTTTATTGAAAAAAAAAAAATTTAAGACAGTATACACTGTCAAGGAACTTCAATCGGTGAGTTTTGAGTCGCAACTAGGAATTCATTGTGAAATTTGAACTTCCAAAATAGGTGTCTCATCTACTCTCGGACAAAAAATTCAGTTAAACGTAGTCTGACACACTCATAAAAAAGAATTCTACATCAACCACAGAGCAGCACTAATTGTGAAAGAATCCACTCCCACACCCCCACCCAAATACGATTTATAGGCGAAAGAAAAAGAAGATTGTTAGATCACATTTTATGGTTGGTTAATTTCATAAAGTCTATTGTAAATTTTAATCTTTTTCATGGTCATAATTCTATCAAGTTGAAGATTCAAAAGTGTTATTGAAAAGAAGAAATCAAACATCAAAACAATATCATTCAAACTCCGTATGCACCTTCATGTTTGAAACAAAGGTAATGACCTACATACCTAAGATGAACCCTTAATTATTTTAACTTAAAATAATTATGATTAAATGCAATTGAAAGCAATCTGTATATGACTCCTAGATGTTTTAAAATGAAAAAGAAAATTCTAAATAATTTGGTGTTTAGAAAATATAGATTAAGTCAATAACGGATCCCTCCTGAACAACACCCTTTAGTGCTCAAGAAAACAAGCTTTTTACTTGATTTTATACTTAAAAAACTAGTGAGGACCACACTCTGCTCATTAGCTTTCATTAAAACAGTCTCTTCATAATTTAAGGAAGAAAATGCAAAAAATACCACGAATGGTCATCTTTTAATTTTATTAATAAAAATGTATTGTTTTGAATTACATATCTATATTATATTTTAACAGTTTTGTGGTAAAAGTAACCTAAAATTTTGGTAATTAATTTGCTAAAATGACCTAAAAATTAATTATTTAAAGTTTAAAAATTTGTGAGGCATTCTCCATTCCTATCCGAACTTCCAATCCGGTTTTTTGGACAAAATTTGGCTTAGAACATTTACCCTTTTCAAGTAAAGTCCGCCAAACAAATAGGCTTTCAGAACTCATCAGTTCGAAACATGAAATCCAAAAATTCCGGGTGAACAGCCCTAGCCTCTTATAATGCAAAATGTCCATTAGGAATTTTTTTTGCATGCCCAATGTTTACATTACTCCTTTTTTGTTTATGATTGCTTAATTTGAAAGCTAACAGATACACATTCATGCATAATGTGTAGGCAGTTTACAACCCCAGAGAGCACCAAATTACGTGAGAAATCACATACAGTCTTCAATGGGCATATAAGTAGACTCATAAACAATACTAGCAATGTGCCATAAGAACTAATACTATAAATCTCCTGTAGTAAGCTTCAATTCATCTTAATCTTATCTCTAATTGCTGATTGCGTATGTAATGCTCCTCTGAATGTTAATTCGCACAAGAGCTTCTCGTTGTGTCCTACCATACTTAGAAATGCTTGAATCCCACAGTTTTAAATTAGGAATTGACAAATTATGCATTCATACACTGTAAATTCAGTATAAAAAATACACTGTAAATACAACAGCACATGACAAGAAATCGTAAAACGATACCCAATAGGAATTAAAATAAAAACTCTAAAATGTGGCACCATGCAGACAGCTAGATGCGGGCAAGAACTTGCCGTAAATTTGTGACTGCCATAGAGAAAAGATCAGAGCTGACAAGATGTCCATAATCACTAGTACTTGTTTAACAGAGCTCACCACTGCACAATTTATACCAATGCCATATCACAAAGCTTTGAAAAGTTGCAGCAATCTGAATATCAAGCTCCCTAGAAGCGGAATAACAAGAAAGACACAAAAACGGGGAAAAAAAAAAAGAACAGATTACTCATGAAGGCCACATAATAAACAACTTGTATTGCAATAAAAAGTGAAGACTCATCACAAACCGTGTTGGAGAGAGCACGTAGGCAAAGAATGCTTGTGGAATTTCTAAAAGGGCTGCGACCCTGGGAGTCTGGGCAGTGCAAAAGTACCAGCTTAACCAGAATCAGTTTGTGCGAGCCCAATCAGGTCCTTCCCTGGAACACACATAAGGGAGAATCAAATCAGGAAGTGAAACAATAACAAAAAGTAAAAGGCCTAATATATTATGGGAGGGATGAAAATGAAAAAAAAAAGAAAAACAAATCAGTCTGAAAATATATAAAAAGAATAGTTATCCTTTCTTAATGAAAAAACATAAAAAAGCAGAATTGTTCCATACAAACAAAAATAAAAAATAAAAAAATAAGGGGCTAGAATACAGAAATTAGACTTCATGCAACTGAACCTTTCAGACCATGTGGACTGGCTTCAATTGCATCTTGGATGGGTTTTTCCAATACAAATTATCACAAGAATCCACCAACTACTTGCATACTCCGAGATCTTTTTAGGACCTGACTTATTTATCTTCCGCCATTCTTAACAATCAATCCATGGTTAGATAAATTCATGAGTTACCAAAAAGTCGATTCACAGTATAGAGAAATTTTTGTCGAGAAAGTCCAAGTCAAAGCAGAAAAGGAGAACCAAAACTAAATATCTATCCCAGAACAATAATTATAAGCATTCATCACAATTTCCAAACTCTGTTACTGAGCCAAACCCTCTAATCAATGTTACTGCTTTTACCAAGAACAGAAATTAATGTAAAATACTTTTAAGGAAAAAAGGGCTGGTGTGATATAAGAAAACTTACCTTGAAAGCGACTAAGAAATACTCTAAACATCCCAAAAATGCAAGTGAGTTATTTATATCTTTATTTATGACAAATTGCATCATCAAACAATCCTAAGACACCATATTATGATTTCTTTTGCTTTAGAAGTAATTTCAGTCTCTCTTCCTCTTCAGTCTCTATATTACTGATATTATTGTGATGTATTCAAATGTTTTTGAAAAATAACTGTTCCAAACAACAAGCGCTGCTCTTCTTATGAAAGAAGGGTGCTGCCCATAGTACACAGAACCAACTTTCCACATGGCACCACCTACTAATTTCTTTCCATTTTTTCTATTATATCTATGCAAAAAAATGTGTGTATACATATATAAAAATGTTAATGATGCTACCTGATTATCCAGTCAACTTACTAGTTTGCTACATACATAGAGATGCACAAACCCAAGTTGACATATTTTTCAACATGCTACCAATGGTGACAATAAAATACATAATGCAGACATGTACTCAAGGGTCAGACATTTTCATAAAATTGCAAGGGGAATGGATCATCTCATCGGCAAAATGGATTGGGAGATTCTGTTATTGGAAAGAAGACACTAATCATTTCATTGAGCTTGGAGAAGAGGAATGTCCCTAGGTGTTCATATTTTTTAGCTTGACTACAAGGTTGACAGCTACCGCAACTGAAAAGCGGTCCAGCAGAAGGTCTGATTAGGAAGGGTTTTTGTTTCAACGTTGTGAGCTACTGCAAAGCAATTCATCAAGAGTATAGGAAAGTCTTATGAGGAGGAAGTTACTGAAATGTTGGATCCCTCAAAGTGGCAACTACTTAATTCACTTGTCCCTGAATTTGCTTCAATCAAATCAGAACAATGTGGGTCAGTTTGAGTTCATTGTGGTACAAACAATTATGAATTTCTTTTCTTTTCATGCAAGTGGAACTTGAATTCATACATGCACCAACAGTAACATTTCAAATTTAACCGCAACAAACAGGAGTAAATCTGTCATGATCAGAATTAACACAGATAACACCATTTTCACAACTATATATTGAATCCAAGGAAGCTCTTGTTAAACAATCTCCAGGATAAAATAAAAAGTTTTCACACTAATATTTTTCAGGCACGTAACATGCAAAGCGATCATTTCATCATATTGAACATATAATTATCAAGGGCAAATGAAATAAAGAAAACCTAAAGAGGGAAAAAATCATAAAGTGTGCAAGATCTTCGAAGAGAGAGTTACATACTGGATGTCAATATATAGCTCCCGGGAATTTCAATTACGCTTATGGCTCATGTACTAGGTGCATAATATTCGACCTCCTTGATGTCCAGGAAAATAGTGAGATTACACATGCATCTCTTATTATTCCTTTGCAGCATCAATATATAGACATTATAATGAAAACCAATAGAGATCTGTTATTTCAACTTATCTCCAGAAGTTTGACCCTTTTATTTGTGGGTTGAAAAAAACTGTATCCCAGATCCTTTCTTAACCTTCGATCTTCCATTAATTTCCGTGTCTTTAATGCACTGTCCCACAATCCAGCTGCAGCATACATGCTTGCTAGAACCACATAGTTTACTGACTTCTCAGGTTCTATATTAAATAGGTGCCTGGCTGCAATTTCTCCAATAGACATATTGCCATAGTTACTACATGCCCCAAGAATGGAACCCCAAAGTGAGGCATTAGGCTTCATATTTGCCTTACATATAAGATTATAGGCTTCTTCTAACAGACCTCCTCGCACAAAGAGGTCCACCATACACGAATAATGCTCAGCTCTTGGCACAATACCATATTTGTTAACCATACCATTAAAGCATTCCCATCCTTCACTAGTCAAACCGTTATGGCTACACGCGAAGAGAAGAGACAAGAATGTTACATCATTTGGCTTCAGCCCTTCATATTCCATGTTCTTATACATTGTAATTGCCTTATGTCCATGGCCATGCTTCCCATATCCAGAAATTAACGATGTCCATGAAATAACATTTTTCTCTCCCATCTTATCGAAAACACGTTTAGCATCTTCAATTTCTCCACATTTTGAGTACATATCAATGAGAGCATTTCCCATGGCCAGATCATGGCGGGGTTGATATTTCAGCGCCAAAGCATGCATTTGTCTTCCCAATCCAAGTGATGCGGTATTGGCACATATATTGAGCATGGAACATAATATAACATCATCGATTCCCATGGCCATTTGATGCACTTCATTGAAGAGATTTAGGGCCTCGCTGCTATAGTTACCTTCTTGTGCATATCCTGTGATCAATGCAGTGCATGATATTGTATCTTTTTGAAGCATACTCTTGTAAATATGATTTGCACTTCTCATGTTTCCACATTTTATGTAAGCATCAATCAGCGAACAAAGCAAAATATTATGTGATCCAAAACCCAATCTGGTAATGAATCCATGCATCTGCCTCACCTTCACAAGACCACTAACTCCAGCAGAGGCTTTCAGAAGACTTCCCAAAGTGAAGCAATCAGGGACCATGCCTACACCATTTAGTATCACAATGAAGGCTCGAAAAAAATATAAATGGAATATACTTCATGGATAATTATGAGGCAGCGATCTTCAAGAATACAGTTAAATGGAAACGATCATACCCATGTATGCTAACAGGGAACAAGAGATATCTGAACAAGAAATTGCATTTAGTCTGTTCACATCGTAATCTAATTAAAAATCTCAGTAAAGAGTTGTTCATCAGATTGCTTGTGAGTAATTAAAGAGTAATAAACAAAAAACTTTCGCTCTTAGCTTATGATGTAAATATATGAGCAACGGGACCCTTAACATCTTCTCCTCATGCCTTTCCAGAGTCTTGTGACCTTGCAAGTAATCAAAGCAATGAAACTGCTGCATCACTTGGAACAAGTGTTCAATTAAGGTACCACATTAAGTGTCCACTTCCAATTTTGCACTTCCCCATATCCATGTATATTAATGGTATTGGGTATAGAAACCCTGTTATTCATGCTCATGCAATGATCTTTCTCAAGAAATCATCTGGACTATTCTTTTTGATAAGAAATCCTCTGGCTTATTCACATCCAATCATAATGTTTGTTCAATACATGTGAGCACATTGATAATAATTAGAAAAGTCAAATTATCTAACAGTATGAAAGTACCTTCTCCCAGCATTGAACGAAACATTTGAAAGGCATTGTTGTCAAACCCCTGAACAGCATAGCCACCAATCATCGCATTCCAAGAAACTAAATCCCTATCCAGCATCGACTCAAAAACATAGCAAGCATCCTCCATCTTCCCACACTTAGAATGCAAATCAATCAATGCACTCTGCACAAATAGGTTCCCATACAACCAACTTTTCTGAATGCACCCTTGTATTTGCTTCCCTCTAGTTAAACACATCATACTCGTACACGCCCTCAATGAGCTCCCATATGTAAACTGATTCGCCCTAACACCTTCCCGATGCATCACTGAAAACACAATCAAAGCTTCCTCAAAGTTACAGTTTTGAGAATACCCCGATATCAAAGCAGTCCAAGAAACCACACTCCTCTCAGGCATTTTATTGAACACTTCTCGAGCAGTGATCATGTCCCGAATTTTTGAATAAAATATAATCAGCTTTGTGTTGAGATAAACATTTGAAAGAACCCCATTTATTATGAGATGGTTGTGGATCAAACGACCTTGCTTTGCCGCTTTTGCATCGATGCAGAGTTGCAAAGTTTTTGAGTACAGGGAATAATCAAAAGGCCTTGTGCTCACCATTCCAATCAGCAGCCCATGGGTGTTCGCATTGCTTCTTAGAGCAGGAGGATGGTACCGATGACGGTGGGCGCCCGTTAGTGTGTTAGAGAAGGATTAAAAAAGTGTTGGGTTGGGTTGTGGTGCGAGAGGCTGTGTGGGACTGGGAGGTGGGAGAGGAAGGGAGGCTGCACGGGCCCGGGTGAAGGGATCTGGAAAGAGCGAGGGACAAAATGTGGGTTAGGCACGTTTAATGTTGCCCAAACCCAAACTCAAACTCAAATTTAAGTAAAAAATTGATTAAAAAGTTTGATTTCATATAAATTTTTTTAATGGACAAATTTAAATTTAAAGTAGACTAAACCTAAATTTAAAATAGAGTAAACTCAAATTTAAAAGAATGTGAAATATGACCATTGAATCTTTTAAAAAAATAAAATCTGACGATTAAAGATTTGAGTAAATATTTGAGTTTTACTTCATTTGAGTAAACAATTAAGTCTCCCTTCATTTGGTATAGATTTAAGTTAAAGACTGAAACTTATTTTTAATCTGTTTTTACTCAAATTTAAATTTAAGTAAGAATTTGAGTAAGGAGTGTAGATGGTCGGTAATATTGGATAGTTTTTAAAATTTATTTATTTTGAGTCTAATCCGGTTATAATCCCTAATTTATAAATATTTCATATCCAAAAATATTTATAATTCTTGTTTTTTTAATGTGGGATAATATTTGTTTATATAGATTAGAGATGTCAATCATTGAGTTAGAATTAAAAACATAGTAGAATAATTTACTATCTAAATAATGTTAATTTTGTTGCAATTAGAGATCTAATTTTGTTTGGCAAGCAATAAAGGTTTAGACATTCTTATAATTTATCCCCCAATTGTATGAATTCTATTTATCAATTCAATTAATAATATTTTAGAGTGTTTCGATTATTTTCAAGCGGATCAGATTGTGTATTCAATACATAAAAAACAATACTTTGTTTTGTATTTTCATGAACGCTACCTCAATTGTTATCAAAGTAAAATAGTGATTTCTCTTTATTTCTATTAAGACAATTAGTGTCAAATCTTGACAAAACTGTCATTATTACCAATCAATAAAATAGTGACAATCTTTTTTATCGCCAGGATCAAGTGGGAGGAGGCTCTTTCAATAGTCGAGTTCTTCAGTGTTTAGCGTGAGACCAACAAGCTTATCTTATCATGATTCGATTAATTGCTTAACAATCAGAACAAATCATAATCCAAATCATAATAGAGTTCACAACAACCATAGAACTTGTGTTCAACTTGTTTAAGATCTGAATTCTATCAATATCAGAAGACTACATATTTATGACACAAACTGCAATGATGATGATGAGTATGCTTGAGATATGTTTGATAGTTATGACAATACGAGAGGATACAAAGGATGTGGTTATGAGTCTAACAGTCTTTGTGAGAAAGTTGACGTAATTCAATTTTAATCATTATTTTTATACTTAACATTTTTTAAATTGGTTAGTTGATAATAGTGAAACGATTATTTGATTATCACTGAAATTGCTGAAAAGAGGAAGGTGGC
>CAUOFW020003630.1:0-35948 GCA_963454935.2 Ilex paraguariensis | reverse complement strand
TAGTTGGAGGGTACCGCTCTTAATGTGTTTAAGAGCAGGTCACCCGCAGTATGATGTTGTGTAGGCTAACGGGCAATCTATTACTAGGAAATTGACCATAACTGTAGAGCTTCGAGGTGCTGCTCCGCTGTGACAGGAAGAGTGATGGACCCAAGGGGATACACCTTCTCCCCTGAGAATCTAATGAGGGATGACCTGATAGGCTGCAGTCTCTCCCTGCCCAGGTTGAGCTTGTCATAAGCCTCTGCAAAGAGTATATCCGCAGAGTTATTGCTATCCACTAGGATCCTGAGCACCTGAAATTGACCACAATCATGGTGAACACCAGGGGGTCGTCATGGGGGTGTTGAATTCCCTCTAGGTCCTTATCTGAGAAAGATATGACCTCGTTGTCGCCCTGCTTTGGCACTTTGGATGGGCGCATCTCGTCGAGGTGCCTTGCCTTTTTGCGTGGGTCTTCATTGCAGAGAGTGATTCTCTACCTCTTGCTAGTCCTCCCGAGATAGTGTAAATTTTTCCAATGGGCTGCTGATCTTCTTGATTGTGAGGTGGTGGTGCTCGTTCTCTACTAGCAACATACTGGCATAGGGTGGCCACGATGAATGAGTTCCACAATTTGTCTTTTAAGGTCACAGCAATCATCGGTGTCATACCCATGGTCGCAGTGGAAGCGACAGTACTTGTTAGGATTTTTGCGATTTGGAGGAGACTTCATCTTCCCTGACCACTTTATCGCGAGGTCATCCTAGATTTGGAATAGGATATGCCTGACAGTGGCATTGAGAGAAATGAAGGCTTGTCGATCCCTTTGAGAAGTAGGACATAGCCAGTCTTTGACAGATTTCCTCTCTATTATGCTACATTTGTTGCTAGTCTCCTTCTTATCTTCCCTCTCCCTTTTCTTCCTCTTTTCCCCTGCTCTAGAGGACTCACCTCACCTGGCCCTTGTGATGTCCTCAGCATTCATATATTTATGGGCCTTTGCTAGCAGCTCTAGCATGCTCTTCAGTGGGTGCTTCATTACTGAGAAGAGAAAGCTTGACCAGCGGAGGCCTCCCAAGAAGGCGTTCATCGTCACTTTGTTGTCGGGCTCATCAACTTGGAGTACCTCCTCGTTAAAACGAGTGAGGTTGCTCCTCAGGCTCTCTTTCCGGTCCTACTTTATACTAAGCAGGTGGGTGACAGGCTTCTGGTGGCGACGCCCCCCAATGAAATGCGATACGAATGACCTGCTCAGCTCAGCAAAGCAAGCAATGGAGGCTGGGGAGAGCTTAGCGAACCATTGTCGTGCGAACCCCTTCAATGTGGTTGGGAAGACCTTACACATGATTTCGTCTGGGACGTTGTATAGCTGCATTAGAGTTTTGTAGGTGTCGAGGTGGTCAAATGGATCCTTCGTCCCGTCAAAGATCTCCACGGATGACATTTTGAATTTCTGAGGGAGGGGGTAGTTCGCCACGTCAAAAGTTTGAAAGGCGTGTCTGTACGCCTTACCAAGTAGTCCACTGTCTCGAGTCCCTGTGCCTTTATGGCGTTGAAGACATCACCCAGTTGATTTTGTACTTCCTTGATTTTCTCGTTCCAATTATTTGGGACTCCTCTGGAATAGTCATGAAAATGACTCTCATGCTCCATACTTTGGTTCTCGCCCTCATCCTTTTGGAGATGAGGGTCTTCACCATGGGAAGCAGGAGGAAGAGGTGGAGCTCCTTGATGTCCAGAACGTGGAGCTCCTTGGGGTCCTCCATGTTGTGATTCTCCTTGTCCAGCGAGCACGAGTTGCAGTATCTGTTGGTTTTGGACCACCAGCTATTGCATGGTCTCCAACATTTGCTATGGATTTGGAGTTGGAGCATTCGGGACAGCGTTGGTAGGTGGAGGAGCAACCTCCTCCTCTCGTGGTGGATTGTCTTCATGTTGGTTCATGGATCTGGTAGTGATCATCATTGGTTAAGCAAATGGAATGTTTAGGAGTAAGAATTTTGTCGATTCCCACAGACGGCGCCAAACTGATGATGCACAAAATAGTTTTGCACACCACCTGTTAAATGTGAGTAATAAATACAATAACTAAAAGTAGAAAGACGGAGGAGACAAGATTTATAGTGGTTCGGTCAACGTGACCTACGTGCACTCTTCAATGGCTCTGGTCGTCGGATAATTTATTAACTCAAGGGTGTAGGGAGCAGAGATTACAAGATTTGAGGCAGAGGAAAAAGTCGTGCTCAAGTAAAAGTGTGATGCCCCCCAAGTGTTGGCGGGGCGTGCAATTTATAGTAGTCCCCCAACAGATTGGGACTACTTTACAGCAACTAAACGACTATTCTGGTAGAGCTCACAACTTCTTCTCAACGGGCGAGGAGGTTGGAGAGCTCTCCATGAAATGCGGTCAAAGATAAGGTGAGGGTGGACTCTTTCCTTCTATGGTGCAGGTAAGGCTCTCATGCTCTCCCTCTTGATGACGTAGCCAAGCAGAGAGTTTGAATGGTCTTTGACCATGTTAGGTTTGGTGGGTATTTTATAAGGTTGGACTCATCAATTGGAATTGGGCTTTCCTCATAAACTGGGTTATTTGGGCTTAACCCATCAAGTTAGAATCAACCTTTAATTTTAATATTAAGTTACGATCTCAAACCTCATTGAATCTGCATGTTACACACATGATATAGGAAAATAATCCTTTCATAGAGTTGTATTTTCTTTTAATATATTAATTGTGTGTTGTGTTTTTCTAAAATAGTTTTAAAGCAAAATGAAAATTCATCACAAAAAACTAAAAAATCTTTAATTACTATAGGTACAAGTGGCCTATATATTTACACATAGGTACATATAAGATGATGCACAAATCAGTCTCGTGCAAGATCAACAGTCAAGAGTATGAATAGAGACAATCAATGAACAATAAACAAACAAGTAATGGTAAAACAATAAATAAAGAGCTAACATAGGAATTTATTGTGATTCAGTTTGGGTAACCTACTCTACTCTCGAGAACAACGGCAGTGGCCTGAGTTTTTTATTAATGGGTGAAATCGTCGTAGAGAGTATTCTCCAAAAGTATTATGGTGCTAGAGAGGGAGAGAGGAGTGTGTATAAGGGGAGGTGTAGAAGTTTCAGAGGCGTGCCCTCAATGTTGAGAGGGCTTTTGTTATATAGTTAGGGTAAGGTGGTGAGGCGGTGACATGAGTAAGAAGTCTTCCACAATTTTGGTAAGTACAATCTTAGTAGGATAGATCTCCGTATCCCGATATTCTCTCACTCGTGTCCCTATTCTGTCGGAGGATGATCCTGAACTGGTCCTTGAACTTGAATCGGAGTAGACTTGGACTTGCGTTGGAGTTAGGAGGACAAAGGAGGAAGAACCAAGAGGGCCTGGCCATGGGCGTTGCCCCCTTGGGCGTTGGCCTTTAGTGTCTTAGATCCACTTGACTCCTTGTTGATTTACGGCCTCATAACTCTTTGTTAATTTACGAGCAGGTCCAACTCCTTTTGGACTTCCGTGACTTGGACTCCTCGGTTGATCCAGCCCCAGTTGGATTTTTATTGGGCCTTCTTAGTTCATTTAGATTGGGCTTGGCCCAGTGAAATTTGAGCTCATCAATATATATAATAAAATACAATACAATTCAAATCTCAAAAGACAAACAAAATGATTTTTGTTTTTTGTGATTGAGATCTCTTTAAGTTTTACTTTAAAATTAATTCAACGGTCATTATTAACACTCTAAATTTAATAGAAAAAATAGGCTCCTGAGGGTGTGTTTGAGGTGATTTTTTAAAAGTACTTTTAGCACTTATAATTTCTTATAACTACTTTAAACAAAAAAAATGATGATTGAAACCGTCCCACCACCATTCCCACAGCCCCACCACCACCACCACTGCAACCCCACCACCATCACTACTACCATCACCGCCACACAACTATCCCCCACCACCACCACCTCTACCACAATCACCAGCATCACCGCCTTCAACATCGGCATCACCACCACCGCTTTCGCCACCCTACTACCACCACCACTATCGCCTCTACTACAACAACCACCATCGCCCCACCATTATCGCCAAACCACCACCACCACCGCCCCATAACTGTCATCCCAACTATCACCACCCCTACCATCACCCACCAGCCCTACTATAGCTACCCCACCACCACCATCAACCCCCCGTCCCACCACCATCATCCTTACCACTACACCACCACCATTGCCGCCACCCTACCACAATCATTGTCGTCCTACCATCACCCTTACCACCACCACCCCCATAGCTCCACGACCATCACCACTACCACCACCGCCACCATCCACCATTATCATCATTTCATTCTTATATTTATTATCATTACTACCATCATCTCACTACTATCGTTGCCACTCACCACCAACATATTGTTGCCCACCACCACCCGTTGTCAACAGTCATTATCACCCACCCCCACCACACCTACCACCACCACCCTTTATCACTCACCACTATGGACACCCACCCCCACCATACCTACCACCACCATCATTCGCCACCACCCATCATAGTATCGTCCAGAAACATCTGTCGTCACCCACCACCACCATCGTCACTACCCATCACCGTCATCACCACCACCACCACCATCAACACCCTACCACCACAACTAGCAACAATCATCACTGTTGCCCACCACCACCACCGTCGTCACTCATGACTATCATTATTACCATCATTGTTGCCACTTATGGCTACCACCACCACCACGGTCATTCCCACCCACCACAACCATCATTGTCTCCTACCATCACCACTGTCGATCACCACTTCTCACCCCCACTACAATTGGTGTTTAAATTCTTTTATCCTTTCTCTATGTTTGTGATTTATTTTTGAATGTGAATACTAATATATTTATTGTTGACATTTTTTTTATTACTATGTACCTTCAGACACATGTAATATATATATATATTAGCAATTACTCATGCTTAAAGGTACTACGTAACACAAAATTCTGCTAACTAATATGAGCCAACAATTTCATTTTATTTTTTAATTTTGAAAAAATTTCCTTAAAAAATATGACATTTGAATAATATCAAACTGTGTACATAACTTATGTAATCAAACAATTAACTAAAAATCACACACCCCAAAATTAATAATCTCATCACATTACATTACAATTCATGTTTTATCAAAACACTTGTGTTAGCTTAAAATCTAAAAAATTAATTCAGCAAAACTACATATCACCAACCTGAACTACTAAACTACAATCATGAAACAAAGTTCAATTAGTTATGATTGGTAGCGGCCCGTGACTTGTGATAATCTTTTCTTTTCTGCCAGCAATGCCATATACTTATAAAAAATACTTTGTAATTCATATAAGTTTAATTTTGGATGAAACTAAACTATTAGGAAAAAAAAAAAAGAGAGATGTATGTCAAAATACTGTAAGATGAACTAAAACATATTCTTCCTATTGTCGAAAAGACAATTGTTAATCAAAAACTTATCATGAATAATCATGCCTAAGTACAATATATTGCATAATATATTTCTGAATGGATACATCTGAGACGTAATAGCTTAAATGTACATAAAAATAGTATTTACGGAAACATTCACATAAAAGACTACAAATTTACCATCAACCTTGCACAACCAACTATTCATGTTACTACAGTGATAACATCCTATTGGGTAACTTAAAATGAGATTTTTTAGGAATGGCCACCAAAAATGAGATCCATTTCTATGAGAGAAACAAAAGTGTATTGAAAAGTAGGTGGTAGCTAACTTCTTTGAATAATTTAAAGTTTATGCTCAGCATCGGCCAAAGCATCTTGAATTCATCAACTAATGACTTCATTTCTAACAGCAACTGAGGTTTGAATGTATTGACCTACATGATAAACATGTTGATGATAAGCTTCCAAAATAGATACAAATTCATGAGTATTTGCTTTGGCGACATAATGTGAATAGAACTTGATGGGACTCTAGGTGGCTCTTCAGCCCCCGAGTTGACACGTGGAATAATGAAGCCGATGGGATGTCCAAAGGGTGCCGAGCAGGTAAGCCGAGGTATGGTGACACGGAGCAGCCGAGTACAAGAACTGGCATCGTACTCAATGCGATATGACTCCTCATTTATGGCGGAGTGAGTGATAGTGACAAGGCAAGTAAATGCGTGCCTGCCAGGACCTGTCATCTGGGAGTCTAAGCCTACTGTCATGATGACTAAAGCATTAATGACTGATGCGTTGAGACGACGCGAGCGACTCTCTCGAGGAACTGTTCCTCCCGAGTATTCAATGCTCGGTTGATATCAGATGCCGATATGAGGGATTTGGGTGCTCGGGGAGTGGCATAAATGCTCAGCACATGGCCGAACATTTACCCCCATGTTCCTAGCATTCAATAGGAGGAGACGTGAATAGAAAACACTCATTGCACGAGGATTGATGTGTCAGATGTGAGATGTTCAGATAGGATTGGAGATCTTTGGCAATCATTGCTAATTCAAGTATAAATATTCTTCAGAAAAATGGACAAAGGTACGCAAACTTGAACAAGAAAAATATTCCATTAAGCAAAACCCTTCGATTTTATACTAACTTAAGCTTCAGAGGGATTAGCCGGGCACACGTCTGGCCCCCTTTTTTCTGACCCTGTAGTTTCAGGTTTGCCAACTAGGAGATCGTTGTCTCATACGATTGCAGGAAATATCTCGTGCAATTTGGCGCCGTCTGTGGGAACGAAATCATTTTTCCTGGTAGCGATCATCTGATGGTGAACACTCGATCTCAGGGTGAAGAAGCAGGTGTACGGGCCAGGAACGCAGAGCTCGTCCGGCTTCCAATTGTTCTGGAGCCAGGTTCATTGGGCCAATCAGATGGGGTGGGGCATTCTTCGTAAAGAATGTTCCTTATGGATCAGGGCCTTGGGGGGCATGACCTCATGGCCCATGACATCGTGGAGATGGTGGAAAAGCGGATGGGCAAACACATTAAGCAGATCAAAAGGGAAAGCACCAAAGTCCAGCAACGTCTTGACGATTTCTAACAGTCAACAAGTGCGGGTGAGCATAGTCGCGGGGGTCGGGGACGAGGTGCTCAGCCAGAACCTCTCCAGACCCCCCTGGCGTTAGCACTCCAAGAAAGATTGGATTAGGCACTCGCCCGAGGGACGTGACCGCCAAGGAGGGTTCTCGGCCTCTAAGGGAAAGTATAAATCAGGCTAGAAGGCAAGTCTATCCAGGTGGGACCTGCGTCGAGGGATACCCGAGGGCGTCGGAGTCGCCGAATCTCAAGCGGAGTCCATACCCCGAAGGCCTCGAGGGGAGAGATCAACCAAGGATCCCCGGGTCCCCTTTATTGCTCAGCACAACCATGAACCCGCGGTCTACTCCAACGAAGTTATCTCACCGTTCGTCTGGGCTATCAAGGAGGCCGAGATGCCGAAGAAGTTTACCGTCCCACTGTTCAAAGTCTATGATGGGAAAATCGATCCCGAGAGCCACATTCGGCAATACAGATAATTGATGTCAATCTACGATACTGACCAAAGGGTGTTGTGCCGAGTTTTTTCCATGAGCCTAGGGGACACCGGCATGAGGTGGTATGAGAACCTTGCTCCTAAGATGAGGTGGTATGATCAGCCGGTAGACGCCATAGCCGGCTATAGGTGCATCACCTTCATGGATGCTCGGGCTGGATATCACTAGATTCCCCTACATGAATTAAATCAGGAGAAAACAACGTTCATCACGCCCCAGGGAATCTACTGTTACACAGTAATACCTTTTGGGTTGAAGAATGCTGGGGCGACTTACCAACGATTGATGAACAAAATTTTCAAAGACCAGCTCGGCGAAACGATGGGGGTGTACATTGATGACATGTTGGTCTAAAGCAAAAAGGAGGACGACCATCTCCACCATCTCGGGACGATATTTTCCATCCTCCGGGAATATGGCCTAAAACTAAACCCCTCGAAGTGCGCCTTTGGAGTGAGCTCAAGAAATTTTTTAGGGTATTTGGTTACTCATCGAGGGATCGAAGCAAACCCCGAGCAGATACAAGCAATCCAGAATATCCGGGCGCCTAAGACCATTAAGGACATTCAAAAATTGGCCGGGATGTTGGCAGCCCTTAACAGATTTATTTCAAAGTCGTTCGTAAGAGAATAAATGTCCCAAAAGAGTCTCATATACATGCCTTTGTAAATATAAACAAATGTTTATTACAAAAATTATACAAGGCCAAAAGTAAATATAAACAAGGGACTACAATGTCAAAATAAAGCCACAGACCGGCTCTGTCGTCAAAGCGGGCCCATGGCCTCGCCTTCGGTGGACGCCTGTGCGATACCTGAAAAATGTTCCTATAAAGGGTGAGCCAACGCTCAATAGGGTAACTCCAATAGAGAATACCTCTCAACTAAAATACATATGGAATGTCACATGCATCAATCATTTGATACATTCATTCAAACATGTCTATTATGATCGAACGTCATAAATTATGTCATGCCATGAGATGAGACTCACGCAAGCAATACCAACCCCGAGTCCCATCCTGAGCTCCCATAACACATGCAATGTCATGCGTATATATCCGGGCATTTCAAGCCCCCATCATTGGTGTTATGTACACTCAATAACTAATTAATTCATTTTCTTGTGTCTTTGTGGGGAGATGATTTATGGTATTATACCAATGAGACACCAACCATCAACGGATCTTCAGGACATCCCACCTGCGGCTCCGTTTTCGCCGTTACACTTTTCTGGAATTTCACCACCGAAAAGTGTATAAACTAAGTAAGCGGGTCTTGCACCCAAGGGAGAATCTAGCCCTTCTTGCTGTCCCCAGCACATTTATCCATTTAATTTCCCGTGCGACTCAGCCAAACTTTGGTGCGACTTTTTCGAGTCCACGATCAACCACCTACGTGGTGATTGATTTCATACCATGCATACACTCTCACTCATGTCAATGCTCATGAATGTAGTGCAACTCATGCATAATGCAATACAATGTCAATTACATAATGAATACAATATAATGACATTTTAACACGATCTCAAGCATGTTATGTAAGATAATCAACTCAACTAACATACTTGTATTCACCTAGGCATTTAATCAAACATCTAAAGAGCACATCAATTTACACAACTAACATGCTATGATTTGCAACATGATAACATGTTTATTAATTATATAAACATAAGTACAAGTCCACCAAAATAATTATATGTTAAATAATTATTTAACATACATATTATTTCATAATCACATAACAAGTTAATAATTTTATTAAACTTGATCTACCATTAAAATATAAAGTAATGCTAATATACAATTAACATGCTTTAAACCACTAACATTAACTTACAACAAGTTAATCACAATAGAATTTTATTAATCGCAAGGTTAATTATAAATCCTATATTTGACTCACTAGTCATACTAATCAAGACCTAACATGTGATATACACCCACAGTCTATTCATTTCACATGTCATATTTTAAGTTGAAATTAAATCTAAATAGGAGAAACCCTACCTCTCGTAGCGTGAGCCCACTCACTAGAACGCCAAGGAAGCCCAAATTTAGCTCCCTAAGTTTTTGGCCTAGATTATCAGCTGTGATATTCTTTCGAAGAAAAATACGATATTTGGTGTGGTTGCGTAGCTCTCGCTGAGTAGAGCAACTTTAGTTCTTGGCCTGAAGCGATTAAAAGGTTCAATCTTTGTAGATCTGAGGAAAAATAAAAGAGGAAAATAAAAAAAATAAACACTCATCTTTCTCTCTCTCACTCTCTGTCTCGCTGTCTCTCCACAACAAAAACCAAAAAAAGTGGTTTGTCTTCCACTTATCTATATATATATATATATATAGATGATTTGACATATCGTTCTATGTATTTATAACACTTTATATGGTGCTTGATTTTAGTTATCTTTAAAATTATTGTTAAAAAAAATAGGATTTTTACGATTAGAATCACAAAGCCATATACTGTAAGATTAATAGAACATTTCCCTTCTCTAGGAAGTCCCCACATAAGCATGAAGCATCTAACATGATTAATTTGGAATAGCATGAAGCATCTAACATGATTAATTAAGTAATTGGGAAAACTTAAGCCTACTCCCAAAGTTGTAGCAATTTTTACATGAGATTATTGAAGTGTGGTTACAAATCCTTCAAGGTGCTTAGAATCTATGGAGGACAACTAGCTAGGCATTGCGTATGTCTCCATAATTTTTTTTTTAATCTTTTCAAATCTTTTTCGGGTCAACATTAACAAATAATTTACAAATTCATATCAAAAAATGTTTAACACAATGATAATACGTAATGGTTCACGCGTAATGTATGTATGCACTAACACATGATATTCGGAAGCAAAGGTGTTAATTTGATTATGATTAACAAATACTGAGTTAACATTTATAACATATTAAATAAATTTATTTTCGTGGGTAATTGACATCCGGAAGTGGTAAGGAATGCGCCTTAACTGCTCAACGCTACTGCTTAAAGCCAAGTCCAAGTAGCCTTAGGGTGTGTGGGGTTATACGAATGCTTTGACACTTCGGCTTTAAATAGAAGTGTCAGAGTTATTCTATGGTCAAAAAAAAAAAATATGTGTACATTTGGGTCCCACGTGAGTCTAGTTACATTCCTCCGGCCCGATGATGATCGGAGAGGCCTTTTAGCCTAGGTGTGATAGACTGGGACTATTCCGCGTCATATAGCTTTAGAGTGTGTGTACTATATAAACGCTTTGAAACTCCTGCTTTGAGTACAAGTGTTGGAGTTGTAAAAAAAAAAAAGAGTAGTCAACTCAAAATTTCTGAAATCCCCTCAGCTTTACCCTCCGTTCCTCCCGTCGGCAACCCCTAGCCGTAGACTGCAGCGATGAACGTCGAGAACTGTAAAGCAACGAGACCTTCTCAGCCTCTCTCTCCTCAAAACGTCCGAGATCTATTCGCTTCTGTTGATGCTTTTCTCTTCGATTGCGATGGTCTATATATACTTTTTAATGTTTCTTCTGTAATTATTCCCTCGAACCATCTTAAGTATATCACATCGATCAATTTTTTAAGTATGAATGTTTGTGTGTGTGTGTTTGTTATTAGGTGTAATTTGGAAGGGCAATACGCTCATTGATGGTGTTCCCCAGACATTGGAAATGCTTCGATCCAAGGTCTTATTATCACCTCCCATTCATCAATCTATCCTATTTAAACTAGTGTTTGTATGCACATATTTATATATCTGTGTAGAATCTATGACTGCAGGGGAAGAAACTTGTGTTTGTGACCAACAATTCGACCAAGTCTAGAAGGCAATATGCTGAGAAGTTTCATTCCCTTGGAATTCCCGTTTGTGAGGTTTGTTGTGAAAATATATATACATATCATTGCTTATTGGAAAATGTGATTCGTTGGATGTGAATTTTGAATTGATCTTTGTTTTTGCAGGATGAGATATTCTCCTCATCTTTTGCTGCCGCTATGTACTTAAAACTCATTGACTTTCCTCGAGATAAGAAGGCTAGTTTTTATTTTGCCTAAATTTATTGAGTCAATGCTCAGCAATTTAAACTAGAGAGATGCAATGCTATATAAGTAAGAGATATTGAAGTGAAAAACTTGACTCAAGAACTTTTTATAGTTGCCACTGTGTGCTAGTCAAGTGAATGACTATGATGTATTACGTTATCAAAGTTCCGATTCAGAAAACATTTGGCCATGATTTTGTCTAATTATTGGATAATGAAAATAAAATATATGTTTCTTCCATTATCTTTTATTAGTGGTGCACTGCAAGAGTGATTGGGCCTACATGCTCCTTGGGAGACTTACTTTGCAACAAGATTGTTCCTGACTACCAATGTAGATGTCCAAATATTCAAAATCTTAATTTTTTGGTGCTTGTGGCTTATCAATTTTAAAATTTATCATCCTTATCCACATACCAAATTCACTGCTCTCGGAAACTCTATTTATTTATGTTAGAGTGTTACTTTCCTATTATTTAACTTTCATATTATGTTTCTTTCCTATTATGTCACTTTTCTATTGTTCTACTTTCGTATTACACAATTTTCCTATTATGTTCTACTTGTTTAATATTGTAATTGTCTTCAATACCAACCTAATTTAAAGAGGTAATAGGGTGTTAGCACTACACATGTTGTACACAATATTGTTTCATACTCTCTTATTCTTCTTGTTCTTAACTCTATTTTTTTTCCTTGACCCTAACATAGGATTGCTCAAGTTTCAACTCGTACTTGGGTGAGTGGGGTGCAGCTGTACGTGAATGCTGCACTCGTCTAGTTGTAACCCAACACACATCAAGTTGTAATCGTTTGCGTTTGTTTATTGACTGTTGTGATCATTATCAATTATGTGCTAATTTAGTGGTTTTCACTACTATTAAATTCCGGTTTAGTATTTTCATCCCGGCTTAGTGCTAATTTAGTGATTTTCGGCACATTGATATTGTTTAGTTGGTTTCATCTCGAATTAGTTCCGCTTCAATGTTTTCAACCTGGTCTAATGCCGGTTTAGTGGTTTGCAGCTTAGTTTGGTGCTGGTTTAGGTTTTTTTATCCTGGTTTAATTTCGATTCATTAGTTTCAACCTGATTTAATGTTGGTGCTAGTTGAGTATTTTCATCACAGTTCAATTTCGATACGGTGTTTAGAACCCAGTTTAGTGGCGATTTAGTGGTTTTCAACTCAGCTAGGTACTATCGTTTTGGTTTTGTGGTTTTTATCCCAGTTCAATTCTAGTTTAGTGTTTTCAGTCTGGTTTAGTTTTAGTTTAGTGGTTTTCACCCTAGTTTGGTGTTGGTTTTGTAGTTTTTATCATGCACTACTTTCGTTTCGTGATTTTAGCGATGCCAATTTCAAGGTTTTCATCTCGATTTAGTATTTGATTTTGTGATTTTTAGCACTGATTCAACCTCTTTTTGGCTGATTCAACTCTGGTTCTGTTTTATTTATTCTATTTTTGATTGTTGTGGTTTAATTTGTTGTTGCCTATGGTTTGTTGTAGTGTTGTTGGTTGTGTTCGTTTGTGCCAGTATTGTCAGTGGTGGTGCTACTGTTGTTGTCTTTGTCCTTTGCTATCACTGTCTGTTGTCGTGATTGTCATTTGATATTACTTGTTTTAGTGTGGTCATTATTTGTTTCTTTAGAAAACCAAAAAAATGTCTTAGACTTCACATGGAGCAAGCAGTTGGATTTGTTGGGAGAATATGGTTGAATTGTGTGTTGCTTAAAGAAGTCGTTGAATGGTTTGAGGCAGGAACTTGGTTTTATCATCCTTATTGTATATGTGGAGATATTGCAATCTACTCAATGATTTTCTCACCAAACTATTATTGTACCTTTAGTAGCCTTTATTTCAAACTGGGGATATTTTGATCTCTATGCTCGAATTTTAGGGGAAGTATTAGTGTTATTTTTCTATTGTTCTATTTTCATATTATGTTAATTTCCTATTGTGTCACTTTTCTATTTTTCTAGTTTCTTGATATTGTAATTGTATTCAATATCAATCAAATATAAATATGTGATAGGGTGTTGGCAGCACACACCTTAGATACAAGCCAACACCGTCTTGACGGTGATGGTGGCGTCTGGATGGGGGCCTTAACTGCATCAATATTGTTCTTCTCTTTCTTTTCCTTAACCCTAATATGCAATTATTCAAGTTTCAACTATTCAATATACTCTGGCCAAGTTATTTGTCCAATTTTTAGACAAAATATTTGCTCCATTATTCCAAGTTTTCTGTCTTTACCTTCTCTTTTTTGGCTAAAAAATTAGTTTCCCTTTCTTTTGGTCACCTAATATATTTGCAATTATGCCGCTGCCTGTTGTTGGACGATGCTAACATTGCCCGTAAAAGTTTCTGCAGGTTTATGTAATAGGTGAGGAGGGCTTATTAGAAGAACTGGAACGTGCTGGTTATACCGGCCTTGGTGGTCCTGTAAGCTTTCTTTTGTTAAAACTTTTAAGTCTTGGATTAGTATTGGGAAATTTTGTGCGAAATGTATTTTACCCTCTTTTTTTTTTATCATTTTTCCTTAGATGTTATGTTGGCTTCAGGTATAAACCTGCTGTTGGTGGTCCTTTTTCTAAGTGAAGAGGTATTGAGGCATAGTTACCTGAAAATCTTTTTACTGTCGCAAATCCCATTACCTTGTGTCCAAGTTTCAGATTTATGTGAGCTTCTCTGCAAAGGAATCTCACTTTTTCTCTTGCTTCCTAGCTTATAGAGGACTCTTAGTAAAATAAAATTACCTCTAAAGTAATTGTTTCCAAATCATATGCCTTTTAACCCTATTCTTATACATTAACACAGGACGAATCAATATGTCAACTGCACTATTAAAGTGACTAATTTTTAGCCTTATGGTGCTTTCCTAAACTTTTCTCCAAATTTTGGATATAACTCTATTCATTTTTTTTCTTTCTTTTTTTCATATTTTCAATGGATTGCATTTTACCATCTCGTTTCCCATCTCCTATAGTCCTATTTCTGTTTTCTGAGGTGGTAATTATGGTTTAAAGAGGTAATTAACCACACACCAATGGTTTAGTGTGGTTAATTAATATCCTTTCTAATGCTTTTTAACCTTTTTTAAAGCCTAGGGAATTTAGATACTCCACATGGATACCCACCCTTGTTTATTTTTTGATACTTCTGAGGACATGTGATAAAATTGTTTTTCAAATAAGTAGTCCATTTGTTTCATTTCTTTGTGTTTCTGATCTTTGACTGGATGACAATGATATTAAGCGCAGGATGATGGGAAAAAGATGGTGCAGCTGAAACCAAATAGTCTCTTTGAGCACGATATGAGTGTAATGTAACATCTTGCACGTTCCTTATATCAGCATGTTGTGGTGTCTTGTGATTATAAAAGTTGCAGTTCTAATATCAGGTTGGAGCGGTTGTGGTAGGATTGGACCAGTATATAAACTATTACAAGCTACAGTAAGATAATCCACCATGTATCTTCTTTTAACTTGTTGAATTTTTATGAATGTGCATAAAATCATTGGGACTTGCATAAACTCTATGATAAAGCTGCACGTGAATTGAGTCAAGTATAACTAGCGCTCCGTTTCATGCGATGCATGGAATTTGTATTGTTATTTCTTTTCTATTTTTTTTACCCATTCTTTCCGTTTTCATCTTATTACTTTAAATGAAAGATTAAAAAAAGTATCAAAATGTTATTAGGTAGTAAAAATAATTATGTTTAACTTGCCCAAAAAAAAATTGTGTTTTAATAAATTTGAAAAAATAGTGGTTAGGTAGAGGGGGAGTTGAGGGGTGATTAGAAAGGACACAATAGAATGTGATCGGAGAAAGCCTTAGTTTAGTAATTGAAAAAAAATCAAAACTCTAAGAATTTAGGAAATGGGGACGGAAGGCTTCCCAAGCCTTCAACCTTCTTAATTGTTTGATTTATATATAAAAAGATATCAGCTAGCTAAAGCTGATGGGGAATCATAGAGCCTGAACGTGACTCTAGCTCAAGTAGAGCTCAAGGGGTGGGTGCCCTCTAAGTCCTTTCATTACGGTTGGGGATGGATGAAACCAATCAAAAGTGAAAATTGCTCAAGTGCAGCCGGGAAAGAGATCACTGTGCAACGACTAGAACTCGTGTTGGAGGAGTTTTGAGCGTGAGCTGCCACTCATGTAGCAGCAAGGACCCGTAACTCTTGAAGGGGCCGCCAACTGCCCGAATCATTGTAGCAAACCCTCCATTGCAACTCGGCTCGTGTTCGACTCACCTCATGCAGGTTCTCTGCATTCCTCCTACTAGTAGTTGCCCTTCCTTCATCTGCCTACCTATCTCCCATTTTTCACGAGATTAAATAGTTAGCCAACAAATCCATGTCTCGGCTTTAATTGTTTAAAAAGAAAAGTGGCTTCACCTTGGATCCAACCTAAAAAAAAGGGGCTTAAAAGCTCCTTTATCAAACCTATTAGTAAATCATTCAAAGCAACATAAAGGCATTTCATATAGCTGTCAAAGTGAGCAACTCCATGTTGATTCCGCCCGATTTCTCTCATGAATTTCTGCATCAACATATTTATCTACACCTTCTCGATTGATTGAGGGACCCTAGCCAGTGAAGGAGCCCTTGAATAGTAGGAGACGGGTATACCGCCCGAAAACTTTGAGTTGTCACCCTGTAAGTAAGTTGTTCAGTATTTTCTTCTTATGCAACACAGCTAGAGCATATGTGGTTGAACCCTTGTCAAATTCAAAAGAAACAATTTCTCTATATTAGTAAAATTTGTATGACTAACTGGTAAGCAAAATCTATGAAGTTCTATCGGGAATCCGGTTCTATGTATGTGGGTCGAACCAAGTAAAAGCTTCCAGCCAGAGGAAGGAATTGGACGACAAGGGAGAAGTTAGACCCCAATGGCCCAATCTTTTTTTGTTCTTCGTTGTTCACAGTTTGACTCTCATTTCTAGAGTGGAAGTCACACAAGCTAAGGCTGTCGGTGGTGGTCTTGAGAAAAAAAAATGCTACACCACCAGAATATGAGAAGATAAAGTAAAGTTAGCTGACTAAGACAACATGCTATAACTAACAGCAAAGAAAAGGCTCAAATAAAAGTCAAGAAGTTGATCATAAACAAGTAGTCATAACATGGTTCAAAGTTGCGGTATCGGCCGATATGCTCAAAATATTAGATAGAAGCTCCAAAAATATTTAAAAAAAATTATGAAAAATTTTAAAAAAAACACTTAAGAACATATCATCATTATTATTGTCTCTAGGATAATACAAATTGGGATAATTCCTACCATAAGGATAATAATTTAGTATTTGATTTAAAATACAATACTTCAAATATTTATTTAAAAAATAAATAATTTGAATATCTAACTATTACATTAAATATTTTAATGATTTATTAAAGAGTAAATTTAATTTAAGTAAACTTGAACAAAAAGTGAACCCAAAAACCAATTACCCACAAATAAAATAAATTATCCACTCTTAAGTAAAATAAATTAACTACACTTTAATAAATTATTCATACTAAGTAAATTAACCATATTTAAGTTAATAAATTAACCACAATCAAATAGTCTTTAATAGACTAGGTTTGCCATCGTGGTCGTGGGTCTGAGAGAGACTTTCAAACGAGAGACACAGAGGGATGAGAGGTGAGACTCTCAAACGAGAGAGAGAGAGATGAGAGACGAGAGACCAATAGTGACAAAGAGAGAGGAATAGAGGGAGTTGGGGGTTGTTCGAGACTTCGAGTAGTCATAATTGAGCAACCTAGGGTTTCTGCAATTGATCTACGATTCGTGACTGCAATCAATGATGTTGGATCTTTGTTGCGAAGAAAAAGAAAAAGAAAGAGAAGAACAAAGGCTGCTGATTGTTGTGCGAATGGAAAAGAAGAAGAAAGGTAGTTATGCCTACAATTTTAAGGTATGCCTTTTGCAAATCTGAGTCCCATTTTTTTCTTGATTTCTTATCCCTTTTTTTTCTCTACTTTGGTCTTTTTTTGTATTTTGTCTTTCAATTTTGGAAGAATTTTATCATATATGTCCGAGTCTAGTATGACTCGTTTGAGTTACGTCGATATTTCTCCGAGTTATAACCGAGTCACGACCGATTTAGGTGAGACTTGTGATTTTTGTGTAACATATACCATTATCGTATCGGAGGGGGCTGAGTCGTATTAGACTCAGCCGATACCTTGAACCATGAGTCATAGAGCTTTAGGAAGCAAGTTTAGAGACTTGAAAAGGCGGACGAGCACATCCAGAGAATAATTGAAACTAAAAAAGACAGGATAACGCTAGCAGTAGGAAAGCAGGCCATAGTGGCAATAACGAGTAAGGTAGTCCCTAGCCATTGAGATGTCGGCGCCGACTGATCAATGAAAATAACGCCAACCGGTTAACAGATAAAAGAGACTCATTATCTAAATAGCAGTGAAAAAAGAAAAGATATTATTAGGCCACAACTATGCCCAAGTAATCGGGATCGCTGATGTGGAGAATTGGTAAAAAATAACCAACCCAACCATACCCCACTCCTCAACCATCCACAATCCTTGCGCCCACAAACTGGTGGGGTTGAGATGTGAGCGTACAGGAAAGAGATAATAGAATTGGTTTGGATAGATATCATCAAGGTTTTTAGTTTTGATATTTTAATTTCTGTGTCGAAGGTCCTTAAAATGTGTTCACAAATGTGATATACTCACATGACACCTTTGCTTTGATACAGAAAATAAAGGATATCCATGTTAATTATCTTTTTGTTTGTCATATAACTTAAAACTGAGATATCTGTGTTCAAGTAGATGCATTTCTGGACGACACTGATTTTCTATGTGACGAACACATGAATTTGGTCATCTCCTTAGTTAACTGAAATGTTCAATTTAAATAGCAGCATGGTGATAACATGCAGGTATGGAACTCTTTGCATTCGTGAAAATCCAGGATGCCTTTTCATTGCTACCAATCAGGATGCTGTGGGACATATGACTGATTTACAAGAATGGCCTGGTAACCATTCACATCTACCTCTTCCTTTTTAAAGCTGCTCAAATACAAATATACACAAGACAGTGCATCTTTATATGCATATACACTCACTCACATCTTTCTTTCAGGTGCGGGATGTATGGTTGCTGCAATATGTGGATCAACTCAAAAAGAGCCCATTGTGGTTGGAAAGCCTTCAACTTTCATGATGGACTTTTTACTTCAGAAGTAAGCATGATTTTTATATGCTATGTAATTATTTTTTGTCAGCTTGGGGCTGCAATAGGGGCAGTTTTGCTTAAGGTATACCGAAAGTATTATTCTGGATGGGGTGTTGCTTGGGCTTATTTTGGATGTTACCAGTGAAACTAACTAATTCTCTAATTCTAACTGGCAGAGGTTTTCTTTTATAGATATCTGGAGTATTTAGGATATTAGATGTCTCTGTACCCTGTCCAAAGAAGGGAGATAAAAGTTTTCATGGTTATTAAATTTCACCAAAAGGCTTCATTACCAGGAGTAGATTCCATAGTGGTCTAATACTTGTTGAATGACCATGTGTGCCTCCCCTTTTTTCTTTGTTGTTTTTGGGTGCCTATGTCTTGTTATTAGTTTTGAAGTCTTTTAAATCCTTACCTTTTACCTAGAAAAAGAGAAATGGTAAAATAAAAAAAGTTCTAGTGAGATGGTAGACTTTGAGCATTTGGTGGACGTGGAATAGGAACCACTACTTGTTGAACTTGAATGTGTATCGTGATGCCCTCTATTATTGGCATAAAAACTTTGTTGAGTTGAGTATGTCTTCTATTATAAACATGGCACAGCTTTAATATTTGCATCTTAAGCCATGCTAGGAGAAATTCTAAAAGAAATTATAATCCCACTCTGCCCCCTGTTCCCCCCATTCCTGATTTTTATTTTCTTTTTTGCAGATTTCAAATTGATACTTCCAAGATGTGTATGGTGGGTGACAGATTAGACACTGATATTTTATTTGGACAGAATGCTGGCTGCACAACTCTCCTTGTTCTTTCAGGTCAAAGGCTTCTCTTTATTTGCCAATCAGTCAATTTTTTTTTTTTGGGGGTTTTTTTTGTAAAATACCATTTGTCCCTTTTCTGTTATACAATGGTTGGTATTTGAGGTTCAGTTCTCTGATATTGATGTGGTGCAATGTTTGCAGGTGTGACTAATCTATCGACTCTTCAAGACCCATCAAACAACATCCAACCAGATTATCATACAAACAAGGTGTCCGACATTCTTAAATTATTAGAGTGATGATCATAAGCCTGACAACCCGACCTCACTCAGGAATCAATTGTTATCCATATCATAGATTTTCTGAACAGAAAAATTGCCAACCATGGAAACAAAGGATACAATAGTGCATCCTATTGTCTTGTATCAAATGCAAATCTGTAGATTGGCATCTTACTTGGTTGTTCCAATTGATGGTTAGTGGCAGTAGGAAATAGCAATACAATGTGCGGTAGTTCAGTTTGCTATCAGCAATTTTTAGAGATGTGAGAATAGAGTGATGGCCAAGATTGATCTATATCTGGCTTGATCATTTTTCGGACACAAAACTTAAGCTTTTGGAGCTGATTAAATGTTACTGGTCGCAATGACACAGATCGAACTTAGTATTACATGCATGAAACTATCAAAATTCTTTAAAATCCAGATATTTTCAATATGGGTGTGCCAGAATCAGAATTGCAATTCCTAAACAGGGACCTACGTGCAGTCAATACACTAAGGTTTTGGGAGAATGTTTTGTACATGAGATTGACCCTGAGAAATGGTCACCATATGCAATGTGCCGAGCCACAAGAATCTTCTTTTTAATTTTCAATTGGGTTGTGAAGAAGGCAGAATGTTTTTACAAGCTTGTCTTACTCCTCCCACGGATGAGAGAAGATATCCAAATGAATTAGAGACTGCATTTTGCATTGTATCAAGCTTTGATAAAGTCCATTCAAAACAGCTGTCTTCAATAAGGGAGCATTGTTTCCATTGTGTGATGTAAATATCCTTTTACATTATTATTCTGAAAGGACAATTGCTGTAGCTATCTAATTTGATTGAATTTGACCTGTTGATCTTTCTATTTGTTGATTCTGTTGATGCTTTGGTCCCATGCAAAATCTACCACCCGACTTTCTGGCATCCAATTAGAGGAATGGTTTAGTGATCAAGCTACGACAGGCAGGCAATGCGGTCAATGCAATGTGGTTTATTTATACTGATATGTTCCAGATGGCTCCAACTTTTGCTGGTTTCAAGGTTTTATTATTCAAAAATGTCTAAAAGGAATCTAAATCTAGCATGCCATTCATTTAGACGCCATAAGTTGTGCCTGGAAGAACGCTCGAATTTAAATCATCACATTGGCAGTCTTACATAGTCACTCATAGACTCCATACCTTATCAATTTCCTTATCTGTGACAATCTAGACCTTTTTTCGGATGATACAGAATTATCTAGAACTGTCTTAAATACCACGTCTTTTAAACTCATACCTAGAGCGCAATTTTACATTACATGCTCCCCCCCAAACAACCTAGTCTAGCAGTTCGAATCTAAACGTTTTGCAGTACACTAACAATGACCCAGCAAATGATTCAAGTAGATGTTGAACAAAGCGAGGACGTTCTGGGGTTATTCTGAACCCGTTGGCAGGGAAGCGTCTTTGCTATTTACCAAGCGCTTGGAGCAGAGTGAAACACTTCGCCCCATGAGCATCAAAGCATGACGAGGGAATATATTCCACTGGTCAATCAAATTACAAAAACATTAGAAAAGATACAGATCCACGTACCCACGTGGCCTGATCCATGTGCACGGTGCTGGAAATCAATGAAACTGTTGGTAAAATAGTGGCTTTATTTGATTGGATAAGACGATCGAGTTTCTGGATTTGTGCTAAAAGGAGACATCATCAGCTAGCCAAGAGGTTAGAGCATCTCCAATTATACTCGTTAAAATAGTTACTCAAAATATATTTAAATATTAAATTTATTATTTTAGTTAGTTACTTCTTAAAATTCACTCGAATCACGCTCTCTATTTTAGTTAATTATTTCAACTAATTTTAATTAACTTTTAATAATATAATTCAAAAATGTCACGTGACGTAACACGTAAGCGTCATAATGATGACATGTTGTGCCACGTTATCAAATTTTTAAATTTTATAATGGTCATATTTATAACGGTCATATATTATTCAAATGGTACTCAACAAATGCATACATTATAATAATTTTATATTTGAGTTATAATAGCACAATATAATATCATCAAAACACTGCATAATGTAAATCAAGAAGTTGGGTCAAGTAATTTTCAAAAAAAAAGAAGCAATAGCCGAGTAAAATTTGTTCCAACATCAGCTGCAGAGTAAAATAATACCACAAGATGAAGTGCATATAAAATAATTGTATGTAAAATAATACCACAAAATCTTCCATATCCCCATCAAAGCAAAGAATTGTATGTAAAAGGTGAACTATGGCAGAACATTAGAACATCCATTACCCACAGTATATTAGGGAATAATAATGCATTTTGAGTGTGCAAAAGAAAGAATAAAGAAGAATAAAAACACTCAAATAAAAACAATAAAACCAAATGGCGTGAATCCCACAAACTCTAACATTTTTTACTACTCAAAAGTTGTTAGTGTATGAATAAGAAAAAATTAAATTTTCTTTGCTGTGATTTCCATCTAGAGGCGCTTAAAATATTCAACTTGAATCGGAGACATGACACTCGTATCCATCAACATTATTTTATATTCCTCTTTCATTTGCTTGAGTTGTACATTCTCTTGTTCAACAACCACCATTTTTTCCATGAAATCGACTTTCTTCTTCACCATCTTCTGTTTCTCCTCTTTCATTTCTTCAAACAATTTCACGAAATAGATTAAACTTGAATTATCGCCTTCAAAGAGTTTGTTCTTTAACTTTTTTGCTCGCTCTTTCGCAACCTTCCTTCCAGTTGGCCTCTCCAACCCCCCACTATTGTCTCTTATGTTTACCGATTCTAGTGTTGAAGGATTAGAGCTGCTATGAGTTGCACCACTTTTTGTTTTTTGTTTCTTGGACTGAGAATCCTCCATCCATTGGGTGATATCGTAACTCATTCCAACAATGTTCAAATAGAAAAGAAGATTTATGAAATTCCTTGTACACTTTCTTTGCATCACAGACCTGAAAATTGTACAATAAGGCCATGTATCATAAAAGAAAAATGCGTTATTTTCACACTTGTAATTAAAATACACTCATACATTGTATTTCTCAGTCAGACCACTTTGATTCAACCTTTCAATTTGGTCATAGTAGCCACAAAATTTATTGGTGGCTAGTTAAATTGTCAATCAACGATTCATCAAAGAAACTTGATTACGATTATAATTTGACTGTGGTTTGTATTCGTTGAAGTACTCCTAAACCCTTTGCCAATACCTTTTAGATTTTTGTTCATTTTCGTGCACGACATTCACACTAATATTAAGTCAACCCGAGATTAAAACTAAGTCCTCCTCAATGGAAAAGTTGCCGCCTCAAACCTTTTTGGTGGTGGATTCTATTTGAGGTGATATTGGTGAAGAATGACTTATTTGGTCTCCTGATTGAGTGTTAAACTCATCTACATTTGTTCTATCGTTCAAGAGATTAGTGAAGTAATATCCATGTTCATCTATTAGAAAACCCACATTGTTGATGAAAAAAGCTCAAAAGAAAGGTGCATAAAGGTTCACTGCTGAAATTGGGCAGAAAATGACAGTGTTAAAATCATGCTGCAAGAGCATCTGGGAACCTGAACAAACACTAAGAAAATAAACTAGTAGTGGAAGATTGTGAACTCATATCCTATTAGCATGCTGCCAGCAGCTAAAATTGAGGGCTTTACTATCAATGATCATATTCCCTAAGAAAATTATTGCTCAACTAGTTAGATGCAGCACACACCAGGATTGAATGACAGGTTTGAGTAGGTCTAGATTCAACATTATATAAATGAAAACCAATAATGAAGCATACCACATTATAGAACCAACTGTTGAATAAAATAAAGGTTCACTGTTGAATTGGGCAGAAAATTCCTCTATTTTAGCAATACTTAGAAAAATAGAGCCAACATTCCTCTATTTTAGCAACTACCAAATCTATCCGGAAAAGAAAGTAGCCATGCTGTTATTAGATGCTTAATATAACTGTCATGATATAATTAGCTACCTACATTAACATAGAATTTTTAACAGAGATGCTCCATGTGAAGCAGTTTGGAACCTCTATTAACTTAACTAGTACCTAGATTTCTTATTTTATTGCAGAAAAAACTAGAACCCGCATTGCTCTGATGCAAAACATAACAAGCAATCAGATTCCACAAATACCCATATATCATACAAAGCAATAACTTCTAGCAATATAATGTCCAAAAAACTATCTTTCATACAAATCAATTCATACTGAAGGAGACAAGTTCTCAACAATATGATTTGTATTTTATCAGTTCAATAAATTGACATAAAGAACAAAAAAAATGTTATAGAAACATATCACAATACATTGAAACCAGTATTGCCATATATTTCAGTCATTCAGTCATAACTCAAATTGCATATGTTTGCGGAAGAGCTTTTCCAATAGAATTTGAGTTGCATTGAATCGATGAATTGAGTCTTTCACAAAAAAAAAAAAAGTAATGATATCTGTACCATGATCAACACATTCTTGACAATCCAACTAAATTCCAAATTCCAATCCAAAAAGTTTATCAAAAACCCCCCCAAATTGCATTATCTAAAAAAATCAAGTTCTAAACATGTTTTTCCTCAACATAAACCCCCCAAATTGCATTACCTAAATAAATCTGTATGCTTTGGGAAAAAAAAGATCGAACCAGTGGGGTTTGTTCAGTGAGAATTTGAGATAGATGTGTTGTATTGCAGAGCTACGAACTCGGCGACGCTGGTTTGAGGGTAGTGTTTGAGATGCAACCAGTGTGGAGTTTTGCCTCCCCTACATCTGAACTTGTTGGGTTTGCCCTTTGTTGGCCATGAACAGCGATCGATGATGGTGGTGGGGAATTTGGTGAATCCTGGGATGCTCCACCGACAGAGAGAGCCTAAGAGTGCAGGGTGTGACACCCCAAAATTCAGGTGTCAGTAATTACTCGATTGATCATCTATCAACTCGCGGAATACTCGTGGATACTATGTAATTCGATACCATGCCGTTATGCCCCATTTACCGAGATTTATAACTTAACAAAATTTGGGTAGAGTCTCCTTTGTACGAGGAGCTCTACCCAAAACGTAACCTGTACAACATTGACCACACCGGCTCTATCCATCAATTCACAATTGTATATAATCGAATACTACCATAATCATCATCATTACGTACATTAATTTATAAAAGAATAAATGTCTCAAAAGAGTCCCTTATACATGCCTTTTAAATATAAACAAGTTTTTGTTATAAAAATTACACAAGGTCAAAAGTAATTATAAACAAGGGACTACGATGTCAAAAGAAAAGCCACAAATTGGCTCTGTCGTTAAAGCAGGCCCATGGCCTCGCCTTCGGTGGACGCCTGTGTAATACCTGAAAAATGTTCCCATAAATGGTGAGTCAACGCTTAATAGGGTAACTCATATAGAGAATACTTTTCAACCTAAATACATATGAAATATCACATATAACAATCATTTCATGCAATCATTCAAATATGTCTATTATGAACAAATGCAATAAATCATGTCATGTCATGAGATGAGACTCACGAAAATAATACCAACATCGAGCCCCATCCTGAGTTCCTACAACACATGCAATGTCATGCATATGTATCCGAGCATTCCAAGCCCCTGTACATTCAATGAATAATTAATTCATTTTCTTGTGTCTTTGTGGGAGAGATGATTTATGGTATTACACCAATGGGACACCAACCATCAGCGGATTCTCAGGACATCTCACCTGCAGCTCCGTTTTGGCCGTTACACTTTTTTGAAATTTCACCGCCAGAAAGTGTATAAACCGAGGGAGAATCTAGCCCTTCTTGCTATCCCCGACATTTTTATCCATTTAATTTTTCATGTGATTCAGCCGGACTTTGGTGCGACTTTTCCGAGCCCATAATCAATCACTTATGTGGTGATTGATTTCATCCCATGCACACACTCCTACCCATGTCAATGCCTATGAATGTAATTTAACTCATGCATAATGACATTTTAATGTGCAATTGTCTTTGGTACCATTTACAATATCCATTACATAAAGAATATAATATAATGACATTTTCAACATGACAACATGTTTATCAATTTATAAACATAAGTACAAATCCACCACAATAATTATATGCTAAATAATCATTTAACATACATATTATTCCATAATTACTTAACAAGCTAATAATTTTATTAAACTTGATATACCATTTAACACATAAAATAATGCTAATGTACAATTAACATGTTTTAAACCACTAACATTAACTTACACCAAGTTAATCATAATAGAATTTTTCTAATTACAAAGTTAATTATAAATCATATATTTGACTCACTAGTCACATTAGTCAAGACCTAACATGTGATATACACTCATAACCTACTCATTTCATATGTCATATTTTAGGTTGAAAGTAAATTTAAATAGGGGAAACTCTACCTCTCGTAGCGTGAGCTCACGTACTGAAACTCTGAGGAAGCTCAATTTAACTTCCCAAACTTTAGGTCTAAATTATCGTCTTTGATATTCTTTTAGAAAAAAATACGATATTTGATGTGGTTACGTAGTTCTCGCTGAGTAGAGTAACTTTAATTCTAGGCCTGAAACGATTAAATGGTCCAATCTTCGTAGATCTGAAGAAGAAGAAAGGAGGAAAATAAAGAAAAAAAAACTTTTTTCTCTTTCTCACCACTTGGTAGCCGGCGCCGGCTGGAGGAAGAAAAAATGGAAGACTTTAGTCTTCCACACTTATATATATATATATATATATATATTATAAATTTATAGTTTAAAATTTTATATTTTTGACCCTTATATTTACAATTAATTATTATTTTATCCCTTTAATTAAGATTTTAATAATAATAAAAAAAAATCTGAGTTTTACACAGGGAAACTCTGATGAGAGAGACGAGTGATGAAGAACAACCAGATTTGGGGGGAGAGAGCTTTGATGAGAGAGAGTATTGCTAGCCACAATTGATGAGTGAGAATGGGCGGAGGCAGATTAGCGAGCGAAATGGAAAGTCGGTTGGAGCCAAATTTTTTGGATTAGCTCAGTAAAATAGCTAAAAAATGTCATTTGTTGAGTCGGTTGGAGTTGCTCTTATAAGACATAATTTGATGACCAAGACCTTGTCCTAATGAGGTAATAGTTGACAAGGGTCCAATAAAATTATTATAATCATGACTGCGAGTCTCTTTTGTGGGATTATATTACTTGTCGCATCATTATGTCAGATTATTTCTTAAGATTTTTAGATCTCCAAAAATTATCCTAATTGAAATTGAACCCCACGTGTTGGAATTGAAACGAAAAGGAGTTGTTTAAAGAATCCGATCTATGCACAAGAAGATAAGATGATTCAGCTTCGATGGCTTGGCTACCATGGGATCTTTAATACGCATGGTACGAGCCAGCCGGCCGGCCGGCCGGCCAAGAAATAAGATCACCAATGTGCATGGAATGGACGGACCAAAAGGCTAAGTTACTTGGAAGAATTAAAAGAGGTTCCTTTAGGCCTTGGTTTATTCACTACAATAGATTCAACAACCAAACAGCAACCGAGTGAACCACATGTTTAATTAGGAGTTAGACGACTTGAATCGGCAAAGATGTTGTAGACAAGAGTAAGCCAACAAAACAATGGTGAAAAGAAAGTAGCCAAAGTTGATTTGTTGTCATTATCTGTCTCTTGATTCGATCGGTATTAGGTAAACAAATCTTCCACTTGCACCTCAACTAATTTTAGAAAAGGAAAGAGAAAACTACACAATGACATATATATACATATGTGTGTGTGAGAGAGAGAGAGAGTTGCTGCTTTTGTTTTGGGGGGTGAACTCAATATATTTAGTTTTTTTTTTAAAAAAACCTCAATATGTTGGAGTCAATTTTAATTACTCGACATAAATAAAGAAAACTGGCAGATTTCTCAAAAATTATATGTATACTTGGCCACAAATAGTGGGTTGGGTTGTGTTGAGTTAGTGTCGTGCATAAGTCGGGTAGTGTCAAAATTTGTTCAATTTATACCCCGCCGCATAAATCATATGTGATGACTTTAAGGACAGAAAGCCAGACCAAAAAAAAAAAAACTTATTTGTATAATGTTCATGGTGACAGAAGTGAACGCATGCATATGTTTGTAACATTAACATATTTGTGATGTTACAAGCAAGAAGGGTGGTGTTGCATTTTGGTAGTGGCAGTGACTGTATAAGGTCACTAGTTGTGGAATAATGGAGATGTACTTCTAATTGGCACATGCACTATTGATAAGCACAAATTTAACTGGGCTAGGCCCAATGAAAACAATCCAAGAAAGGTCACAGGAAAATCTAACTCTAAACTAGATCGACCCATTGGAAAAGAAGACATCAAGAAGTCAACAACCAAAGCCCCAAGGCCAACGCCCAAGAGACTTAGCAATTGGGCGCCTCCTAGGCTGGCCCCTTGGGCGTCGCCTAGGCCGGTCCCTTGGGCACCGCCTGGGCTGGCCCCTTGGGCGCCTCCCTCTTCGCTCCTCTTCACTTTGGAACTCCAGGTCTAAGTCAAGACAGGTCCAGGTCCAGGTCAAGCTCAATCCAACTAACGTTCTCCTCCGAATGAATAGGAGCACGAGAAAAGATAATATGGAGATTGACATAGAAGATCTCCTACCATAACAATACTTGTCAAAGCTATGAAATTATTTTCCCTCACGTCACCGCCTCCACTACCTGACCCTAACTATATAATGTAAGCCCTCTCAACATTGAGGGCACGCCTCCAACGCCTCCAAGGCCTCCGAACCTTACACTCATTGTTTTCTTTCTATCTCCCTAAAAGCATTGTATTTATCCGGAGTGCTATCATTCATCAACATCAATAAAGAACATAGGCCGCCGCTGCCATTCCCGAGAGTGGATGTAGGTCACCCGGACCGAACCACTATAAATCTTTGTGTTTGTTGCTTATTTACTATTTATATCAATTGATTGTCATTGATTGCTCATTAATCACACCCTTACACATACTTGACTATTGATCTTACACGAAGACAGTTTTGTGCATCATCAGGTTGTCATCTAGTATTTTTGGGCAGAGCTCCTCTGCTGGTTCACCCCTCTCCAAGGTACTGTCATCTCTGGGGTGAAGGACTTCAACTTGGAGAGTCTCGTGCGGTCTCCTAGCCTTTATGGATGTCACGTAGCACTCTCTGGCTGAGACCTGATCTCCTCTTATTTTCCCAATCCCATTGGAGGTCGGGAAGCGCAAAAGAAGGTGGTAAGTTGAGGGTACTGTCCTTAAGGCATTGAGGGCAGGGCGTCTAGTAATCACATTATAAGCAGAGGGACAGTCGAGTACAATAAAATTTACCATGATAGTAGAATTCTTGGGTGCAGTTCCTATTGTGACAGGCAGGGTGATGGATCCATCATTGCCGCCCAGTTCTCCCTCTCGCCCAGAAGAGGTGCCCAAAGTCGTCTGCTTGCTCTTGCCTCGCCTAAAGTTGGTGTCGCCCACCAAGTCTCCCCCTACATTTGATGCCATACCGGGGTCCACAGCTAGGAAGGCGCACGCCCGTAGAGCCAGACATACGAAGTCTTATGACTCCCGCCCAATGAAGACCCCACAACATAGGGAGGAGGAGGTCATTACTTTCTCAGACAGAGACCTTGTAGGGGTCCAGGTCCCTCATGATGACCTTTTAGTTTTGACCTTGATGGTGGCCAACTACCAGGTGAGGAGGATTCTAGTCGACAGCGGCAGCTCAGTCGACATCCTCTTTGCCACAGCCTACGACAACCTTCACCTCGGCAGAGAGAGACTATAGTCAGATTTTACTGGGCCAAGCCCAATTTAAATAAATCGAGAAAGCTCAAAGAAGTGTCCATTGTCGACCCATTGAGGAGGACACCAAGAGGACATCACCAAAAGCCAACGGCCGAAGGAGGAGGAGGAGGAGGAGGACAAGGGAGCCCTTGGGCGCCGCCCATGGCAAGCCCTTAGACGCCGCCTAGGCAGACCCTTGGGCGCCCCTCCTCACCTTGGTACTCCAGGTCCATGTCCAAGACAGGTCCAGGTCCAAGCCAAGCCTACTTAAGACAAGTCCAGGTCCAGGTCCAAGTCCAAGCCAAAACTACTCAAGACAAGTCCAGGTCCAACTAATGTTCTCCTCCGGATGAATAGGAGCACGAGGGAAGATAATATGGAGATAGATATAGAAGATCTCCTACCATAGCAATACTTGCCAAAGCAATAGAATTCTTCTCCCTCACGTCACTGCATCTACTACCTTACCCTAACTATATAATGTAAGCTCTCTCAACATGAAGGGTCGGGAACGCCTCCAAGGACCTTCTTGAGACCTCTACACCTTGAAGCCTCCAAAATCTCTCTGCACTTATCTCTCTCTCTCTCTCTCAAAAGCACTGTAACTCTCTGGAGATCATAATTCATCAATAAAGAACATCAAGCCACGGCTGCCATTTCTAAGAGTGGAGTAGGTCACCCGGACCGAACTACTATAAATCCCTGTGTTTATTTATTATTTACTGTTTTACTCTTAATTGTCATTGATTGCTTGTTTGTCACTCATTAATTTCACCCTTACACATACTTGACTATTGATCTTGCACGAAGACAGTTTTGTGCATCATCAGTTTGGCGCCGTCTGTGGGAAACGACTAATTTTCCTACTCACTCAGTCCATGACAATCACTACCCGATCTATGAGCTAGTAACCGAGAGACAACAACCCAGCTCACCGGGAGGAGGCTTTGTCTCCCACTGCACCTATGGAACCTTCCGCTACTACCACTCCCATCGCTGGACAGCAGCAACAAATCCTCCAGACCATGAAGCTACTGGTGAACCAAAACCAGCAAACCATCCAACTCATGCTCTCCCAAGGAGGCGTCACCCATCACCCCGCAAGAGGAGTCCCACTCCCTCCAACAAAAGAGGAGCCGATACCTGTCCTTTCTGGGTGCCAGGTCTCTCGCTAGAATGTTCCAGGGCCACGTCAGGGAGCCCCTCGTCAAGCAATACCTCCTCAATGCGCAGGGAGCACACATGTTCCCCTTTCACATGTGCCTACGCAGGAGGATGAAGGAGAAAGTCAATATGGAGACCACGAGAGCCAATACCATCACCCGATCGAAGATGTCCCCAACCAGTAGGACGAGAAGATCAGGGAAGTGCAGGACCAGCTTGGTAATGCCCTCAACGCTATCAAGGCGCAGACGCCTGAAATCGTGGACTATCTGGTAAGGCGCACTAATACTCCTTTTGTTACTGACATTGTTAATTACCCGTTGTCTTTGAAGTTCAAGATGCCCACCGTCAAGATCTTCGATGGCACCAAAGACCCCCTTGACCACTTGGACACCTATAAATCCCTCATGCAACTACACAACATTCCTAAGGAGATTATGTGTAGAACCTTTCCTACCACCCTCAAGGGGCCCGCACGTCAATGGTTTACAAAGATCAAGCCCTCCTCCATCCACTCCTTCATAGAACTCAGCAAGTCCTTCGTCTCCCACTTCATTGAGGGACGCCGACATCAGAGACCAGTGACCCACCTGCTCACCATCAAGCAGGAGGGGGTTGAAAGCCAGCGAGACTACCTCGCCCGCTTCAACGAGGAGGCTCTTCAGATTGAGGAGCCAGATGATAAGGTATCTCTTGCCGCCTTTATCACCGCCCTCTGCACCTCTAGTTTCATGTTCTCTGTCCTCAAGAAGCCGCCCTCTAGCATGCTCGAGCTGCTGTCAAGAGCACATAAATACATGAATGCTGAGGACGTCATCAAGGCCCGTCGAGGTGAGTCCTCCCAAGGAGGGGAAAAGAGGAAAGACATTCGTGAAGACAAGTGGGACGTGAAGAACAAGAGAAAGAGAATCGAAAGAGTTTCTATGAAGGACCGTCTCTATCCGTACCCCCCGAGAGATCGACAACCTTTCACGCCACTCAATGCCTCGGTGGAGCACATCCTATTCCAGATACAGGATGACCCCACGCTCCGTTGGCCAGGAAAAATGAAGTCTGCCCCAAACCGTAGAAATCACAGTAGGTACTGTCACTTCCACTGCGACCATGGCCACGATACAGATGACTGCAATGAGCTCAAGAGGCAGATAGAGGAGCTCATACAACGTAGTTAGTTGAGGCAATACATTGTTGACAAAGGACAAGCCCTGCCACTTGGTCGTTACCAAGACGACAGAGAACGCCAACAACCCCTCAAAGAAATTCAGACAATCTCTTGAGGGCTACAACTCCGCCAAGGAAACATCGGCCCACCTATGGGACACGCTTGAAGATTTTATTTATCTTTTACAATTTCAGTTGATTTATTTTGTTATTCATTATTTTATAAAATTTTGCAAGATTAAGGTTTTCATAATTGTCTTGTTTTCATCTCAAACAGCCTACGATCTATCAATAACAAGGTAGACAAAAAGTCAAAAGGCGTCCAGATGAGGGGTCTCGCCCTCTCCACCTTAGGCGCCCCCACGATGGTCTCGCCTTCTCCACCTTGGCGCCTCCTTCGATGTCGCCTAGACGATGGGTCTCACCCCTTCTCACTAGGCGGCCTAGACGATGGGTCTTACACCCTTTCACCAGGCGGGCCTAGACGATGGGTCTCACCCCCTCTCACCAGGCGCCCAGACGAGGGGTCTTGCCATCTCCACCTTGGGTGGCCCCATGATGGCTCTCGCCCCCTCTCACCAGGCGCCCAGCTTTAGGTGCCCAACACCAGACACCAAGCGCCAAGCTCATCAGCACCCTCATCATCTCCATCTCAATGGAATGAGCCTCAGGCGCCCAGCTCCTCAATACCTTCTTCATTTTCATCTCAGTGGAATAAGTCTCAGGCGCCCTGCTCCTCAAAGCCCTCTTCATCTCCATCTCAATGGAATGAGAGAGCCCTCCTCATCTCTATCTAAATGGAATGAGTCTCTGCCATGACAACCCTCTTTTAAGCTATACGTAGTTCTACCTCTACTCCTGAGCAGCCTCAATCACTAGCTTAGCGCCTTATTCATGAGCCAACCCCAATTGCTCCGCAACATTCTCTCGTGTCTGTCGCCCAAGCCCTACTGCTCCGTGGCATCCTCTCGTGCCTGTCACCTGAGCCCTACCTGCTCCGCGACATTCTCTCGTGTCTGTCGCCTGAGCCCTACTTGCTCTGCGACATCCTCTCGTGCCTGTCGCCCGAGCCCTACTTGCTCCGCGACATTCTCTCGTGTCTGTCGCCCGAGCCTTACTTGCTCTGCGGCATCCTCTCGTGCCTGTCACCCGAGCCCTACTACTTCGTGGCATCCTCTCGTGCCTGCCACTCGAGCCATACTTACTCTTCAACAGCCCTTGTGCCTGCCTCTCTGATATTCCACAGGTCCAAAGGCTCTCGTTCATCAAAGTCAGGTCAAAGCAGGACAGCTATGTGGAGCTACAGTCCCCATAGAAGACCGCACAAGAGTCTCAACTCCAAAGGCTAGCTCAAAAGTCATAGTCGGGGAAGGAGTGGGGGCACCACTAAATCTCGCCTCCCAAAAAACAACCTGACCATCAAGCGTTGGTCAAAAAATACTAAGGGCATCACCCTCTTGGGAGGAGGAGAAGCCAACACAAAGAACCTCCACCTCCATCATCGCCGCCCAGCTCTCCCTCTCGCCCAGAAAAGGTGCCCAAAGCCGTCTGCAATGCTCCTGCCTCGCCTGTGAAGTTGGCGTCGCCCACCAAGTCTCCCTCTACATTTGATGCCATACCGGGGTCCATAGCAAAGAAGGTGCCTACCTCATGGCCTTGGGCGCCTACCTCTTAGCCCTGGGTGCCTACCTCATGGCCCTGGGCGCCTACTTCATGACCTTAGGCGCCTACCTTCTGGCCCTGGGCGCCTACCTCTTGCCTTGGGTGCCTACCTCCTGGCCCTGGGCGCCTACCTCTTGCCTTGGACTCCTACCTCATGGCCCTGGGCGCCTACCTCTTGCCTTAGGCTCCTACCTTTTGCCTTGGTCGCCTGCCTCGTGGTCTTAGGCGCCCACCTCAGCCATATGGGCATCGCCCAGCAGCTCACATGTACACCATGGGTGTCACCCACCAAGTGCTCCCTCCTTGGACTCTTCAGCTGCTTCTCCAAGAGAGCACCATTGAAGCCCTCTTCACCTCTCCTATCTCCAACGTGGGCACCGCCCAAAACACCTCCATGGGAGACTCCTATGATATCAAGGGCGTGGACTCCTCCTCGCTTTCTCTCATCCACAACTGCTTGAACTCCTAGTTCCCATGAACTTGTTGTGGTACCAAAAAAAATACAAAAAAAATTCAACTTACTCAGGTGAAGTTGTAGCACATGCCCACAACCCCTTCCTCTCACCGAAAGTCAGAGGCTTGGGGCATGGGGGGTAAATGATGAGCTCAAATTTTACTGGGCCAAGCCCAATTTAAATAAATCGAGAAAGCCCAAAGAAGCGTCCATTGTTGACCCATCGAGGAGGACACCAAGAGGACATCACCAAAAGCCAACGGCCAAATGAGGAGGACAAGGGAGCCCTTAGGCGCCACCCATGGCAACCCTTGGGCGCCCCTCCTCTTGATCTTCCTCACCTTGGTACTCCAGGTCTAGGCCCAAGACAAGTCCAGGTCCAAGCCAAGCCTACTTAAGACAAGTCCAGGTCTAAGTCTAACTAATGTTCTCCTCCGGATGAATAGGAGCACGAGGGAAGATAATATGGAGATAGATATAGAAGATCTCCTACCATAGTAATACTTACCAAAGCAATAGAATTCTTCTCCCTCACGTCACCGCCTCTACTACCTTACCCTAGCTATATAATGTAAGCCCTCGCAACATGAAGGGAACGCCTCCAAGGACCTTCTTGAGACCTATACACCTTGAAGCCTCCAAAACCTCTCCACACTTATCTCTTTCTCTCAAAAGCACTGTAACTCTCCGAAGACCATGATTCATCGATAAAGAACACCAGGCCACCGCTGCCGTTTTCGAGAGTGGAGTAGTTCATCCAGATCGAACCACTATAAATCCACGTGTTGATCTATTATTTACTGTTTTACTCTTAATTGTCATTGATTGTTTGTTTGTCACTCATTAATTGCACCCTTACACATACTTGACTGTTGATCTTGCACGAAGACAGTTTTGTGCGTCATCAGCTTGAACACCAGGCCACCGCTGCTGTTTCCGAGAGTGGAGTAGGTCATCCAAATTAAACCACTATAAATTCCTATGTTGATCTATTATTTACTGTTTTACTCTTAATTGCCATTGATTGCTTGTTTGTCACTCATTAATTACACCCTTACACATACTTGACTGTTGATCTTGCACGAAGACTGTACTCCATCGTGTGGGCACAAGGTCACAATCGGACTCGGAGGCCCACTCAGCTCCAACAAAAATGAACTTTTTTTTCCATTTATGATGGTTGGATGTAAGCCCGCCAATGAACTTGCCTGATCTTGGGGTGAAGCAGTACCACCCCCAGTGAGGAATAGGATTTTTTGCCAGTGTATATATAGCCATAAACTCCTCGAACGGTGGAGGGACGGTAGCATTATGCACCAACTACCATAAGGCAAAGAACGCTGAAATCACCCTCCAACCATTAGGAGCCAGTCTCCTTGGAACCAGAGACAAGTGCCCAAGAATTCGACATATAGGTCCGGGGATAGGGAACCGAAGGCCCGCTTCCAACATGCCCTCGTATACGACAATCTCACCCAAAAATCACAACATGCAGACTCATCGGCCTCAGCGCAACGGTAAGTCACACAGGGTGGAATACAATATAATGAAATTATTTCAACAATATCTTTGTCATGGTGAAGCAAGATAAATATAGAAGCTACCTTAGAGCCATCGCTCTCTCCAGCAATTAGACCTTCGTCGAAGTCCTGAGAAGCCTCCCTCTCGCCTGGATGAATAACCGCAAAAGCAAGTTCAGGCCGTAGCTTAGAAAAAATAATTATGACAAAAGAAAAAAAAAAATGCTTCAACATACCTTGAGAGCTAGTCCCATGCAGATCCGGATGGATCATCGTTTTTTGGACTCTCAAATGGGGGACTGCACTACGCCTGGGCGTCGTTTGAGGAGCCTGTGG
>CAUOFW020003629.1:0-35950 GCA_963454935.2 Ilex paraguariensis | reverse complement strand
ATCAATATAATAATGTGTCGAGTAATATAGTCCTTAGAAAAAATGCTAATAATTGCAAGTAGAATAATGCTATTGAATGGTGTTAGCTCCCTTATCAATAATATAATGTTATTATTTACCCAAAAAAAATAATAATATAATGTTACTTAAATTTAATTTATTAACTTAATCATGACATTTTAAATTGATAGTAAATCCAAATATTAGGTGAGACTTTAGTACAATTGAAATAATTGTGTTGGATTAAGTCAACAAAATTATTCAACAAAATAGTCTAATAAATAAATTTTAATGTTATTTTACAATTATCAACTAGCATATAATCATTAAATTAGTATTTTTGGAAAGATTTTTTAAGTTTATTTAGTATTTTCCTTTTAAGAATATTATTTTTTGGATTTAAATATCTAATCTAATAATGTGTCAAGTAATATACCGTACTTAGAATGAAGAACGCTGACAATTTCAACTACAATAACTGACGTAGAGGAATAGGGAGCACAAAGAATATTACTGTTCTTTATGTATCGAGTCAAAAGGAAAACTATGAATCCAGGCAGCTTCCCCACTATCATGTGATTAACATCCAAGTGGACCACCCATGGGACTGTGGGAGGTTTTTTTTTTACCACCTGCACTAGATGCAAATTTCATTCAATTACTTTGAGAAACATTACAATCAGATCTTATTATAGCTTGTAATGCGGTAGGAGGACAGCAAAAAAGAATTGGAAGTAACTACAATCCAATGAGTTGCCCTATTCGAGGGTCTAGGTTTTTGAGAAAAAACTAAAGTTTTAACAATTTGACTTAGAATCTAATATCTTCAATGAAGGTGGTAATCTCCCATGGCGGAACCCCTCCTTTGAGCATAGTTTTTTTTTTTATTTTTTTTTTTCTGTAAGATCGAACTTCTTTAGTAAGTGATTTATACATTAAAATGTTACCTCACGAGATTGAGTAAGAAATTAGTCTTTCCAATACAAAAGTTGCTTGCCACTTACTATTCTTAGATTGCAAAACAGGTATGATTGTTGTGCATTGGATACAATACAAACGGTTAAATTTGTTTTCATTGGTATTCAAATCCACATGGACCACTTACTCGAGAAAATATTCAATGCAACGGTGACATCATGTAATCACTATTACATGATATCACTATTTAATTAAAAAATAACAAGTAGATAAAATAAACCCCACTAATCTTATGTGTTGATGATTAAATGTGATGGTTACCCACTCATAAATATAGGAAAATTGTTATAAATATAGTGGAGTTCACTTTACTCACCTAAAATTTTGTAATTGAATTGTGACATCACGTGACATTGAAGACGTTGTGTCACCATTGTCAACAAAATCACCAAGACATAAAAGATTTAGAAAATCAGATTTAATAATGGTACATGATATAAAGATTGAACCGCCCATGCAACACCCCAAATATAGGTCATGACTTTAGTTTGAAGAGTGAAGACTATGAATAACAACAGGGTTAGCGTCATCCCCAATTTTTAAATTGAATTGAATTTATTGATATGAACAAACCTTGATCTTGAGGATATTTCAATTATTTGAATCAGGTATGAATTGAATAAATTTTAATACGACACCAGTAAGACAAATATAAATCTAACATAATACAATCCATTATTGGTTTTACCACCAATACTAGCAGCAGTAATGTGTTTCTTCCAAGTGTAATCGATGAAAATAATGTGTCGCACTGTCTTCGGTTGACCCATTTAATTATTTCTCTAATTGTTTTCCTTTCCTTTAAAATAATTACTAATTAGGTTGAATGAATATCGATTATTCTTTTGAAACGATAGCATCATCCTTAGATTTAAGCTCAAAGAAGGGATATATTAAATTACTAATTAGGTTGAATGAATATCGATTATTCTTTTGAAACGATAGCATCATCCTTAGATTTAAGCTCAAAGAAGGGATATATTAGACTATTTTATTTATGAGTTCATGATCAGAGAAATAATAGGTAAAATAGCCTGAATATTAGAATTATCAACCTTTGGAGTTATGAAAACCAAATGGTTATGTGCTAATGAAATTTTTTTAACAGAAAAAAAATTCAGCTTTAGCTGATTGTCGGCAGGACTGTTAAATAAGTCAAATTTGAACATTTTTTTAGGTTCATTTATTTGTAAATAATTAAACTATTAAAGTCAAATTGAGTTCCATTAACACCTCTATGGCAGCTTTGTTTGAAAAATAAGATAAATGTTATTAAAAAATAATTTGATGGTGTTGTCCGTAGGCCGGCAGACTCGACGTGGGGGAACTTTTTCTCCTTGACATTTTTCCCTACGCAATTCACTTTTGCAGTCCACTTAGTTTTAAGGACAACTGAAATGGGCTTCTGGGGGTTTTTTGTTTTTTTGGTGTGTGTGTGTGTGTTTTTGGTTCTCGTTTTTTATGGTGCGCAGCTTTTTCAGATCATATTCTATTTCGAGCATTTCGACGATTCGTTGGAATGGGTCGAGTAATTGTAATCTAAATTTGTATTTAATTAGTCAAATATGAATTAATTTTTTCAATCAAATATGAAAATTTGAATATGTTGTATTATACTTCATGGATTAAGTGTAGAATTATCAATATAATATCTGAATTTTATCTTACTCGAATTTTATCTAAATATATAATTATATATATGGATATATTACGTAATTTAGTTGCAATTTATTAATATAACTCTTTAAGTTAATCAAATTGTTAGAGTATGTGTGACTCATATTTGCTGTGTGCATAATGGCAAGGAGGCAGATGCCGGAGTGGGCGGAGTGGAGCGAAGCGGAACGTAGCGGAGCGGAGCCCGCAACGGCATCTGCCTTGCGGAATTTATATAAAGGGGACGCTAATTAGTTGGGGGTGCGGGGGCAACGCGGGGGCGGTACGGTATAGGGGTATTTTTGTAAATATATCCATATTAGGGTTATATAAATACTTAAGATGTAACCCTACTTCAATTATGGAAAAGAACGACCGCTCGCTCTCGTAGATGTAGGCACATTGCCGAACCACGTAAATCTCTGTGTGTTATTTTCTCCTGCTTTCTTAATTGTTTGATTTCTTACTATTCATCATAGTTGCTGCACGATCACAACGATTGGTATCAGAGCTAGACTACGATGTCTGGGATTTCCTCTACAAAATTCGACATCATGAAGTTCGACGGAACTGGAAATTTCGGATTATAGCAGAGGAGGGTGAAGGACCTGTTAGTGCAGCAGGGCATGGTGAAGGCATTATACGGAAAAAACCGGCAGAAATGGACGACATGAATTGGAAAGAATTGGAAGCGAAGGCTGTGGCGACTATTAGGCTTTGTCTGGCTGATGAAGTGATGTATCACGTCATGGATGAGGAATCACCGGCGGAAGTTTGGTTGAAACTGGAAAGTCGGTATATGTCCAAGTCGTTGACGAACAAGCTCTATCTTAAGCAGAAACTATATGGTCTTAAGATGTCAGAGGGCTCGAATTTGACCCAACACATCAACGTGTTCAATCAGATCATCAGCGATCTGAAGCGAGTTGATGTGAAGTTCGAAGACAAAGACAAGGCGCTGATATTGCTGAATTCCCTACCGGCGTCTCCTACGTACGAGAATTTGGTTACGACTCTGATGTGGGGGAAAGAAACCCTCGAATTGGAGGATGTCACAGGTGCTCTGTTAGGTTTTCATCAGCGGAAGAAAACTAGTGATGAGGCTTCACAAGGTGGAGGGCTTGTGGTGAAAGGTAACCAGGAACGTGGAAAAAGCAAATCTCGGAATGGATCGGGTAACAATAAAGCCCGGTCCAAGTCGAGGAAGAAGAAGAAGGACGTCTCTGTCTCGTGTTACAAGTGCGGGAAAAAGGGGCACTTTAAACGGGACTGTCCAGAGAAAAAGAAAGGGGATTCAGAGAACAGAATACGGTGCAGTTCAAGACAGCCACACACAAGACAGAGGGGGTTCTCGACTATGTCCATACAGATGTTTGGGGACCAGTTAGCGTACTATCACGGGGAGGATACATGTATTTCGTGAGTTTCATTGATGATTACTCACGAAAGGTCTAGGTGTACTTCATGCGGCACAAGTTAGAAGCGTTTGCCAAGTTCAAGCTGTGGAAAATTGAAGTAGAGAACCAGACAGAGAGGAAGATTAAATGCATCAGGTCAGATAATGGTACTGAGTACACAGATTCAAAGTTTCAGAAGTTGTGTGAGCTGCATGGGATCAAGAGACACTTCACAGTCCGCAAGACACCACAACAAAATGGTGTAGCGGAAAGGATGAACAGAACGATAGCCGAGAAAGCTCGGTGTCTCAGGTTGAATACAGGGCTTGCAAAGAATTTCTGGGCAGAGGCAGTGAATATGACATGTTTCTTGATTAACAGATCACCGAGGGCAGCACTAGATGGGAAAGTATCAGAGGAGGTGTGGACAGGCAGTGAGGTAGACTACTCTGGTTTGAGAGTGTTTGGATGTCCAGCCTATGTACATGTTTCTAGTGAGGAGAGGTCGAAGCTTGATGCAAAGTCTAGACAGTGTATCTTTTTGGGATATCAGAAAGGAGTGAAAGACTTCAAGCTCTGGGATCCGAAGGCAAACAAGATGGTGATCAGTAGAGATGTGGTTTTTGATGAAAAAGCCATGTTGCAGCGTACTCAGGAAGAAGAGAAACAAGTACCAGAAAACTATAGCACTAATGACCATGTGGTGCAGGTGGAGCTAGAGAATCATGGTAGAGAAGAGGATGCTCAGCATGTAGAGCGTTCTATCTCAGGTGATCAACAGCATCATAGTATAGCCACAGACAGGCCCAAACGCAATATCAAGCCACCTACCAGGTATGGTTTTGAAGATTTGGTTTCTTATGCGCTTATTACTAGTAGCGGGGATCCTACAACATTTCAGGAGGCAGTACAAAGCCAAGAGAAAAATAGATAGATGGGTGCTATGGTGGAGGAGATGGAGTCTCTGCATAAGAATCAGACGTGAGAGTTGGTGGAACTTCCTGAGGGGAAGAGAGCAATAGGGTGCAAATGGGTGTATAAGAAGAAAGAAGCAGTATCAGAAAATGAGGGAGACAAAAATTCAAGGCTCGTCTAGTAGCAAAGGGTTACTCACAGAGAAAAGGGGTTGACTATGATGAGATCTTCTCCCCCGTGGTCAGACACACTTCCATCAGGACAGTGTTGGCACTAGTAGCACATTCAGATATGCAGTTGGAGCAGATTGATGTAAAGACAGCTTTCCTTCATGGCGACTTGGAGGAACGGATTTAAATGGTACAGCCAGAAGGGTTCAGTCTCCCTGGAGAGGAACATTTGGTCTGTAATTTGAAGAAATCACTTTATGGGCTGAAGCAGTCTCCGAGGCAGTGGTACAAACGATTTGACTCTTACATGATCCGAATTGGCTACAAAAGGTGTGAGTATGATTGTTGTGTCTATGTAAAAAGGCTTGATGATGATTCATTTATTTTTCTGTTACTTTATGTGGATGATATGTTGATTGTTGCCAATAGTATGAGTGAGATCAACAAGTTGAAGACTTTGTTGAGTAGAGAATTTGACATGAAGGATTTGAGTGCGGCTAAGAAGATTCTTGGGATAGAGATTCGCAGGGACAGAGCTTCCAGGAGATTATGGCTATCTCAGCATAGCTATGTTGAGAAGGTGTTGGACAGGTTCAGCATGAGTTATGCAAAATCAGTAAGGACACCTTTGGCGAATCATTTCAGATTGTCTACCGCTAAGTGCCCCAAGACAGATGATGAAGTTCATGACATGTCAAAGGTCCCATATGCTAGTGCAGTGGGGTGTTTGATGTATGCTATGGTTTGTACAAGACCAGATTTGGCACAAGCTGTCAGCGTGGTTAGCAAGTTTCTTTCAAATTCGGGTCGACAGCATTGGGATGCAGTCAAGTGGATTTTCAGATACTTGAGGGGCACTACAGACTATGGCATCAGGTTTAGCAGACAACAGAGTAACCCTTCAGTTATGGGATATGTGGATGCAGACTATGCAGGGGACTTGGATGACAGGAGGTCTACCAGAGGTTATGTTTTTATTCTTGTGGGAGGACCTATTTGTTGGAAGTCCATGGTACAACCTATAATTGCACTATCTACTACTGAGTCAGAGTATATGGCAGTAGCTGAGGCTGCCAAAGAGGCTTTGTGGCTTACAGGTTTAGTCAAGGAGCTAGGTGCCCAGCAAGGTGGAGTTCAATTGAATTGTGATAGTCAGAGTGCCATTTATTTGGCAAAGAACCAGGTGTATCATGCGAGGACCAAACATATAGATGTGAGGTTTCATAAGATCAGGGAACTGGTTTCTTCTGGTGAACTATTACTTGAGAAAGTTCACACTTCTGAGAATGCAGCAGACATGTTGACAAAGCCTGTTACTACAGACAAGTTCAAGCACTGCTTAGACTTGATTAATGTCTCTAGTTGCTAGATGAGAGATGCCTCAACTCAGCGTCCCCGGTGGAGTTTCCGAATATATGTCCTCTTTTTTTCTTCTAAGGGGTGAATATTTGTCAAGGTGGAGATTGTTAGAGTATGTGTGGCTCATATTTGCTGTGTGCATAATGGCAAGGAGGCAGATGCCGGAGCGGAGCCCGTGACGGCATCTGCCTTGCGGGATTTATATAAAGGGGACGCTGATTAGTTGGGGGTGCGGGGGCAACGCGGGGGCGGTACAGTACAAGGGTATTTTTGTAAATACGTCCATATTAGGGTTATATAAATACTTAAGATGTAACCCTACTTCAATTATGGAAAAGAACGGCCGCTCGCTCTCGTGGATGTAGGCACATTGCCGAACTACGTAAATCTCTGTGTGTTATTTTCTCCAGCTTTCATAATTGTTTGATTCCTTACTATTCACCATAATAGCTGCACGATCACAACACAAATCAAATTGGATCTGATATGCAATCAAATATCTAATTTTTGACAAATTTAAAATCACTCATATAATCAAACTGAATCCAGATTAAATTTTTCAAATTTGAATTTGAATCTATTCAAAGCAACTAAGTAGACACACCCAAAGGGCAAAAAAGTAACTATAATTTTAATATTTTGTTTGGTATAATAAAAAAATTGAAGGATGAAAAGTTTGAACCATAGATAAAAACTTTGCTAGCGAGAAGTGGATGAAAAATTATTTATATGTGTTGAAATATGTGTTATTTACAATTATTTCTTTTAATATACACATTTATTTTGTTTATCTATTATATATCTTTTCATTCTTCAATTTTTTTATATTATGAAATACAAAATAATTAATTATTCTTATTTTTCATCCCTCTTATTAAACACAAAGAAAGAAAAAATGATTCCTCCTTCAAAAAAAAAGTTTATTGCTCTCGGTTTTCATCCTTTAATTTCTTTGAATTTTTTGTTTTTATTTTTTGGTCAAAAATTGTTCAATCATTTGGGTTTTGGTCTAAAACGTGATTTGTGTCACATGGTACCAGGGAGGGCACTTGTCCTATTGTTGGCCCATATAAAATCTATTTTCATATATAGAATGAAACAGAACCAATAATCAATTTTCAAGGACAAAATCCCAGTGTTGGTAACGTATACGAAAATAATCGTCAATTATATTTCTATCTTTTACAAGTAAATATTCAATGTACTGGTTATATCATGTCACTCTCATCACATAATATAACCGACTAATAATAAATAAATAGGATAAGTGAACCCAACTAATTCGTGCATGCTACTTTTGAATGTAAAAATTATTAGTGATTAAGTCGACGCACTGGTCATACACCTCATTCATAAGTGATGACCATCTTCATTATTTTTCCTTGAAAAGTACAACTTTATTTTCTCCACTAGATGTTCTGAAACATCTGAGATTTAGGATTAAGGTTTGGTAGAGAGTTTCTCTCTCTCTCTCTCCAATAACGCAAATCCCTCCTTTCATGGTTTGTGTTCGTCTTATTCTTAAATGTTTTGTAAAACGTGACAGTTTTTTTCAGTGATTGGTTTAGATTTATTTTTGAAATCATAACTTTTTAAAGAAAATTTTACAAAAAGAAGAAATCAATTCAATTGATATAACAGACTAGATATGCATCGCTTTTAAAATTATTGACAACTCCTCCAACAAAAAAAAAAAGAAGAAGAAGAATAAATCTTAAATAAAAAATATCAATATTAAAAATAAAAGCCTATTTTTAGTTTTCTTTTTAGCCACAAATCACATTGGGTCTTGAAATACGACACCGAAAAATATCATTATTTCACTATCATAATTAGACCCGATTAAATATAATAAATTTTTAAAACCCTTGAAAATAGATAAAATATTCAATATAACAGTGACATCATATCATTATCATCACGTGATATCATTATTCAAATAAAAAAAGGACAAAATAGATAAAGTAAACCTTACTAATCCTATGTTTGGATGATTGAATGTGGTTGTTATTGATATTTATGAAAAATAGCAAAATTAAATTTACCCATTTATAATTTTGTAATTAAAAAATACAATTACGTGATAATAGTAATAACATGATATTTGCATTGGATATTTAGTGAGAATGGGGCAGTCTTTGTTTGAATTCTTTTCAACAGAATACGCCTCCAAATAATTTCAGCCCACATCTTCTAACCGACAACATGCGTCAAATCTACTTTTCAAAAAAAAAAAAAAAACAGACCTATCACATGCGTCAAATCCGTTTACAATAATCCCCGAGGCTGTCGGAAGTTGGAACGACCAATTTTATGTAAAACTTATTTCATTTGATAAAATAATATTAGCCTAAAAATCTGATCAATAGGTTAAATTTAACAACGTATCTAGTGATATAATTCTCTTAACAAAATTTAATAATTATAATTATAAATAATAATTTTATATAATTTAAAATTTTAATCTAATTAATTAACATGATGATGTGTCGAGTGATATAGTCTTTATAAACAATGCTAATAATTGCAACTAGAAAAATGCTATTGAATGGTGTCAACTCCCTTATCAAATAATATAATGTTATTATTTACCCAAAGATGAAAGGTTTGAATATAAAAACTTTGCTAGCGAGAAGTGTAAGAAAAATTAATTATATGGTTGAAATATGTGTTATTTACAATTATTTCTTTTAATATACATATTTATTTTGTTTATCTATTACATATCTTTTCATTCTTCAATTTTTTTATATTATGAAATACAAAATAATTAATTATTCTTATTTTTCATCCCTCATATTAAAAACAAAGAAAGAAAAAATGATTCCTCCTTCAAAAAAAAAGTTTATTGCTCTCAGTTTTCATCCTTTCAATTCTTTGAATTTTTTGTTTTTTTTTTTTGGTCAAAAATTGTTCAATCATTTGGGTTTTGGTCTAAAACGTGATTTGTGATTTGTGCCACATGGGTACCAGGGTGCTCACTTGTCCTATTGTTGGCCCACTTTTTACAAGGACTCATAAAATTATTTAATTACATTATATTTGTCCTCTAAATTTTTAAAAATTTTATAATGGTTCTAATATTTTTCCTTTCAACAAATTAGTGGTTCACTAACCTTCTAAAATAAATATTTTATTTTTAAATGAAGTAAATTAGATATAACTATCATGATCTATATGTATATTAATTAAAAGACAATATGAATAATTTTAAGAGATATATTAATAATTGTTAGATGATTTTATTTGAATTAGATAAGTTTATTAAAATTTGTCTTAGCAAATATGAAGATAATAATTGGTGGTTTGTTATGAAAAGGTATTGTGATTGATGTGTGGTTCTAAGTTTTTGATAACTACTCTCTGTCTGCGCGAATGTGTGTGGTTCTAAGTTTTTGATGGCTACTCTCTGTCAGCGCGAATGTATGCGGCGGAGAATGGGCGTCGATGGTGAGGTGATCGGCTGTGGGGGCTTGTGACAGGGAGTGGGGAGGCTACTTGAAGCAACGGACAATGACTATTTAAATAATGGCATATTTTTGTAAAATATGTTCAAAATATATATGTATTTTTTTTTATTATAAGGTTTTTAAGTTTATGTCGATTATTCTTTTAAATTTAATTTGTAGTTTGAATTGGTCTAGAGCATATCCCAAAAAGACAAAAGTGGCTAATTTTTGGAAAGCCTAAAAAGTGATTAAAACTAAAATCTCTGGTTTCTAAAAAAAAAAAAAGGCTCAATCTCTTGACCACTCTTAAGGGTTTTGTATGTATCTTTTTATGTGTGTTCATAATTTTTTTTTTTTTTGAGAAATTGTGTGGAATTAACACACCACGTGTTAATGTCTAGTGGTGTACATCACCAATAAATTATTTTACATTCCTAATAAATGAATATCTTTTATCACTTTGTCAATTACTTTTTAAAAAAGTTAACTTGTGTGTTCCACAACTTAATTTATGATAAATTCTCATTAAGTATGTACACCACGCAATATTGTCACCCACAAACCTATTCAAAATTTTCTCTCAAACTCTTACGCATCAAAACGTCTTTAATTCTTACCCTCTTTTAAGCTCAAATTTAAATTTGAACAAAAATTTTTTAAAAACCTTCTCCACATATCTATATCAAATTAAGGAAGATTTTTTTTTTTTTAAAATTAAATCAAGAAAATTTAAATCTATACCCAAATTTTTAATTGTGGGATTTCACCATTTTCAAAACATCAAATTGTCATATTTTATCCTCTTTTAAATTTGGGTTTACCCTTTTCTAAATTTATCCTCTTTTAAATTCAAGTCCCCTTCCCTTTCTTCCTCCCCCCAAAAAAACAGAAAGGTTTCCATTGAAAATCAGGGCCGGCCCAATAGTATGGAAAAAAAAAAAAATTAGAAGTGAGTCTTCTTAATTGTACTTGTTTGGAGATAAGTCCTGCAAAGAAATTTATAAGAAACTAAGTCTATATTTAAAATTATATGTAATGACTTAAATCCACATTTTTTTTATCTCAAAAATATAATTTTTTGAAAGGAAGTTACATTAATTTCTTATTTTGGATATAGTTATCCCTTAATTCAATGTCATTTAAAATATGCTAATAAAATTTTCATCATAAATTTAAAATTCAAATTCGAAGTTCTCTCTCTCTCTCTCTCCAACCAACTAGTGGCGTTATTTCATCAATGTTCATCTTTTAATTTTTTATGAATTATGTCAATTTTGTGGGTAACGGATAATAATATCTAGTCCTTGTTAATTTTTTGTTTTTTGTAATGTGTGGTATTTTTTGTTTGGATTAATTTGTTAAATTGAATGTTTCATGTTACTATTTTTTTTTATTATGCTATTGTTTCATGTTACTATTATTTTGAGCATGTTACTACTTTTATTAAGTATGTTACTACTATTATTATCCTAAATATTAATATTCTATGTTACTATTTTTTTTTTGAATATTACTATTTTTTTGTGTTTGAATGGTACTATTTTGTGCGTTTTAATTTGAGAGAAATAATTATTGTTAAATATATTACAATTTTTGTTAAGCATGTTACTATTTTTGTTGAACATGTTACTAATGTTATTTTTTAAAAATATTAATATTGAATGTTTCAATTTTTTTTATATTTGAATGTTACTATTTTTTTGTATTTAAATGTATTATTTTTTTGTGTTCAAATGATAACTTTTTTTTGTATTTGAATATAGATATAGATAGCTATAAAAGAGAAAAGATTTTAATGTCAGTCAAACTCCTAAAATTTAAAAGTTTTGAATTTTTAGTTTTATTTTACTTCTAAAGAGAAGGGATACTATGGTAAAATTAACAAAAAACGGATTTCATAACAAATAAGTTTTCTTGACGGATTTAAGTCCAGACAATTCCATATAGGGGAACCGGCCTCCAAATTTCCTAAAAACAAAAATATGGGTTTTACGCCCCAAATTTTAAAAAAAAACCTCATAATTTTTGGTATATCATTAACCCACAAAAAAAAAAAATTAAATCTATTAAATTTTAAGCCCTACAAAAAATCCCCCCCAAAATTAAATCCAATCAAAATTTTTATTACAATAATTTGGGTTTATAATCCAATCCATAACATCAAAAATTTAGAAATTAAAAAAATAAAATAAAATACTAAAAAGTCAACTCATATTTACTCACACCCACTTTCTCTCTTTCTTTCTCTACAGTATAAAAAAATAAAAAACAAAAACAAAAGTTGAAATCAAATATTCTCTCTCCCTCTCTGTGATAAAAAATAAAAACAAAAGTTGAAATTTTTTTCATCCCTCATATTAAAAACAAAGAAAGAAAAAATGATTCCTCCTTCAAAAAAAAAGTTTATTGCTCTCAGTTTTCATCCTTTCAATTCTTTGAATTTTTTGTTTTTTTTTTTTGGTCAAAAATTGTTCAATCATTTGGGTTTTGGTCTAAAACGTGATTTGTGATTTGTGCCACATGGGTACCAGGGTGGTCACTTGTCCTATTGTTGGCCCACTTTTTACAAGGACTCATAAAATTATTTAATTACATTATATTTGTCCTCTAAATTTTTAAAAATTTTATAATGGTTCTAATATTTTTCCTTTCAACAAATTAGTGGTTCACTAACCTTCTAAAATAAATATTTTATTTTTAAATGGAGTAAATTAGATATAACTATCATGATCTATATGTATATTAATTAAAAGACAATATGAATAATTTTAAGAGATATATTAATAATTGTTAGATGATTTTATTTGAATTAGATAAGTTTATTAAAATTTGTCTTAGCAAATATGAAGATAATAATTGGTGGTTTGTTATGAAAAGGTATTGTGATTGATGTGTGGTTCTAAGTTTTTGATAGCTACACTCTGTCTGCGCGAATGTGTGTGGTTATAAGTTTTTGATGGCTACTCTCTGTCAGCGCGAATGTGTGCGGCGGAGAATGGGCGTCGGTGGTGAGGTGATCGGCTGTATGGTAAAATTAATAAAAAACGGATTTCATAACAAATAAGTTTTCTTGACGGATTTAAGTCCAGACAACTACATATAGGGGGACCGGAATCCAAATTTCCTAAAAACAAAAATATGGGTTTTACGCCCCAAATTTTTAAAAAAATCACATAATTTTAGGTATACCCACAAAAAAAAAAATCTATTAAATTTTAAGCCCTACAAAAAATCCCTCAAAAAATTAAATCCAATCAAAATTTTTATTACAATAATTTGGGTTTATAATCCAATCCATAACATCAAAAATTTAGAAATTAAAAAAATAAAATAAAATACTAAAAAGTCAACTCATATTTACTCACACCCACTTTCTCTCTTTCTTTCTCTACGGTATAAAAAAATAAAAAACAAAAACAAAAGTTGAAATCAAATATTCTCTCTCCCTCTCTGTGATAAAAAATAAAAACAAAAGTTGAAATTTTTTTCTCGACAATATTAAAACATCATTTTTTTGTCTCCCTCTCACATAAAAAATTAAAACTAAATTAATTTTTTTTTAAAAATAATACTAAAAATAAAAAAATATTTATTTAATATTTCCGTTTTAGATCTCAAATTGACTTAAGCCGCCCCGTTGAAAATGGTCTTAGCGTGAAAGTTTGGCATAAAATTTATCGTTTAATATGGTTACACCACCACCACATACTTCAAAAAAAACGTTTACACATGAATGGGAAATTAAAGAAAATAGACATGCAAGTAAACCTTTTTTTGTTCGGACATTCCATTTGATTTGAACCATATGAAAACTATGGTTCAATTCACATTATCTGCCTTGTGTGGTAGGAAGAAATTCGAAATTATTTAGAATCCCATGGAAGAGATTTTAAGTTGGCCCGTATAAAATCTATTTTCATATATATAATGAAACAGAACCAATAATCAATTTTCAAGGACAAAACCCCAGTGTTGGTAACGTATACGAAAATAATCATCAATTACATTTCTATCTTTTACAAGAAAATATTCAATGTACTGGTTATATCATGTCACTCTCATCACATAATATAACCGACTAATAATAAATAAATAGGATAAGTGAACCCAACTAATTTGTGCATGGTACTTTTGAATGTAAAAATTATTAGTGATTAAGTCGACGCACTGGTCATACACCTCATTCATAAGTGATGACCATCTTCATTATTTTTCCTTGAAAAGTACAACTTTATTTTCTCCACTAGATGTTCTGAAACATATGAGATTTAGGATTAAGGTTTGGTAGAGAGTCTCTCTCTCTCTCTCTCTCTCTCTCTCCAATAACGCAAATCCCTCCTTTCATGGTTTGTGTTCGTCTTATTCTTAAATGTTTTGTAAAACGTGACAGTTTATTTTAATGATTGGTTTAGATTTATTTTTGAAATCATAACTTTTTAAAGAAAATTTTACAAATAGAATAAAACAATTCAATTGATATAAAAGACTAGGTATGCATCGCTTTTAAAATTATTGACAACTCCTCCAACAAAAAAAAAAAAGAAGAAGAAGAATAAATCTTAAATAAAAAATATCAATATTAAAAATAAAAGCCTCTTTTTAGTTTTCTTTTTAGCCACAAATCATATTGAGTCTTGAAATACGACACCGAAAAATATCATTATTTCAGTATCATAATTAGACCCGATTAAATATAATAAATTTTTAAAACCCTTGAAAATGGATAAAATATTCAATATAATAGTGACACCATATCATTATCATCACGTGATATCACTATTCAAATAAAAAAAGGACAAAATAGATAAATTAAACCTTACTAATCCTATGTTTGGATGATTGAATGTGGTTGTTATTGATATTTATGAAAAATAGCAAAATTAAATTTACCCATTTATAATTTTGTAATTAAAAAATACAATTACGTGATAATAGTAATAACATGATATTTGCATTGGATATTTAGTGAGAATGGGGCAGTCTTTGTTTGAATTCTTTTCAACAGAATACGCCTCCAAATAATTTCAGCCCACATCTTCTAACCGACAACATGCCTCAAATCTACTTTTCAAAAAAAAAAAAAACAGACCTACGACATGCGTCAAATCCGTTTACAATAATCCCCGAGGCTGTCGGAAGTTGGAACGACCAATTTTATGTAAAACTTATTTCATTTGATAAATAATATTAGCCTAAAAATCTGATCAATAGGTTAAATTTAACAAAGTATCGAGTGATATAATTCTCTTAACAAAATTTAATAATTATAATTATAAATAATACTTTTATATAATTTAAAATTTTAATCTAATTAATTAACATAATGATGTGTCGAGTGGTATAGTTTCTATAAAAAATGCTAATAATTGCAAGTAGAAAAATCCTATTGAATGGTGTCAACTCCCTTACCAAATAATATAATGTTATTATTTACCCAAAAAAAATAATATGATGTTACTTAAATTTAATTTATTAATCCAATTTATTGACTTAATCAATCACATATTAAATTGATAGTAAATCCAAATATTATGTGAGACTTAGTACTATTGAAATAATTGTGTTGAATTAGGTCAACAAAATAAATCTAAATAATATTATTGTTATTTTGCAAATGAATCACATCAACTAGCATATCATCATTAAATTACTATTTTTGGTAAGATTTTTAAGTCTATTTAGTATTTTGCTTTTAAGAATATTATTTTTTTTAATTTAAATATCTAATCTAGTAATGTGTCAAGTAATATACTTAGAATGAAGAATGCCGACAATTATAATTACAACAACTGACACAGAGAAATAGGGAGCACAAAGAATATTACAATTCCTTATGTATCCGGTCAAAAGGAAAACTATGAATCCACATAGATAATAGATAAAACTCTAAAATATGATTTTATTGAATGAATAATTTGCAGTACAAATGAGTAGTATAAATAGGAATGGTCAAAACTATAATAATTCTCGTAAAGCAAAATCGCTAACATTATGAAAATTATAAAAAATAAAAATATGTGATTTTTTGTATTAACATAAAAGTACGTGTCGTCTAGAGCTTAACAAAACTAATTGCGTTGAATTCAAAATCTAATATGATTTATTATTAATTTATGAAATCTTTCTTGAAACGATTAAAATGCAGTTTTGAGAACTTAAACGGTGGAATTCAGCCTAAAGTTGAAGGGGTTCATGGCAAAATAATGAGTCCTGACCGTTGGTTTGGTTTGGATCAAACACCATTAGTCTTACTGAATTCTGAGTCTGACTCATTTTGCCTTTAACTATTATTTTTTTTAATCTTTGATTGTGTTTTGAAGGCACGACAATTAACCTATTTCTACATCAAATATTGGACTATATCAAATAGCACATTATTAGATCACCAAATTATGCTAAACTTATACGTCGCATTATCATTACTTCGTATGTAAAGGTCCAATGGCATTTAACTTTGATAAAATGGTGTATAAGCTGGGTAATTTCAATCCAATTTGTAAACGACCATAACTGTTGAAAGTCAACAGTCGAGTCATTTGTCTGGTACAATCAAAGAAAATGATACATGACAATCACCACACACTTTATTGACAATTCTTGGACATTGCAAAGTCGAATTATAAGGTACTAATAATATTTCATTAGCATGTGCTATTTATTTTAACTTATTAATGATCTTTCATTAACATATGTTATTTATTATCTTTAGATTTTTATATGTGCCTTATCCACATACCAAGGAAGTGTTTGTGGAGTTTTTGATGGATTATTTTTTCGATTAGAACCTTGATAGAAAGTTGATAACTTTGACCGTGGATAATTGTACCACCAATGATACAATTATGACTATTTTGTTGGATAAACTTCCATTTGCTTCACTAATATTGAATGGTCAATTGTTTGATATGCATTGTTGTGCACATATTCTCAACATAATTGTGCAAGATGGTTTGAATGTGATTGGAGATGGTATTGAAAGAATTTGTGATAGTGTTGCTTATTGGACAACATCTCCCAAGAGAGTCCAAAATTTTGAAGAGGCAACTCATCAGATACATATTCCAAGTAGTAAGAAGTTTGCTCTTGATGTTAAGACTCGATGAAATTCTACTTTTCTCATGCTTCAAACTAGTTTGATTTATAGAGATGTGTTTGCTCGCTTGAAATATCGAGATTCTCATTATAAGATTTGTCCGAGTGAAGATGATTGGGAGGTAGCAAGAGAGATTTGTGAAAAATTGGAATTGTTTTATACTGCAACAAAATTATTTTCAGGTACAAAGTATCTTACTGTCAATGTATACTTTCCAACTATTTGTGGGATAAGAGTAGAAATATCTAAGTGGCTTCAAAGTCTCAAAGACGTGATAAAAGATATGGCCTTGAATATGTTGAAAAAATTTAACAAATATTGGAGTGTGATTCATGGTATTATGGGAATAGCCACTGTTTTAGATCCACGGTATAAGTTGAAAATTTTGGAATATTACCATGAGAAAATGTATGGAGGTGTGGAAGTTTTAAATAAAAGTTAAGAGAATTAAGGAGCTTTGCTTGGAATTAGTAGGTGAATATGAAGCAAGGCAAGGAAGTGATTATGAACCACAACCTTCTTCTCCCTCTCTTCAATCAAATATTGATTCCAAATACCCATTAATTGATGATCTCTCTGATTTTGATAAGTTTATACAAACAAAAGACTTAACAAAAGCACGTGGGAGGTCTGAGTTGGATCATTACTTAGAAGATAGTATAATGTCAAAAACTTCAGATTTTGATATACTATCTTTTTGAAAGACAAGTGATCTCAAGTATCCCCTGCTTTAAATGATTACTAAAGATCTTTTTGTTATTCATATTTGTACTGTTGTCTCGGAATCTAGTTTTAGCACAAGTGGGAGGGTGATCAGTCCACATTGCAATAGACTTCTTCCAACTACAGTAGAGGCTTTAATGTGCTCTCAATATTGGTTCTGTGCTGAAGAACGAGATAATAAAATATCATTTGTATATGCATCATAACTTTTTTGGAGGGTAAAATATGATTAATGCATTATTATTTTTTTTGTTAGGTTCATCTATTTCGAAGGGCTTAAAGAGCTACACATTATTGGAGGATCTTGATCTTGATGATGAGGTATATCGTTTAAGTTGAAAATTTTTCTTTGGAAAAATCTAATTTTTTTTTTCTTTTATTGATATAGGAAAATGATGTTGAAGAAGTATATTCTACCACCACCGATGGTGTTAAAAGATGATTAAGTTGGTAATTTTTCAATTTCAACCAATCAATTTTATTAGTAAATACAAAATATTTTTTATGCAATTATTATAGTTTTTTATGTTTTATTTTCTTTATTAAATTACAGGTGTGACCGTGTGAAGCTACATGGTAGAATAGTGACTATGTGAAGCTACATGACCGTGTGACCGTGTGAAGCTAAATGTCATTAAAGTAGTGACATTTGTTGTTTGTTATTTTGAACATTTGTTAAGACGTGCTATGTTATGTTGGACAATTATATCAAAAGTTTCCCTATTCCCCATTATGCAGTATTTTGGATATTTGATGAGGTATATTGTGTTATGTTGTTTATATTTTCAATATTTCTTTATTTGTTGTTTGAATTATGTCAAATTCAAGTAATTATTGGAGAATGTTCTTGGACTTTTAAATGTTGAATGTATTTAGAATTTTTAATTACGTTGGCTCGGGCTTGGGTGGGTATGAGGGAAACGGGGACGGGGACAGGGGAGGGGATTAAAAAATTTCCCGTGGACAGGGATGGGGATGAAAAATATACCCGTTAACGGGGGTGGACCAGGGATGAACTAAGGTTTTTTAAGCGGGTACAGGAATAAAGACTATAACCCCCCACCCCCGGTTCGGTCCACTGACATTCCTAATCTAGAGGGTAGGCATCTTGAACTTCGAGGGTAAGGGATAATCGACTATGTCTGCAACAAAAGGTGTATCAGTACGTCTTACCAAGTAGTCTACCGTCTTGGGGCCAGTGCCTTGATGGCGTTGAGGGCATCACCCAATTTGTTTTGCACCTCTTTGATCTTCTCGTCTCATTGGTTGGGGACATCCTCTGTTGGGTGATTGTACTGGCTTCCATGATCGCCATATTGGCTCTCTCCGTCGTCCTCTTACATAGGCACGTGAAAAGGGAGTACACGTGAGCTTCCTACGCGCTGAAGAGGCACTGCAGTGCGAGGGACCCCATGGAGGAGGGCTACTTGGCACCAAGAGGGGTTAAGTTGCTACTCCTCTCCCGTTGAAGGGAGTGGGGCTCCTCACACAGGGTGAGAGGCGACGCCTTTCTGGGCGAGTATCAACTGAATGATCTTCTGGTTTTGGTTTACCAGTAGCTGCAAGGTCTGTAAGAGCTGTTGTCCGACAACAAGGGTCGCCATAGCAGATGGTTCCGACAGTGCGAGGGGAGGCGGAGCCTCCTTCTGGTGAGCGGGGTTGTTGTCTCTCGGTTACTGACTAATCGATTGGGTCGTGATTACGATAGATTAAAAAGAATAGAAAACCTAGTCATTTTCCACAGAATGAGTCAAACTGATGATACACAAAATTGTATTGCGCAAGATCAACGGTCAAGTATATGTAAATATACAATTAATAAGCAATAAATAGGCAATCAATGACAAAATGGTAAATAAGAGTCAACACAAAGATTTATAGTAGTTCGATTCGGGTGACCTACTGCACTCTCAGGAACCGCAGCGGTGGCCGATGTTTTTTATTGATGAATAAAAGTCATCAGGATAGTATTCTCCGGGGGAATTACAATGCTTTGGAATAAAGAAGCAATGTGTGTAGAAAGGTGTATAGAGATTTCAAGGTGATGCCCCTTATGTGAAGAGGGCTTACATTATATAGGTTTGGTAAGGCAGTGAGGCAGTTACTACTTTTTAGTAAGTACAGTTATGGTAGAACTGAATCTTCATAATGCGTATCTCGATATTCTTTCTCTCGTGCTCTTATTCCTTTGGAGGAGAATCCTGAGCTGGATTGGGTTGGTAAGGCAAGGAAGATACCACTGAGGCGGTGTTTGAGGAAGAAAGAGTGTGGAGTAGAGAAGATGCAGGGGTCCCCTTGGGGGTGGCCCCCTTGGGCGGCGCTCCTTGGGGTGGCCTCATTGGGCGCTGGCGTCTTGGTCTCCCTTTGGGCTTGGCCTGGTTGATTTGGACTCTCTTGTTTTATTGGGTTTGACCGAGTTAATTTCAGGCTCATCATATTCTATCACATTTTATATAATAAATATATAATTTTACTCTTATCATTCATTCCATTCCTCTATTCCAGATGTATGGAAAAAAAAAATTTGTAAAAAAAAAAATTGGTGACACTGTACACTAAAATATAATATAAGAAAAAATTCAAAATAATTTTTTAAAAAAATTGTTGACACTGTACGCTTAAACATAATATAAAGAAAAAATTCAAAATCAGAAATTCTTTTTAAAAAAATTAAAAAAAAAAAATTTAAGATACACCGTACACTTAAACATAATACAAATAAAAAATTCAAACTCATAATTTTTTTAAAAAAAATTAAAAAAACAAAAAAATTTTGATTGCCAAAATCTCATTCTAATATTAAAGGCCGAAGGGAAATTCAGTAATTAATCTCCCTAATATCATTGGTGGCCAACACCCCATAAATAATACCACCTCCTAGGTGATATTATATAAGCCCATGTACATGGGTTTTGCTAAACTGTAGTTAGCACACGAAAAAAATAAACAAACAAAATATTACTGGGCCTCGCATACTAGTTTTCCAAATCCCACCTTCTTATACCACCATTATCCTTCAAAAAAATGTGACCTTAGGGTATTAAATTAGATCTCTAGATTATGTCAATAAGGCATTTTCCTTTAAGATATGTATAGCCAGTTTATATAATTAATGTATAGTGTTTAAATTTAGAAATATTTACTAAAAAAAAATTGCAATAATAGCTAATTTTAGTTGCTCTTAAGTATGACTGTGTAGCTTTGCATAGAACGTATCAAAATAACTAACTTAGAACATTAAGTTTTTGTAATCTCAATTAAGGGTAAATGTTGGTCACCCCTTGTGGGGACATCCCATAAAACTATGAGGCTCCCTAGGAATGTTTTTTTTTTTTTTGTACTGGTTAGGAATGTTGGTTCATTAATCTAAACTTGTAACAATAATACTACACTGATCAAATTTTAGAACTAAATTAAAAGCCTAAATGATATGGCAGCTGACTTAAATTTTTTTATTTTGTGTCACGTAATTTGAGCTCCAATAAAGATTCTAAATAATATACTGTTATGTTATTTAAGTTCTTAATTTAGTTCTAAAATTTAGTCAGTATAACATTACTCAACTTTTAATTAAGAAAGAAAGAAACACAAAACCCAAGTATACCGGGATTAGCCAGCTAAGCTTATCGAACCGATTAGTTCAACAATTATATATACTTTTACATAAACCGACAACTTTCTAGCCGGACTGATCATTATAAATATGATTTTTATGGTCAATTCATTTGTCTTGCTTGGTGGGATGAATCGATGGACAAATACAGTATGTTAAGACAAACAGGTCACTGATGGGTAATCTATACAAAAATGTCCTGCCTGCAATGTTACTGTCGAATAGGCAGCTTCCATCCACTCAACTTATCATGTGATTAACATCCAACTGGACCACCCATGGGACTGTGGGAGGTTTTTTTTTTCCCACCTGCACTAGATGCAAATTTCATTCAATTACTTTGAGAAACATTACAATCAGATCTTATTATAGCTTGTAATGCGGTAGGAGGACAGGAAAAAAGAATTGGAAGTAACTACAATCCAATGAGTTGCCCTATTCGAGGGTCTAGGTTTTTGAGAAAAAACTAAAGTTTTAACAATTTGACTTAGAATCTAATATCTTCAATGAAGGTGGTAATCTCCCATGGCGGAACCCCTCCTTTGAGCATAGTTTTTTTTTTTAATTTTTTTTTTCTGTAAGATCGAACTTTTTTAGTTAGTGATTTATACATTAAAATGTTACCTCACGAGATTGAGTAAGAAATTAGTCTTTCCAATACAAAAGTTGCTTGCCACTTACTATTCTTAGATTGCAAAACAGGTATGATTGTTGTGCATTGGATACAATACAAACGGTTAAATTTGTTTTCATTGGTATTCAAATCCACATGGACCACTTACTCGAGAAAATATTCAATGCAACGGTGACATCATGTAATCACTATTACATGATATCACTATTTAATTAAAAAATAACAAGTAGATAAAATAAACCCCACTAATCTTATGTGTTGATGATAAAATGTGATGGTTACCCACTCATAAATATAGGAAAATTGTTATAAATATAGTGGAGTTCACTTTACTCACTTAAAACTTTATAATTGAATTGTGACACCATTTGACATTGAAGACGCTGTTTCACCGTTGTCAACAAAATCATCAAGACATAAAAGATTTAGAAAATCAGATTTAATAATGGTACATGACATAAAGATTGAACCGCCCATGCAACACCCCCAAATATAGGTCATGAGTTTAGTTTGAAGAGCTAAGACTATGAATAACAACAGGGTTAGCGTCATCTCCAATTTTCAAATTGAATTGAATTTATTGATATGATCAAATCTTCATCTTGAGGATATTTCAATTATTTGAATTGGATATGAATTGAATAAATTTTAATACGACACCAGTAAGACAAATATAAATCTAACATAATACAATCCATTATTGGTTTTACCACCAATACTAGCAGCAGTAATGTGTTTCTTCCAATTGTAATCGATGAAAATAATATGTCGCATTGTCTTCGGCTGACCTATTTAATTATTTCTCTAATTGTTTTCCTTTCCTTTAAAATAATTACTAATTAGGTTAAATGAATATCAATTATTCTTTTGAAACGATAGCATCATCCTTAGATTTAAGCTCAAAGAAGGGATATATTAGACTATTTTATTTATGAGTTCATGATCAGACCGAGAAATAATAGGCAGAATAGCCTGAATATTAGAATTATAAACCTTTGGAGTTATGAAAAGAATTAACAGAAGCATGAAAAGCAAAACCAAATGGTTATGTGCTAATAAATTTTTTTTAACAGAAAAAAAAATTCTGCTTTATCTGATTGTCGGCAGACCTGTTAAACAAATCAAACTTAAACATTTTTTTAGGCTGATTTAGGTGTAAAAAGTTAACTGAACCAGCTTATTTTATGTGTAAATAATCAAACTATTAAACTCAAATTGAGTTCCATTAACACCCTTATCGCAGTTTTGTTTGAAAAATAAGATAGATGTTATTAAAAAATATTTTGACGGTGTTGTTCGTAGGCCGGCAGACTTGACGTGGGGGAACTTTTTCTCCTTGACATTTTTCCCCAGGCAATTCACTTTTGCAGTCCACTTAGTTTTAAGGACAACTGAAATGGGCTTCTGGGGTTTTTTGTTTTTCTGGTGTGTGTGTGTGTGTGTTTTTGGTTGTCTTTTTTATGGTGTGCAGCTTTTTCAGATCATATTCTATTTCGAGCACTTCGAAGATTCGTTGGAATGTTGTAATCTAAATTTGTATTTAATTAATCAAATATAAACTAATTTTTTTAATCAAATATGAAAATTTGAATATGTTGTATTATACTTCATGGATTAAGTGTAGAATTATCAATATAATATCTAAATTTTACCTTTACGTGAATTTTATCTAAATATATAATTATATATATGTATATATTGCGTAATTTAGTTGCAATTTGCTAATATAACTCTTTAAGTTAATCAAATCAAATTGGATCTGATATGCAATCAAATATCTAATTTCTGACAGATTCAAATATAGATCATATTAGTAAAATCACTTATATAATCAAACTGAATCCAGATTAAATTTTTCAAATTTGAGTTTGAATCTATTCAAAACTACTAAGTAGACACACCCAAAGGGCAAAAAAGTAACTATAATTTTAATATTTTGTTTGGTATGATAAAAAGATGAAAAGTTTGAACGATAGATAAAAACTTTGCTTGCGAGAAGTGTACAAAAAATTAATTATATGTGTTGAAATATGTGTTATTTACAATTATTTCTTTTAATATACACATTTATTTTGTTTATCTATTACATATCTTTTTATTCTTCAATTTTTTTATATTATGAAATACAAAATAATTAATTATTCTTATTTTTCATCCCTCTTATTAAACACAAAGAAAGAAAAAATGATTCCTCCAAAAAAAAAAAATTATTGCTCTCAGTTTTCATCCTTTTATTTCTTTGAATTTTTTGTTTTTTTTTTGGTCAAAAATTGTTCAATCATTTGGGTTTTTGGGTTTTGGTTTAAAACGTGATTTGTGATTTGTGCCACATGGGTACCAGGGTGGCCACTTGTCCTATTGCCGGGACACATTTTACGAGGACTCTAAGTTATTTAATTACATTATATTTGTCCTCTAAATTTTTAAAAATTTTATAATGGTTCTAATATTTTTCTTTTCAACAAATTAGTGGTTCACTAAACTTCTAAAGTAATTATTTTATTTTTAAATTCAGTAAATTAGATGTAACTATCATGATCTATTTGTATATTAATTAAAAGACAATATGAATAATTTTGAGAGATATATTAATAATTGTTAGATAATTTTATTTGAATTAGATGAGTTTATTAAAATTTGTCTTATTCTATATTGCAAATATGATGATAACAATTGGTGGTCTGTTCTGAAAAGGTATCTCGAATGTGTGTGGTTCTAAGTTTTTGATGGCTACTCTCTATCTGCGCGAATGTGTGTGGTTCTAAGTTTTCGATGGCTACTCTCTGTCTGTGCGAATGTGTGTGGCGGAGAATGGGCGTTGGTGGTGAGGTGATCTGCTGTGGGGGCTTGTGACTGGGAGTGGGGAGGCTACCTGAAGCAACGGACAATGACTATTTAAATAATGGCATATTTTTGTAAAATATGTTCAAAATATATACGTTTTTTTTTATTATAAAGTGTTTAAATTTGTGTCAATTATTCTTTCAAATTCAATGATTGACCACTGTAATTTGAATTAGTCTAGAGCATATCCCCAAAAAGATAAAATTGGCTAATTTTTGGAAGGCGTAAAAAGAGATTAAACATAAAATAAAAATAAAAAAAGGCTCAATCACTCTTAAGGATTTTATATGTATCTTTTTATGTGTGTTCATAATTTTTTTTTTTTTGAGAAATTGTGTGGAATTAACACACCATGTGTTTATGTCCAGTGGTGTACATCACCAATAAAATATTTTACATTCCTAATAAATGAATATCTTTTATCACTTTGTCAAATTTTTTTAAAAGAAGTTAACTTGTGTGTTCCACAACTTAATTTATGATAAATTCTCTTTAAGTATGTACACCACGCAATATTGTCACCCACAAACCTATTCAAAAATTTCTCTCAAATTCTTACTCGTCAGAGCGTCTTCAATTCTTACCCTCTTTTAAGCTCAAATTTAAATTTGAACAAAAATTTTTTAAAAACCTTCTACACATATCTATATCAAATTAAGAAAGATTTTTTTTTAACTCAAATGAAGAAAATTCAAATCTATACCCAAATTTTTAATTATGTGATTTCACAATATTTAAAACATCAAATTGTCATATTTTATTCTCATTTAAATTTAAATTTCTCTTCTTTTAAATTTGAGTTTCTTAAAAGAAAATGTCTATACTAAAGATTAATAAGTTTTTGGTCTAATGATATTATTTGTCTTGTAAATATTTTATCTTCTTGAAATCAAGGGTTCAAGTCCCCTTTCCCTTTCTTCCTCCCCTCAAAAAAAAAAGAAAGGTTTCCATTGAAAATCAGGGCCGGCGCAACAGTATGGAAAAAAAAATGAAAATTGGAAGTGAGTCTTCCTAGTTGTACTTGTTTGGAGATAAATCCTGCAAAAAAACTTATAAGAAACTAAGTCCATATTTAAAATTATATGTAATGACTTAAATCCACTTTTTTTTTATCTCAAAATATAATTTTTTGAAAGGAAGTTACATTAATTTCTTATTTTGGATATAGTTATCCCTTAATTCAATGTCATTTAAAATATGCTAATAAAATTTTCATCATAAATTTAAAATTCAAATTCAAAATCTCTCTCTCTCTCTCTCTCTCTCTCTCTCTCTCTCTCCAACCAGCTAGTGGAGTTGTTTTATCAATGTTCATCTTTTAATTTTCTATGAATTATGTCAATTTTGTGGGTAACGGATAAGAATATCTAGTCCTTGTTAATTTTTTATTTTTGTAATTTGTGGTATTTTTTGTAGGGGTTAATTTGTTAAATTGAATGTTTCATATTACTATTTTTTTATTATGTTACTATTATTTTGAGCATGTTACTTTTTTTGTTAAGTATGTTACTAATATTATTATCCTAAATATTAATATTCAATGTTACTATTTTTTTTTTGAATATTACTATTTTTTTTGTGTTTGAATGGTACTATTCTTTGCGTTTGAATTTGAGAGAAATAATTATTATTAAATATATTACAATTTTTGTTAAGCATGTTAGTATTTTTTGTTGAACATGTTGCTAATGTTATTTTTTAAAAATATTAATACTGAATGTTTCAATTTTTTTATGTTTGAATGTTACTATTTTTTTTGTATTTGAATGTTAATATTTTTTATTTTTAATGTTATTATATATATATAAACTCTTAACCTATATATAGATATAGATAGATATAAAAGAGAAAAGATTTTAATGTCAGTCAAACTTCTAAAATTTAAAAGTTTTTAATTTTTAGTTTTATTTTACTTCTAAAGAGAAGGGATAGTAGGGTAAAATTAACAAAAAACGGATTTCATAACAAATAAGTTTTCTTGACGGATTTAAGTCCAGACAATTCCATATAGGGGAACCGGCCTCCAAATTTCCTAAAAACAAAAATATGGGTTTTACGCCCCAAATTTTTAAAAAAATCTCATAATTTTAGGTATATCATTAACCCACAAAAAAAAAATTAAATCTATTAAATTTTAAGCCCTAAAAAAAATCCCCCAAAAAATTAAATCCAATCAAAATTTTTATTACAATAATTTGGGTTTATAATCCAATCCATAACATCAAAAATTTAGAAATTAAAAAAATAAAATAAAATACTAAAAAGTCAACTCATATTTACTCACACCCACTTTCTCTCTTTCTTTCTCTACGGTATAAAAAAATAAAAAACAAAAACAAAAGTTGAAATCAAATATTCTCTCTCCCTCTCTGTGATAAAAAATAAAAACAAAAGTTGAAATTTCTTTCTCGACTCGACAATATTAAAACATCATTTTTTTGTCTCCCTCTCACATAAAAAATTAAAACTAAATTAATTTTTTTTAAAAAAATAATACTAAAAATAAAAAAATATTTATTTAATATTTCCGTTTTAGATCTCAAATTGACTTAAGCCGCCCCGTTGAAAATGGTCTTAGCGTGAAAGTTTGGCATAAAATTTATCGTTTAATATGGTTACACCACCACCACATACTTCAAAAAAAACGTTTACACATGAATGGGAAATTAAAGAAAATAGACATGCAAGTAAACCTTCTTTTGTTCGGACATTCCATTTGATTTGAACCATATGAAAACTATGGTTCAATTCACATTATCTGCCTTGTGTGGTTGGAAGAAATTCGAAATTATTTAGAATCCCATGGAAGAGATTTTAAGTTGGCCCATATAAAATCTATTTTCATATATATAATGAAACAAAACCAATAATCAATTTTTAAGGACAAAACCCCAGTGTTGGTAACGTATACGAAAATAATCATCAATTACATTTCTATCTTTTACGAGTAAATATTCAATGTACTGGTTATATCAACACTTTACATTAGTCATGCTGTGATTATTTGAAAATGGGAGATATGTAAGGACAACAAAATTCGGATTTTAAACTCCATATTCAAGGACGACCCTACAAATTTTAGGTCCCCCCTCCCCAAAAAAAGAGAGCAAAATCTCAACCAAATATGCACCACTCATTCTCTCTTTCTTGTCAAAACGCAAAACTTAAAACATATCTCTCTCTCTCTCTCTCTCTCTCTCCAATAACACAAATCCTTCCTTTTATGGTTTGTGTTTGTCTTATTCTTGAATGTTTGAACGTGACAGTTTTTTATAGTGATTGGTTTTGATTTATTTTTGAAATTTTATCTTTTTAAAGAAAATTTTACAAACAAAAGAAAACAATTCAATTGATATAAAAGGCTAGATTTTTTATTTCAAATATGCAAAAATTATTGTCAACTCCACCGACAATTGCTTCTGCCAAGAAAAAGTATTTTAATATTAACATTAATAAAATCTTAGTTAACATCAACTATCACAAAAAAACAATTTTCATATATATAATGAAACAGAACCGATAATCAATTTTCAAAGACAAAACCCCAGTGTTGGTAACGTATACGAAAATAATCATCAATTACATTTATATCTTTTACAAGTAAATATTCAATGTACTGGTTATATCATGTCACTCTCATCACATAATATAACCGACTAATAATAAATAAATAGGATAAGTGAACCCAACTAATTCGTGCATGGTACTTTTGAATGTAAAAATTATTAGTGATTAAGTCGACGCACTGGTCATACACCTCATTCATAAGTGATGACCATCTTCATTATTTTTCATTATTTTTCCTTGAAAAGTGCAACTTTATTTTCTCCACTAGATGTTCTGAAACATCTGAGATTTAGGATTAAGGTTTGGTAGAGAGTTTCTCTCTCTCTCTCTCTCTCTCTCCAATAACGCAAATCCCTCCTTTCATGGTTTGTGTTCGTCTTATTCTTAAATGTTTTGTAAAACGTGACAATTTATTTTAGTGATTGGTTTAGATTTATTTTTGAAATCATAACTTTTTAAAGAAAATTTTACAAATAGAATAAAACAATTCAATTGATATAAAAGACTAGGTATGCATCGCTTTTAAAATTTTGTAATTAAAAAATACAATTACGTGATAATAGTAATAACATGATATTTGCATTGGATATTTAGTGAGAATGGGGCAGTCTTGTTTGAATTCTTTTCAACAGAATACGCCTCCAAATAATTTCAGCCCACATCTTCTAACCGACAACATGCCTCAAATCTACTTTTCAAAAAAAAAAAAAAACAGACCTATCACATGCGTCAAATCCGTTTACAATAATCCCCGAGGCTGTCGGAAGTTGGAACGACCAATTTTATGTAAAACTTATTTCATTTGATAAATAATATTAGCCTAAAAATCTGATCAATAGGTTAAATTTAACAACGTATCTAGTGATATAATTCTCTTAACAAAATATATAATAATTAATAATTATAAATAATAATTTTATATAATTGCAAATAGAAAAATCCTATTGAATGGTGTCAACTCCCTTATCAAATAATATAATGTTATTATTTACCCAAAAAAAATAATATGATGTTACTTAAATTTAATTTATTAATCCAATTTATTGACTTAATCGATCACATATTAAATTGATAGTAAATCCAAATATTATGTGAGACTTAGTACTATTGAAATAATTGTGTTGAATTAGGTCAACAAAATAAATCTAAATAATATTATTGTTATTTTGCAAATGAATCACATCAACTAGCATATCATCATTAAATTAGTATTTTTGGTAAGATTTTTAAGTCTATTTAGTATTTTTTTTTTAAGAATATTTTTTTTTGATTTAAATATCTAATCTAGTAATGTGTCAAGTAATATACTTAGAATGAAGAATGCCGACAATTATAATTACAACAACAGACACAGAGAAATATGGAGCACAAAGAATATTACAATTCTTATGTATCCAGTCAAAAGGAAAACTATGAATCCACATAGATAATAGATAAAACTGTAAAATATGATTTTATTGAATGAATAATCTGCAGTACAAATGAGTAGTATAAATAGGAATGGTCAAAACTATAATAATTCTCGTAAAGCAAAATCGCTAACATTATGAAAATTATAAAAAATAAAAATATGTGATTTTTTGAATTAACATAAAAGCACGTGTCGTTTAAAGCCTAACAAAACTAACAGCGTTGAATTCAAAATCTAATATGATTTATTATTAATTTACAAAATCTTTCTTGAAACGATTAAAATGAAGTTTTGAGAACTTAAACGATGGAATTCAGCCTAAAGTTGAAGGGGTACATGGCAAAATAATGAGTTCTGACTGTTTGTTTGATTTGAATCAAACACCTTTAGTCTTACGGAATTCTGAGTCTAACTCATTTTGTCTTTAATTATTATTTATTTTTTTTTTGATTGTGCTTTGAAAGCATGACAATTAACCTATTTCTACATCAAATATTGGACTATATCAAATAGCACATTATTAAATCATGTTAAACTTATAGGTCGCATTATCATTACTTCGTATGTAAAGGTCCAATGGCATTTAACTTCTATAAAATGGTGTATGGGGTGTAATTTCAATCCAATTTTTAAACGACCATAACTGTTGAAAGTCAACAGTCGAGTCATTTGGCCACGTCTTCGATGGATCACGTGTTTCACAAGTGACTTGAGGATCTCAGGTTTCACTATTGATTCACGCTGTCCTTTTCATGCACAAACTAGTATAAAAAGGCTATAGCCAATACTACGAACCAGCAAGCACACAAGCAACCATTACAACACCCCTCTCTGAGCCAGCAGGCAATCACACAAAGCACAAAAGATCATGAAGATCAACAATAACACCTTAGTCACTTCCTTCAACTCCTCAACCCTATTTCAGGGCTCTCAAGACATGGTCTCAATTGAATTACCATTAATTCTTTTGAGCTTTTCCTTCTCTACTGTTCTTCTCACGGCTTTGTTGTTCTTTCTTTTTGTCAAGAACAAATCCAAACCCATTGGTAACAAGAGCAAATTACCACTTCCTCCTGGCCCAAAACCATGGCCGATAGTTGGAAATCTCCCCGAAATGCTCTCAAACAAACCAATATCCCAATGGATACACAACCTTATGGATGAAATGAACACTGAAATAGCTTGTATTCGTCTAGGAAAAGTTCATGTTATTACAGTTACTAGTCCTGAATTGGGACGAGAGTTCTTGAAGAAACAAGATGCTATTTTCTCATCTAGACCTATTTGCATGGCCGCTGATCTTGCTAGTAACGGATACTTATCGGTAGCTCTAGTCCCCTCCGGCGAACAATGGAAAAAAATGAGGAGAATCCTCGCTTCTGAGGTGCTTTCTCAGGCGAAACACCGGTGGCTTCAAGGCAAAAGAGACGAAGAAGCTGATAACCTTGTTCGTTACGTGTATAACCAGTGCAAAATCACCATGGAAGGCGGAGTAGTGAATGTGAGAATTGCTACTCAGCATTACTGTGGAAATGTGATAAGGAAAATGATATTTGGAAAGAGGTTTTTCGGAAAAGGAATGGAAGATGGAGGACCAGGGGTTGAAGAGGAGGAGCATGTCGCCGGGCTTTTCACCATTCTTAGGTACCTTTATGCTTTTGGTATCTCTGATTATTTACCATGTTTAAGAGGGTTTGACATAGATGGGCATGTGAAGATTATGAAGAAAGCTCTTGGGACTGTAAGAAAATATCATGATCCTGAAATTGACCAAAGAATTGGGCAATGGACGGAAGGTAGTAAGAAGGAAAAAGAAGACTTGCTTGATGTTCTGATTACTCTCAAGGATATAGATGGTAGACCAGTGTTGTCAGCTGAAGAGATCAAAGCCCAGATTGTTGTAAGTCTCTCTCTCTCGTACAAACACACACTCTCACATGAGAGTAGTAATGTTAAACATGGCATTCGAAATTAACTATGACTACTTAATATTGCATATTCTTTTTAGAGTAATGCTTTTGAGACCTAATTTATTGACCTAATTCATTATGAGCTTTGGATTGACTGTGGACTTCCTTAAACATTTGAACTTGATGTGAATCTAATGGTTCCAATAAAGCCACGTCATTAAGTCAATAAATTATATCAAATTTTTAAGTTTAAATAGCATTTTCTTTCTTTTTAAGTAAATATTAGGTGTAACGGTTATATTATATCAACAATATTAATGTGGTGTAACGATTTAATAAAAAAACTACAAAAATAGATAAATAAAACTCATTTTCTATTATGGATGTAATTATGCATTACAAGTTGTTACAAATTTTTGTGGAATTGTTTACTTATTAATGAACGATTACACCGAGTGATAGTTATTAGTAGACAATTACACAACTGACGTGGTGTCGATTACACCCAATATTTGTCATTGATCTCATACTTTATGGTCAAAAAAAAAAGAGAAATGTTAGGTGAATTTAAAAACTAGATTTAAAAATTAGACTTGATAATTTTAACTATTGAATAGGTAATGAGTTTAAATAAATACTAGGACCCACAGTAAAATTAATAATTAAAATTATCAAGTATAATTTTTAAATCTATTTTTTAAGTCTACGCAGCATTGCTAAAAAAACAAAAAGAGTATTGTTGTGCAGCTTTTGCATCGGTGCAATATCGTTAAAGAATATTGGTTTCACAAAATAGCGTTAATTAGTTGGTGTACTTCACAGGAACTAATGATAGCAACAGTGGACAATCCATCAAATGGCGTCGAATGGGCACTTGCAGAGATGATAAATCAGCCCCAGACCATTGAAAAAGCCATAGAAGAACTAGACAGAGTGGTTGGAAAAGAGAGATTAGTCCAAGAGTCCGATTTGCCACACCTCAATTACGTGAAAGCATGCGCCAGAGAAGCCTTTCGGCTTCACCCCTTTGCACCCTTCAATGTTCCACACGTGTCCCTCGCAGACACCACCGTCGCCGGTTACTTCATCCCTAAGGGTAGTCACGTGTTGCTGAGCCGACCGGGACTCGGCCGAAACCCGAGAGTTTGGGAGGAGCCACTCAAGTTCAAGCCGGAGCGCCACCTGAAGGACGCTGGCTCGGAGGTGGGGCTTTCTGACCCGGAGCTGAAGATGTTTTCGTTTAGCACAGGAAGGCGTGGGTGTGCGGGGGTGACATTGGGTTCTACCATGACTGCCATTCTTTTGGCTAGGCTTCTTCAAGGGTTCACTTGGAAGTTTCCACCCTGTGTGTCTAGTGTTGACCTCAGAGAGGCACAGACTGATCACTCTCTAGCTCACCCACTGCTAGCTCTAGCACAGCCACGCTTGGGTGAAAATTTGTATATTGCAGCTTGAATCTTCTTATATACAAATAAGTATGTAATAGTAAGTAGAGTTATCTGCGTAAATGAAAAAAGCTATGATATACACTAAAAATTATTTTTAGTAAGATAGTTTGATCTATGCATGTTATAAATATGAGTTTTTTTAGTGATATTATTTAGTGATCTTTTCATTTTCTATTATTAGATTGATAATGAACCCTACTATTAGTTAGAATTCATTATCAATTCAATGACTATGATCCATCAAGTCACTAAATATAATTATTAAATTAGGTATAAATAAGATTTTCTTATAAATGTATAGTTAGTTAGGTAGTTAGTGAGATATAGAGATAGTAAGTAGAAGAATGGTTTGCTCATGTTGCCAGTGCAGGCAACTAATGATAATCAAAGAAAAACAAGGCGTTTGGAGTCCACTTTTAAAATGGCTGTAATACCTTTCGTCTCTTTTTAAGTAAGTACACGTAACTCTCTTTTTAATTTTATTTACATATTTTATTTATAAAATATTAATATTATAATTTTAAGGACAACTCAAGTGATAATAAAGACGAGCTGTAAATTGAGATGTCCTCATAAATACTCTAGTCTCGACACAGATAGTCTGTTATAGGTTGTCTGAGCTTGCGCCGACTACTCCTTCGAGCTCAGCAATTAACCACCATAGATTGAGTTGGTCTAGAGCATATCTCTAAAAGGGTAACGGTAGCTAGCCTTTAGAGTGTCTGAAAAAAAAAATTGAACCTGAAATCTCTGCGTTACCAAAAATAGACCCAACTAGAGCCACCTATAAATATTAAATAGAGAACACTATTAAAGACCCTTTAAATACTTCATTCACAGCAACCCAACTACTTGATGAACATCTTGATCCAGCCAACACCAACCATCAAGACCTTTTTTTTTTTTTTTTGGTTAGACATTATTATAGGAAAGAGGACGTCAAGATTCAAACCTATAATTTTAAAATTCAACAGTAAAATGGTGAATATTAGGCCGACCGTTAACATGGATTATCAAGAATTCATTTATGTCATGCTATGCTTAGCCAAGGAGCCAACAACAGGTATCCAACATCTCACCAAACAACATGTAAAGGCCGTGCTCGTGGTAAGTTATCTCTGTTTAGGGTAAATTGTAAAGGGTACACTAAATTAGATTTATTTGATAAAAAATACACACTAAAAACTTGTTAAATCAAATTAGATCCAATATGCGATCGAATATCTAATGTTTGACGGATTCAAATATAAATCATAACAATAAAATCACACGAATTCGAATTAAAATTTTTTAATTTTGTCTACTAGTTGTTATAAATTATTCATTAATATTATAATGTTATCTGTAGTTGTAAAGTTCCCCATTTATATTATAATTTTGTCTTAAATTGACAAAGTGATAACTTTTCGATATAGTACCATAATCTGGTCCCGTAATCAATTCTATTTCCGTACCCTTGTCTGGTCCATAAGTTTTTGATGGCTGCTCCCTGTGTACGCGAATGTTTCTGGTGGAGAATGGGGGGTCCGCTTTGGGGGCCTGTGACTGGGGGTACGGCAGGCTAATTGAAGCAACAGACAATGGCTATCTAAATAACGATTCATTGTGCAAAATATATTATAAAGTGTTTAAGTTTGTGTTGATTATTTTTTTAAATTTAATAGTTGGTCATTATAATTTAAACTAATTTAGAGTATGTATCCAAAAAAATAAGAGTGACTAACTTTTACAGAATGTGAGAAGGAATTAAATTTAAGACCTTGAATTACAAAAAAATAGACTCCACCAATGTATCTTTTTTGTGTGTTCATATATTTTTTTTGAGAAATTATGTGGAATTAACACATCACGTTTTAAGGTTAATGTCAAGTAGTTTACATCACCAACAAAATAATTTACATTCCTAATGAATGAATATCTTTTGTCACTTTGTCAGTATTTTTTAAAAAAGTTTACTTTTTGTGTCCCATAAATTAATTTTATGATAAATTCTCATTAAGTACGTACACCATGTGGTACCGTCACCCATGAAGTCATACAAAATTTTCCGTCAAACTTTTACCTGTTAGAGCGTTTTTAATCTTTACTAAATTGCCTTCTTTTCCAAAATTCAAAATCAAACTCAATGCCGTCTTTTTCAAATTTTGTTAGATGCAGGGCAAATGATGGCCAACACCAAGGGCCTAACTCAAATTATAAGTCCGGTCCGAGGTTATGGCCTATCTCTAAAAGATCCAACAAGTTCAGCTCAATGTAGTCAACTCGAAGAAGTTCAACAAGATCAAAGAGCTACATCAGTAAGGGAGCATGCAAGATCATCCAAAAGTCTCCACCACCTTGGAGTAGAGGTTCAAGTCAGTCAAGCTCATCAAGGAGCTACGCCACCAAGGGATCATTTAGAAACCTCACCTTCGCCGTTTGGAGAGAGTCCACTTTCCTTCATCTTTTGACCAATTCTTTTGGAGAGCATCATAATTTCCTTGCCCTTTAAGGAGAGAAGAGGTCGTCAAGATATTTAATTACTATTAAAGTCATTCCAATGCGTTATGATAATTAAATGGTCTCAACTCATTATGACCGTCAGACTAACTATTCAATTACTACATTAAGACACTTTAAATTGTAAGTCTCACCAACACTTGGGAGACATCTCACTCATTTGAGTATAATTCTCTCATCTCCCTCTCAAAACTTGTAACTCTTTACTCTCTCTACACACCAGAGTTAATATAATACCAATGACCCTTACCATTCAAAATGGATGTAAATTATATTGACCGAAA